>CM053773.1:64606913-64627983 GCA_028658325.1 Potorous gilbertii
CCCTCACTGTGTTTCTGCGCGGCTTCCACTGCTCCAGAATTTGTCAGGAGTTCTTTTTACAGGAAATCTATGGGCTGTGGGTTCGGACCTAGCTTAGGTGAGTCTTTCTACTCCGCCATCTTGGCTCCGCCCCCCTCAATTCCATTTTCTATAAAACAGGAATATTAGACTGTATGGCCTCTGAGATCTATGATTCATTCCTTTTTTTTGGAGCATTTTTCTTATTTATTTTTAGTTTTCAATATTCACTTTTATAAGATTTTGAGTTCCAATTTTTTTCTTCCTCTTTACCTTCCCCCTTCCCCAAGATGGCATGCAATCTAATATAGGATATACATGTACAATCATATTAAACCTATTTCCACATTAGTCAAGAATATGATTCATTGTTTTTAAGGATTTGGGTCCTACTGAAAGGCAAATACAAGGCAGCTATGTGGCACAATGGATAGAGCACTGGGTTTGGAGTCAAAAAGATCTCAGTTCAAATCCAATCTCAGTCACCTAACAGCTGTATGACCCTCTGTCTGCCTAAGTTTCCTAATCTATAAAATGGAGATAAAAATAGCACTTACCTCTCAGGGTGTTGTGAGTTTAATATTTGTAAAGAGCCTGCAGATCTTAACATGCCAGATAAATGCTATCACACTCTGTCAGGAGGAGACTGTTCAGCCACAGTATAGCATCCTTTCCTAGAAGCAAATTTGGATGGGATCAGGAGGAAAAGGGGAAAGAGAGACAGCATGTGGAGATGGGGTTTCCCACTAGGAAGTAGATAGGTAGGCTTGGAGAATCACAAAGAATGGGCAGTAGGAAAGTGAAGGGGCAAAAGTCTATGTTAGTTGAAGACAAACTTCATCGAATTTGAAATTTTGCCCTAAGCTGGCTCTCTATGATTTATTCCAGTGACTGCTTTATGTAAGATTATCATTCCCAGTAAAAGTCAGAGGAAGAAGACCTGGACCTCCCTGTTTCCTTGCTAACCTCTTATTTCTTTTGCTTTGAAAAGTCAGAGAAATACAGCATCATGGAGACTCTCTTATGTCTGTCTGGCACATTCCCATAAGGGAAACTTCCATTTATTCTTCCAGAGCTCGGTGGGAGTTCATGGCCACTTGGTAGTTACAGAGCCTGCAATTTGTCCTAAATTCTTTTCATTTGAAGTTTCTCTTGGAAATGAATGAAGCCCTAAATCCACCCTCCTGAAGTCCTGAGCCCCAGAACACCCAAATCTCCTGCACCCTACAAAAATCACACATACAGGTTTCAAATCACATTTCTAGAAGGAATCATTTTGCCTTCTCTAATTTCTAGGTAGTGTTTTTGTACACAAGTTACTTATGCAGTTATGCCTAGCCCGGGAAGTTAAATTCCTCTGAAATACAGCAGCTTATAATGTTACACTTACAGGGTCTTCACACTGTCAAAATAAACCTACCTCAGTTTTTCTCTGCTCCAATTTCTTCTCCATTATATATGATCATCTTCTGTCCTATCCCATCTCTCCCTCTCTTTCACACACACACACATACACACACACACACACACACACACACACACACACACACACACACACACACACTGTTGAATGCCCAGTGTCCTCTTTGATTTAGTTTGACTTTAATGTAACAATGATGCTTCAGAATTTCCTCCTGGGACCACTGGTTTCCATTTCCACGGTTTTGTCCGTTGGCTCACTGAACCCAGTATGTGTTCAGCATTTGGAACTCTGATTTAAATGGCAGTGACAGGTATGAAATCAAGCATTGCAGCTTCAAGATACAGCCAATTAATACACTCGGCTTTGCCAGGCTGAGCAGCAGTAGCAACAGTTATCATCTAGAGCGTATTGCCACTAATGAAAAGCTTTCTTCCCAACCACATTGGGAGATGGGATGTGCAAGTATCATTGCCCCATTTTACTGATAAGTAAACTGAGGTTCAGGGAAGTGAAGGGATTTATCCATAATAAGTTGCAGGGCTGTGGCTTGAACCCAGGTATTCTGATGGCACTATCCTATGTGGTAGGCCCATCAGACTTACCCCCACCAAAAAATATTGATTATCAACACACTTATCAAGTAAGGAAGCCGAGGGGCAATGAACGCACAAAGTTAAGATATTATCCCCTCCCTGACTTCATGGAGCTTTCAATTTGCTCAGTGAATAGAATATTTACAAATTATGTGTTCATTAGAGAAATAAATGTCCTGGGGGGAGAAAGAGAGAGAAAACTGTTATATACTGAAGAGAACCGTAAAAGTTTCACAGAGGAGAAAACACTTTAGAAGATAGAAATGTAATTACATTTTCTTTTTTTCTAATTATGAGCTTCACAAACATCGCCAAACATGAAAAGAAGCCTTTGAATCATAGATCACATTATTAATATCTTTTACTCACTATCAAAATTCACCCATTGTCCTTCCTTAACAATTTACTCCCAATAAATAAGAGTTCTCTTGTAATGATAAAAGGAGTCAAGTCAAATAGATTGACAGACTGGAAGCGTCTGAAGATGCCTGCCTTATTCACCATCTTTAGTCTATTGATTCCTGACAAGGGGTGGGAGGCCTGCTTCATCATTTCTGGTCATAGTTCTTTAAGTCTTTCAAAACTACTTTCCCTTGCATCATAGTTGTCATCATATAAGTTGTTCTTCAGGTTCTGCTCACTTTACTCTGTGTCAATTTATACAAATTTTCCTATGCCTTTAATAGTTTTTATTGGGCAATAATACTCTATTATATTTCTCTATCATAATGTTCAGGCACTCCCTTATTGATGAGTACCTGGTTTGTTTCCAGTTCTTTTCAGCAACAAAATGTTTTTGATGGCCACATCACACACTACTGACATATTAAATCATTCATTGGTCACTGATTAAAGATCTCACATTTAAAGTATCATCAATCAAGTTAATGTTTATAGATGGCCAAACACTTTGATTTTTAACATACTTTGCTCCCTTTTATACATTTATGATTTTTTATAAAAAAAAGTCATAAAAGTTTTATATATTCATATTTTATTCTGCCATTGTCAGTACAGAAATTCAAGTGAACCATAACTGACTGAGGGCCATTTTGTATTATCCTTTCTTTGTTTCATGTGTTTCTCTGACCAATGAATTCATTATTGATGGTTGACCTATTAATGATGAACCCCTCTATCTTTAGCTAGGCTGGCCCATAGAGAGCAAAATCTGTTGCTAGGGCTGTCAGCCCCAAAATGAAAACTCCCAGGAACATTTATAGGTGAAATCCAGAGTCTCCAGTTCAAAGAAAAAATACAGCAAAGAGCCAGAAAGAAAAAAATTCAAATACTGAATACTCAGGCTCACACATGACTTAGTAGCCACCACCCTAAAGAAAGAAGAGAACTTGAAACATGATATTCCAGAAGGTAAAGGATATAGGCTTACAGGGAAGAATTACCCAGAAAAACTAAGGATAATCTTACAAGGGGAAAAAAAGTATCTTTATATAAATAGAAGACTTCCAAGCAATCCTGATGAAAAGACCAGAGCTGCATAGAAATTGTGAAGTTCAAATAGAGGAATTAAGAGAAACATAAAAAGGCAAATGCAAATGAACAATTATAAGACACTAAATAGGGATAAAGTGCTTAATTCAGATCTTGTATTAGATGTGTTTCCTCTAAATACTATTATCATTAGGGGTCATAAAGGAAGGTAATTAAATAGAAGTGGTTCTGTTATGTCTTGATGATCCTAAGAGAAGAATGTAAAGAAAAGGGAAGAGGAATATACTGACAAAGGAAGAGAGAAGGAAAGTTTGGGGAAATGATCCTCATCTGCATGTGCACCTAGAAGTCTACACAAACAGGAAGGAAGTGGGTAGTGCAGGTAACACCTGAACCTCACTTTCATCTGAACTGGTCAAAAGAGACATGGAGAAAGAGAGAGAGAGAGAGAGAGAGAGAGAGAGAGAGAGAGAGAGAGAGAGAGTTGAGTACAGAAATGCATTTCACTAGGCAGTGAAATAGAAAGGAAAGAGGAAAAGAGAGAACATAGAATTAGAGTCAAAATAGATTGAGAGGGATTAGTCCTAAGAAAAGCAAAGGATGTACAAAAAATTTAAGGATATATATAAAAAATATTTGTAGTTTTTTTTTGAGGAAACAAAGGGAATTTGGGAGGTCCTCATTAATTGGGGAATGGCAAGTTAAAGTATATGAATGTGATAAAATACAATTGATAAAAATATGGAAGGGATTATTTCAGACAAACCTGAAAAGACTTGAATAAATTGACTCAAAGGGAAGCGAACAGAGTTAGGGAAACAATTTCTTGAATAACCACAATGTCTTCAAGACAAATGGAAAGACTAAGGAACTCTAACCGTACAATGACCAACCACAAATCTGGAGGACTAAAGATGAAACATGCTACCCACCTCCTGATAGAAAGAATGCAGAATGTTGGGGGACAGAATAGGTGACTGGAGTCAGGAAGATTTATCTTCCTAAGTTCAAATCTGGCCACAGACACTTACTAGCTATATGACCCCAGCAAAATCACTTAACCCGGTTTGTTTCAGTGTCCTCACCTATAAAATGACCTGGATAAGAAAATGTCCAACTACTCCAGTATCTTTGCCAAGAAAATTCCAAATGGGGTCAGGAAGAGCTGTACACAACTGAAAAGACTGAACAACAACAACAACAAATAAATGTATTTTTTTCTTTTGCTCATAGACCATGCAGAAATTTTGTTTTGTTTAACTATACACATTCATAATAAGAGGTAGTTTTTCTTTCATTCTCAGAGGGAGATGTATAAAGGTGGATTTTTGATAATTGAAAAAATAAAATTTAATTTAAAGAAATTTAATATATGGTTGTTTCATCATCACAAAACATTTTACAGATCAGTGTTGTACTGCTAACTTCATGTTAAAGCCTTCACGTCAGTCACATGCAAATTAGATGCTGAAAAACAAAGTATTTTGGCAGTCTTTATCCTGAGTTAAGTCTCAGTAAGGATGTATGTTTTCAGCATCTCTCTCAAGGATCTCCTTGTTTCTTCCCCCTTTCAATTAGTAAAACTGCCCGCATCTGAAAGTTGCACCCCTTTACGCCTATATTCACATAGAATTATAGAGATACTAGAGGTCATCTAGCTCAACCTCTTGACTCAAAGTAGGATCACCACCCCACCACCCTACAGTATTCTTCATAACTCTAACCCTACTTAAAATACTTCTCAGAAGTAGAATAAGGAAGTTAGAATCATATTAAGAGTTCTGTAAAATCTTATGGGCACCTAGGTGATACATTAGATAGAGCACAGGGTGTGACTCATCTTCTTGAGTTCAAATACAGCCTCAGATACTTACTAACCATGTGACTCTGGGCAAGTCACTTAATCTTGCTTGCCTTAGTTTCCTCATCTATAAAATAAACTGGAGAAGAAAACATCAAACCACTCTAGTATTGTTGCCAAGAAAACCCCAGATGGAGAGTTGGACACAATTGAAATGACTAAACAACCACAAAAGTACTACAAGTTAGAAGAGACTTAGAAGTTCTCTAAGTCCAACTTCCTTGCAAAAGTCTCCCTTACAACCCCCATGACTATTCATCATCTATACTCTTCATGATCACTTCTAGAGATTGGGAATTCACTGCTTCATCAGGCAGCCCACTCATTTTTCAAAAAGCTCTCACTGTAAGAAATTTCTTATAATGAGTCAAAATCTGCCTCCAACTTGGTTCTGTCTTCTAAAGATAAATAGAATATGCCTAATTCCTCTTCCACATAGTCCTCCAAATAGTTGAATATAGATACCCAGTCCTTTGGGACTGGCCCATGGGGCCACTGCTGCCACATTACAACCCCACCCGCTGCTCAACTCTTCCTCAGTTATAAGCCTAAACTTGACTTACTTGTGTCCTGTTGAGGTTTCCAGCTACCACCATGTTTTCCCCCAACTGGATCCTAATTATCCAAGTCCTATCCATGGAAGAAAACAAGTAAACGCTATGCCCTCTTCTCAGCTTCCTGAAAATAGTGCAATGCCCTCCTTAGGTATTTTAAAGTGGGTTACTCCAAAGCTCTACAAGGAAATACACAGGGGTAGTGTCGTAAATAAAGAAGTTGGAAGGTAAATATCAGTCTCTTCAGTCAGTCCTGGCTTTCTTTACACACTCCTAAGCACTTATCTTTATTCTTTCTTAGTCTTTTTCCCTCCTTGTCCTACCCTTCACTTTCAAACATATTCCCAAAGTCAGCCTGCTAGATGTTATCTCACTTGTCTGTGTTATATCTCTGTTTTCAGTCTCAGTTTAGTTAAGGAAAGCCAAAGGTGTCTGGAGCCTTTGGGAACCCAATTTTTCAACCCTTAGTTCTGATTCCAAAATTGCTTTAGCCTTGACTGATGCCCCCACTCCATTCAGGGGAGCTTTTTCTCTCCCTGACAATGAGTGTCAGTGAATCTGGTCTTGCTTCTGGCTCCCTAGAGGAGAAAACCCTCGACATTCTACTCTCCTCAAGGAGAGCGGAACAACTCCCTTGGAGGTTTTAGTCTGGCTGCCTCGGATGACATACCCATCTCACCCCCTTTCCTGAAAGTCTTGGAACTCTCTAGCCCAGACTCCCTGTCTCTCATCCAGACCCATCCTTCCAATCCTATTTAATTGAATGTGAAGTGTCTCTTCTGATTGCTGCACGTCTGGTATTGCCCTTGTTTTTAAGTTAATTTTTCTAGCCCATGGTCTTGCACTGCCAACTGAATCTCTAGCCTTGCTGAACTCAATCAACTTTCTAGGGCATGGAACTCATCCAAGGTGCCTCAAAAACTCAAATTCAGTAAAACCACCACCCAAGGCCTTTTATCTTATGCCACTTTCTAAACCTCCCTAATCATTGAACCATAATTCAAAGCACTAAATCTCCTGAATTCTCTTGGGTCCTGAAATTCCCTGGCCTCCTGGGTTTAAGGATCTTTCACATTTGATCTGACTACTTACCTCCTTTGTTCTGTCCCTGTATCTTGGTCTCCAGTTCTAGCACCCCCTTCTCCCTTCCCCCAGCAAATGTATACTCCAGGTCACAAGTAAGCATTGTCTAGGGGTAGTTACAGAGAAGAAAAAGATACAATTTCTGAAAAAAATATTCCAGGGTGAGATACCTAGAAATACTCATAATCAATCTACTCATAATAATATATTACGTACTATATACTTGGCAGAGTGACTGGCACATAATAGGCACTTAATAAATGTTTATTGATTGATGTGTCTGGCACTTTACTAAACTCTGGAAATACAAAGGAAAGCAAAAATCGTTCCTGCTTTCAAGGAGCTCACATCCCAATGGAAATGATAAACATAAATAACTAGGTAAATATAAGATATATACAGAATAGATGAAAGATAATCTCAGAAGGAAGGTTACACAAGAAAACTCCTCATTCCTACGCCAAGAAGTACCTAAACCTTCTAAATTATTCTACCAAATTAGAGTTTCTTTGGACTAGCTTGGTTCCAAGACTTTTCTTTAATCTCAAAGTATCTACTTATCTTGGGCCATATCAACCAAAGAAAACATCGTCTTCCAACTCAGATAGCTTCAAACGAGTTAGGGATTCATATACCTGGTCATGATGCACAGAGCTGATTCACCTGGGCTCTAACTCCAGACTCACTGAGCCAGTCAGGAAGCTTACTCATTACTTTGTTTGCTCTGCTTACTTTCCTATCTAATTGGTAAATAACTATCCTCTTCCTCCAACCCAAAGAATCCAAGAAAATATAAACAGAGAAAGCTATTCAGATCACCTAAAAATCAGAATTTAACCCAATACATTAGGTAATCCCAAAGCGCAAAGGACAATCCCTTTATTTACTGGTGCTAACTTTCTTCTGAGGGATAGTGTCAGAAAATATTTACTAATAGAGAGTATTTTCCCTATCATGCATTTTTACTCACTCCACATTTTCTGAGATGGAAATCAACAAAATGGTTTTCCCCAAGGAATTTCCCCCTACTACAATTTTTTCCTTCATTATCAAAACTGTATAGAACTTCTTACAGTAGACCCTCCTACCCAAAACTAACTTATCCTTGTCAGGAGGAAAAAAGTATTTTTACCAGTTATTTCTGCAACTCCTACAAAGCCACAAAGTCCTTCAACTCCATATGAATACTTCGAGTATTTTCTTTCACAGGTTGACAATAGCCTTACCTCTAGTTCAGAGAATCAAAATGAGTATTTTTAATTCCATCATATTTGTTGGAATTATTGGAGTTCACTTGAATTTTCTCTAACTTTTAGACTGCTATCTCTAGGAAGAAAGTACTGCTACACTGCTTTACAAAAACATGAGTCTGTTGAGTTTACTTCTTTTTTTCCATTCCTATTAGATTTTTAATTTAATTGGCATGGAATGCATTGAATTCAATGATTTCTGTGATTTCAATTTTGTTGTGTTAAATAAATGTTCAGTGATCTCTAGACGTTCCTGAAAAAAATACTCATCCTTTTAGCCCCCAAATTCTTCCAATTATCCACGCACAAATCATGGAACAGCACAATCCCCAAAGAGGCAGTGATAACTTGTACATTAAGAAATAGCAAAAAAGTTATTGCCAGAAAATATATGAGCAAAAAAGGATGTGGGCCAGTTATGTAGCAGTATCCAAAAGAAGATCTTTCTCATATAGATAAATCATCAATGGAGGACTAATGGTAGTATGTGGGGGAGAAATCACACAGAATGAGATGACATGAATTGGTTATTTTTGCACCAATCAAGCAGACAATAGTCTGCCAACAAGCATTTATTAAGCTCCTACTAGGCACTGTGCTAAGTACTGGGAATACAAAGAAAGATAAAACATGGTCTCTGCCCTTAAGGAACTCACAATTTAATAGGGAGACAACATTCATATAACTAGATAGATAGATAGACAGACAAATATAGATAGACAGATAGATAGACAGATTAGATAGATAGATAGACAGATTAGATAGATAGACAGATAGACAGACTAGATAGACAGATAGACAGATAGATAGATATAAACAAGATATATACAGGATAAATTGTAACTAACAAAGGGATTTACAAACACTAGCATTAAGAGGTTTTGGGAAAGGCTTCCTGTAGAAGGAATTTTCACATCACTGAGATCATGGATCCATTGAATTATTGACACATAAAATAAATGTTACAAATAATCAAATGATTCCCTCCAGTGAGTAAATTACCCTTCTGGAATGACTTGGAATAGAAAGATGTGTTAATTGCCAGACAATTGGCAAAGCAGTGTTTTTTCTCTCCTTGTATTTTCCTAGTGCATTTTGTATGAATTTTTCCTCTAATTCGTCACATTCTTCTTTGCATTATGTTTATTTATGTACATACTTCATTCTCCTTAGTAGATTTCAAGCTTCTTTTAGGCAGGAATTTTTCCCTTTTTCACCTCTTTATGGCAGGTGCCTAGAACACTGCCCTATAATAGATGTTCCAAAAATCTTAGTTTAATTTTAATCTTTAATACTGTAAAATAACTTCAAGCTTTAATAGGAAGGTAGGTGGTATAGTGGATAGAACATTGACTTGTAGTTGGGATAAAATGAATTCAAATCTGGTCTCAAATACTAGTTATGTGACCCTGGGTATGTCATTTAACCCCTATTTGCCTCATCTGTAAAATGGGGACACACTAGAGAAAGAAATGACAAACCACTCCAGTAGCTTTGCCATGAAAACCCCATGGACGTCTCCATGGGGTCACAGAGTCAGACATGACTGAACAACTGAACACAAGAGATACGGTGAACAGATCACTAGACTTGGAGTCAGGAAGATCTGAGTTCACATTCAGCCTCAGAGACTTAGTAGTTATGATGCTATGCCAGTATTTTAACCTCTGTCTGTCTGGGTTAGCCCATCTATAAAACAGGAATAATAATAGCTCTTACCTCTCAGATTTGTACGTCATAAACTGATTTACAAATGCTAGTTAGGTAGCTAGTTAGCAGTAACTGTAGTAGCAGCAACAACTACAACAGTAGTAGTAGTAGTACTAGTAGTACTAGTAGGAGGAGGAGGAGGAGGAGGAGGAGGAGGAGCTTAGCAAGACATCCCAAAAATCTTAGTCCAGTTTTAAGCTGAAATAGCTATTGAAGTTTAACTAAAATATTGGGGACAAGGCCTCCTCTATATAGCCAGTATTAAACAATTATTTATTGAAATTAATTCCAGCTTCTGTGATAAGAACTCACTCTTCAACAAAAACTGCTAGAAAAACTGGAAACCAGTATAGCAGAAACTAGGCATAGATCAACATCTTACACCATATACCAAGATAAGGTCAAAATGGTTAAATGATTTAGATATAAAGGGTAAAAAACTATAAGCAAATTAGGAGAGCAAGTAATAATTTACCTGTCAGATCTATGGAGAAGGGAAGAATTTATGGCCAAACAAGGAATAAAGAACATAATGAAATGCAAAATGGATAATTTTGATTATATTAAATTTAAAAAGTTTTGTACAAACACAGCCAATGCACCAAAAATAGAAGGGAAGCAGAAAACTGGGGAAAATTTTTTACAGTCTCTGATAAAAACTTCATTTCTAAAATATTTACAGAACTGAGTCAAATTTACTCAAGTAATTCACCAATTGCTAAATGGCCAAAGGATATGAACAGGCTATTTTCAGATAAAGAAATTAAAGCTATCTATAGTCATATAAAAAATGTTCTAAATTACTATTGATTAGAGAAATGAAAATTAAAACAGCTCTGAGGTACCACATCACACCTACCAGATTGGCTAACATGACAAAAGCAGGAAAATGATAAATATTAAAAAAGATGTGGGAAAATTGGAACACTAAGTATGCATTGTTAGTGGAGTTGTGAACTGATTCAACCATTCTGGAGAACAATTTGGAATTACGCCCAAAGGACTCTAAAACTGTGCTTATCCTTTGATCCAGCAACACCACCATGAGGTCTATATCCCAAAGAGATCATAAAATAGGGAAAAGGACCCAAATGTACAAAATGTTTATAGCAGCTCTTTTTGTGGTGGCAAAGAACTGGAAATTGAGGGAATGCCCACAAGTTGAGGAATGACTGAATAAGTTGTGGCATATGAATGTGATAGAATACATAAGAAATGATGAGCAGGCAGACTTCAGAAAAACCTAGAAAGACTTGTATAAATTGAAGCTGAATAAAGTGAGCAAAACCAGGAGAACATTGTATACAGTAACAGGAATTTTGTTAGACTTAGCTCTTCTGAGAAATGCAAGGATCTAAGACAATTCCAAAAGACTCATGAAGGAAAATGTTCTCCACATCCAGACAAAGAACTATGGAGCCTGAATGCAGACCAAAGCACACTATTTTCTCTTTCTTGTTATTTTTGGTTTTTTTTCTTTCTCATGGTTTTTTTCTTTTGTTCGGATTCTTCCTTCACAACATGACTAATGTGGCAAAATGTTTAATATGATCATGCATGTATAACCTATATCAGATTGCATGTCCTCTTGGGAAAGGGGGAGTGCAAAGAGGGAGGGAAATTTTAGAATTCAAAATCTTATAAAAGTGAATGTTAAAAACTGAAAAATAATTAATTAATTTTAAGAAGAAATGAAATTAATTGTATTGAATTTCTAGAAACTAGAGCGGCTAGGTGGCACAATGAATAGAGCATTGGGCTTGGAATCAGGAAAACTCATCCTCATGAGTTCAAATCCAGCTATGTGACCCTGGGAAAATCACTTAACCTTGTTTGCCTTAGTTCCTCCTCTATAAAATAAGCTGGAAAAGCAAATGGCAAATTACTCCAGTATCTTTGCCAAGAAAATTTCAAATGGTTTCACAAAGACTGAAATGACTAAATAACAACAATAAACTTTAGAGTTCCATTAAATGTCATCATATGAATCTCTGTAATCTTTGCCCATGAATTAGTAACCATAGCTAGGATTTAGATAGCACTTTAAAGTTTACAAAATTTATTATCTTTTTTCCTCACAACAACCCCGGAGGTAGGTGTTTATTAACATTAATCATTCCCATTTATCAGATAAGGAAACTGAGGTAGGAGGAGTTTATGTGACTTGCGCAGGGTCACACAAGTAGTGAGTATCTAAAACTATATTTAAATTCATCTTCCTTAATTCTATCCCCAGAGCCATTAACTCCCTCATGTATCATATTTCACTCAAAACCAATAAAAATAATAGAAGGGATGTCCATTTAAAATTTTTGTAGGATGCCATTTCCTTTCAAGATAGTGAAGACAAAAAATGAACCTAACATATATCTTGCTGTTAGCTGTATGTAGTAGTTCAAGATTCATTTCTAAATCATCCATTTCCTCGGAACATTATTGTGAATTAAAATAAAATGGAACAAATACAATAACAGATGAAATGCTAGATGGAGCTGAAACAGAGACTTCATTTCATTTGGTCAATTACCTCTCTTTTCATTTCAGGCCATCACTAATCCAGGCCACTTAGGATAAATCCAGAGAGCCTGAAAAATTACTCATGTGTCTTTCAGACCAATGGCCAGCCTGGTTTTCCACTTCCAGATCCAGGGGCTATGCTATGACCCTCTCCCAACAATAATAAAAATAGTGCCATGGAAAGACAGCTGGATTTTGAGTCAGAGGGCCTGAGTTCAAAACTTAGTTCTGCTATTTATTCTTCATGTCATAAGTAAAGTCATCCACCCTCTTTGGATCCTGATTTGCAAAATAAGCGGGGTAGGGAGGGGAGCCTAAGTTCCCTTCCAGTTCTGAATATATGGTCCTATTAGGAATAACAGGGATACAGACTGTTCATTGACATATGGAAATCCTAGATGACAAAACTCTAGTCCTCTATCCACCATGCTACTACTGAAGAATACCGTTGACTAGGCAGCCAGTCAATAAAGCATTTACTAAATTAGGTGGCACAGTGGATAAATCACCAGGCCTGGAATCAGGAGGATTTATCTTCCCAAATTCAAATTTGACCCCAGACACTAGCTACAAGATCCTGGGCAAGTCACCTAACCCTGTTTACCTCAGTTTCCTCATCTGTAAAATGAGCTGGAGAAGAAAATGGCAAACCACTCCAGTATCTTTGCCAAGAAAACCCCCAAAAGGGGTCACGCAGGGTTGGATACAACTGAACAACAACGAGTACCTACTCTGTGCCAGGCACTATGCTAAGAGTAGCTCTTTAAGACCTGCAATGTGTTTTATGTCCCAACATTTGATTTCTCAAGTTTCTAGTAGAGAAAACTCTCCACAGACAGGAGGGACACTTGTTGTCCCTCTCCCACAATCAGTGCTGGAGAGTGACATCCAAGCCACAGCACGGAGAATCAGACTCCCTAGTCATAAAAACTTAAAATTATTCAATTATGTTACAAATCCATTAAGACTTTGATCAAAGGGGACCTGATTTGATGACTTTCCTGAGGCCACTGAAACACTGCCCTCAGCCTGTCTCTGAGGCTGCCCAGTGGGGTGAGCTGGCGGTCTTGCCTGCTAAGGGGCTGGGGTGGGGAAGCAGGGAAAGATTGATCACCAGAGATCACTCATCTGATTATCCCTTCTCTATCCCTTCTTTCAATAAATCATTTTTTAATTACCAACCTAAATGTTCTTCTTTGGACTCATTCCTCATGTATGGTCTTTGTTTAAAGGAAAATCAAATGCAGTTCGAGGTAATGTTAGAGAGGTTTTTCCCCAAGTCTTTCCATTGCTTTGTTGTTGTTAGGGCTCTGATGTGGGAGGACCTCTTGGCCAGAGGCACCAACCCCCACTTACACACAGCTGGCAAGAGAAAACAATATCAGAACATCTCCATTACACATCAGGCTTTTATATGGCAATGTTTCATATTTTACTGCAGTTTCCTTTGGAAATGCTCAAAGCAACTACATCTGTTTCCTTTCATTGGGATTTTTGTGTTCTTCCAGCCAAAAAGGAGAGAATAAAGCTCATTAATTCAGCATAGTAATAATTATAGTGTCCACATAAATGCTGCTTGGTTTTGTAGTTTTTGAAAAATGCTCCATTTGTCTCTTTTTTTCTTCCCCCATCTGCCCACTGATTCCTGCCTTCAAGACCAGAAAGTACCCCAGGATTCTTGGGACCCATGAAGTATTAAGCACTGGTCCTCCAAGGAGATGGTGACAGTTGGAGCCATTTCCCCAGTCTACAACTCAGAAGATGGGAGAGACCTCTGGAAAAGGACAATGGGATAGCTATTGTCCTTATATTTGGCCAAACCTCATCCTAGTGATAGCTTGGACAGTGCAATTTACTGAAATCATCTCAAAAGACTTTCTTTTAAGAAAAATAGGAGAGAAACCACCTGCTTTTTCCTGTAAACTATTGTAAGCCCTTGGTAGGATCTCTTTGCCCACTTCACCTTCCTTTTACTCCAACTTCCTCACCCCCCCTCTCATCTTGGAGGAATGGATGTTGACCAAAAGCAGCATGCCCTTCCTCCATCACCATGCTCACTTGCAATGTGACTAAAATATCTAAGAGCAAACAAGACTGAATAGCTCTGAAAATGAGGCGGGGCAAGGGCAGAGTTGGCAGCTTTGTAATCGGGGAGTTGCCCAGTGGAGCAAGATTCTGTCTGCTTCTCTATTACAATAGCTATGCCCCAAAATAGCCTTCCTGTGCCACTTTAGGAAAATTATGTGGCATATGACTTCTGAGGCCAACCAGCTCCAGGAAATCTTATCTTCTCTCAGTTCCAAGGTCAAGGGACATAGGAGGGGGCTACCAGAAATATTTGGAAGAATTTCTAATGATTAGTGCTACCAAAAATGGAATTTATTGCCCAAAGAAGGAGCACTTACCTTATCACAAGAACTGTTATGTTCCTGTCCAGATGACCACTTTAGATGGAATTCCTAATTTGTTTGGACCAGATGTCTCCTCAAGTTTCCTTCAGCTCTGGAATTTATTCGTTGATTCAAAAGATATTTATTGAGCACCCTTGACATGTAGGTCCTTGTGTTACATTCTGATGGAAACACAAAGCTTGAATAAAACAGAGTACCAGCTCTCAAGTATCTAGACCTGGAAATAGAAAAGCCCTGCATTCAAATCCCATCTGTGACATTTAGTTATATGACTGTAAGTTAATCTCCTAACTTCTCTAATGCTATTTTTTCACCTATAAAATGGGGAGAATGAATTTCTTGAATGAACAAATGAATGAAAAAGCACTTATTAAATAATTACTACGTCTCAGCATTGTGCTACATGCTGAGGATACAAGTAGGAAAGCAAGACAATTTGTTCTCAAGGAATTCACATTCTTATAATAACTGACATCTGTATAGAACTCTAAATTTTCAAGGTGATATAAATATGTATATTCTGGTTCATTCTCCCAGAGCTAGGCTCTGAGAGGGATATTTACTTCAAAGATACTACAAGATCAGAAGTACAAATATTCACCTACAACACATCAGGAACATACGCTCTCTTATACCACCTCGATCTCTGGGTAGAGCAGGCTCAGCCTTCTACAATGGTGCAGGCCTCATCAAACTAATGTCCAAATGAAGCATCACTCCTGAGTGAGTCCTTGTGTTAGGTATCACTGGTCTGGGTTCCTCATAATTGAACCAGCAGCTATAAATCCTTATATACACTCTACTCCCTGACTCCATGACCTTCCAAAATTCATAAGGTCATACATAAATAACTTCTAAACTCCTTCACCTAATGTGAAAGAACAAATGTCAAGACAAGGAAAGGAAGCTTTATTCATGAGCCATACATCAGTCTCAGATGGGAAAAGCCAGAGGCTTCTTCCCTTGCTATAATTTCTCTCTTTCCCCATTAGAATGCTGCCAGCTAGGTGGCACAGTGGATAGAGTGCCTGGCCTGGGGTCCGGAAGAGTCATCTTCCTGAGTTCAAATGTGGCCTCAGATCCATACTAGCTGTGTAATCCTGAGAAAGTCACTTACCTCTGCTTTACCTCAGTTTCCTCACCTGTAAAATGAGTTGGAGAAGGAAATGGCAAACCACTCCAGTATTTTTACCAAGAAAGCCCTGAAGAGTCAGACATGACTGAACAAACAAAAAAAGGCAAGATGTCAGTCAAAGAGAAAGATCAGGTTTTGTTCAACTAATGCCTTTTGAGCATCACCTAGGTCCAGTTAAGTGGCCATAACCAAGCAAAGAGCCTCTTCTTTACCACACTGGTAACAAACCAGTTTGGAACCAGCTTGAGATGTCTACCAAAGTTCCAAATCTCTCCAGAAGACTTCCATTACTTATCATCAGAACAGGTTCCTAGTCTCTATCGTGGAGGGGATTACATAGGCCAAGCATGCTGATCAGACTGCTCACCAGGCCCATTTCTTTTCCTCTTTTACACACATCATCCCATAGGGACCTCACAATGACTTTGTGAGGACAATACTATAGGTGTGGTTATTCCTCTTTTATAGATGAGAATACTTGTGGCTCTAGGAGTTTGTGATTTATCTGAGATGACCAACCCAACTAAGTAAATGTCAGAGGCAGAATTTAAACCTGGACCTTTCCTGTCTTAAAGTAGAGCATTTGTTCCACTGTTTGACACACCCTAAAGCATAGCCCTTTGCAGAACTGAAGTGAGGGCCAAATGAGAAGATGCATGCAAAGCACTTGGCACATCCAAGTGCACTTTGATGTAATCTTAATATCTGGAAATGTTCTTATCATCATTAGCATCCTATCTGTTTTACATTCTTGTGAGGGTTCAGATAGAAGGAGTCCTCAGACCAGTTGCTATCCTACTATTATTTCTGTATATTTAATGTCCTACAGATTACTGCATAGCTAGATTACTGGGCAGCTAGGGGGTGAGATGAAATGCTAGTCCTGGAATCAGGAAGGGCCTGTGTTCAAATCTGGTCTCAGACAGGTAAGAGCTGTGCGATCCTGGGCAAGTCATTTCACCTTGTTTGTCTCAGTTACTTCATCTGTAAAATGAGCTAAAAAGGGAAATGGCGACCCGTTCTAGTATCTTTGGCAAGAAAACCCCGAATGGGGTCACAAATTGTCAGGTACAACTGAACAACATCAGATTACTATATGAGTGGATAAAGTAAGTGCTTGTTAAATTGGAATCTAAGGATTGGAATGTCAGCTTATGCTCTGAAAGCTCATGGACAGCAGCACCCTTGGTGCAATCAATCAGTCAATCAACAGGTAATAATTAAGAGTCTAGTAGGTGCCTGGCATATGCTGAGTCCTAGGTACACAACGACAAAAAAGTGAAAAAATCCATACTCTCGAGGAATTTACATTCTATCTCAGGAGAAAATATATATAACTGTCTACAGAATAAATAAATAAATGTGATTCCAGTAGCAATCAGGACTACTGGGAAGATAGGCACCTCTGTTTCCACATGATTTTTATCTCTCTGCTAAGTTTCCATATTTTGAAAGTTTTTCATTCTGTTTGCTTAGGGAATCTGAGTATTTGGTATGGAGATACCTAATAAAATGGAATTGCCAAATTTTTAAGGATTGTGGTTATATCTAGGCAATTGTGAGACAACAGGTTGGTCTGTGATAACAGCCTGCTTCTAGTACAGCTATTATTTGCATTCTTAGATATTTTGAAATCTGTATTTGAAATTGAGGACATTTCATCTGACACTCTATAAGAGACAGCAAGTTTTTGATAAATAATTCTACCTTCTGGGTAATATCTTGCTAGGTCTTCAATAGGTACTAAACTTTAATAGCCTACAGTTACAAGTCGCCCAGTTTGCACCCTTTGCATTAATAATCTTTCTATATTAGAAAGTCTGAATTCCAGGGAAGAATCTTCCGTAACTTCCGGTGGCAATGACTAGATCCTTAAGTACCATCATAAACTTCTCCATTTTCACAAATTCACATCTCTCAGCCCTTTGTTTTATACTTCTCTATTGTTGACTGAGTTCATGTGGATTTTGACCATGGAGGGCCTTCTGATACCATTCTTGTATCTTGGCTATCTCATAGACTCCATTTGAAGATAAACCACTTTGAGTTACATGTAACAGAGCGAATGATGTGTATGTAATGTCAGCCTTGACTATTTCTTGGTGAAGTGACACCTATTGTGTTTTGAACTATCATGTGTCCTAAGAATAGTATCTTTCTTTTGGAGGAAGTATTCATCTTTCTATAGCTACTTTAGGGTACTGGCTTTGTGTTTCATTAATATTGTATACATTTTTGCAAAAATATTTCCCAAATTGTTATGGTCCATTACACAGATTCAAAGGTACATTATGACTGGTGTTGCATTAGTATTAGCGGTTTTAAATGTGTTAATCCCATTCAGTTTTGATTTCAGGATGCTAATAAGTCTCTTGATTTATTCAATTATAACCTTTGAAGTCATCTTGCCTGGAGGAAAACAAGAGATTTATAGTTATCTCCCTCATCCTTTGGTTAAATTTGACACCTGGATTCTAGCTTAAAGCCCTCACTCTCTAGTTTCCTTGGTACATGCTAAGAATTTTACATTTATTTAGTCAAATAAGATTTTTATATTATTGTTAAAAGATTCCATGAGATAAAGAAAATGTTCAATGTATTTTTCAGTGGAACCACATAATTTGATGTCATCCATGAACATTAATAAAATATTTTGATCCAACTCACTCCTAAATTGAGACATCATAATTTGTTCTACTTAGGAGAGATGATATTGATTTTAAGTCTAGGAATTATTATTATAGTTTTGAAGAAGGGTAAGATATAAACACAAATAATTACAATATATAATATTATAAAGATTTTTTATTGCTGAACCAAATTGAAGAAATTAAGTGCCTTAGGAAGTCCAAGGAGGAAAGTTAATATGACCTCAGGAGATTAGAAAATGTTTGTGGAGGATGTGGCATTTAAATCAAGCTTTAAAGAACATATAGGAATCCAATATGCAAAGAGAGGAAGGAAGGACATCTCAAGGACAGGAAACATTGTGAGCAGAGGGTCAGCAATAAGAAAGTACAGAATATGTTTGAAGACAGAAAATAATCTGGTTTGATTATTGCAGAATTGTAGAGTTCATGGAGGAGAACAATGTAAGATGAAGCTGGAAAGATAAGGTAGAAAGAGGTTGTGGAGAGTCTTGAATTTTAGTTGGTAAGCAACAGGCAACCACTGAAGATGTCTAAGCAGAGTCATGACATGAACATACATAAGTTGTGATTCTGTGGTTTTGGTTCTTTTTAGGGCTCTGGAGGAAGTCCCACATTGAAAGAGGAGAACTGGATCAATTAATCAACTGTATAAGCTAACCTATACCAATATTTTTTCTCTCTCACTCAAAAATTTAATTTTCCATCTCTATATTAATCCTTTTCCTGATAGAGGTTGCTGGTTGATTGCTGTCCTTTGTTCTCTAAGAGGACCAAAATGACATCACCATGATAAAGTCAAGTTTCAGTGTGTCCAACTGTGGCTGATCAGACCAATATGAGCTCGGAATGCTCTACCATAGGTTGGATACAGATAGCCCACATGAACATTTGGGGTAGATACTCCAAATTTGTGCATCCTGTGTTTCCTTTGTGCTATTCCAATTCTGCTTTGCTCGTAGAGCACTCTGATGTGAGCACACCATGCTAAGCAGTCCTGTGCCAGTATCTCCCATTTTGCAGTCAAATCCAAAGTTCTTGAGAATGTATTGCTTCTTCTGACCACCATGTGATCGCCTGCCCCATGCAAGTTCTCCATATAATAGTCTTTTTGCCAAGTGTACATTTTGCATTCAAAAAGCGTAGCCAGCCCATCAGAATTGCACTCTCTGAAGCATAGTTTGAAAGCTTGGCAATTTAATTCGAGCAAGGATCTCAGTGTCTGGTACCTTATTCTGTCAGGTGATCTTAAAAATCTTCCTAAGACAATTCAAATGGAAGTGATTCAGTTTCCTGGTATGGCGCTGGTAGATTGTGCAGGTTTCACAGGCATACAACAATGAGGTCAGCACAACAGCTCAGTAAACTTTCAGTTTGGTCATCAATCTAATACCTCTTCTCTCTCATACTTTTCTTTGGAGACTCCCAAACACTGAACTAGCTCTGGCAATGCATGTGTCAACCTCATTGTCAATGTGTACATCTCTAGAAAATATACTACCAAGGTACCCACAGAGTTAAAAACTTCTCCATTTGTTGTAACTGATGGTTCCACATATGGATGGTGTTGTGGTGGCTGAAGGAGTACCTGTGTTTTCTTGGTGTTACTTACTAGGCCAAAATTAGCACAAGCAGCAGAGAATTGATGCATACATTGTTGCATCTCAGCTTCAGAGGCTTCATTGAGTACACAATCATCTGCAAACAGAAAATGATGCACCAACATTCCCTCCACTTTGGCCTTGGCTTTTCAAGTTGAAAAATTCACCATGAGTATGGTAGCTGACCTTGATGTCATCTTCATCCTCATTGAAAGCATTTGACAACATGACTGAAAACAGCATGCTAAAAAGCATGGGAGAGGAGCGAGCAGACTCCAGCAGGCTTCAGAGACCAGAATCTCCAGCAGCCGCGAAGGTCCCTCCATCCACAGATGCACAGGTCAGTGAGAGAGACGGGCTGAGAGGGGAGCGGGGTATCTCCGGGACTCGGACGCCCTCGGGAGGCGGCTGCTGCGGCAGAGGCAGAGGCAGCTGAGGCCAGAGCAGGTTGGAGCTCAGCAGCAGCTCCAACTCCATTACGAAAGATCTCTGCATAAACCCCCTGAGGGAACTGAGCCTGGGAGGCGGCCCTGCCCCCACCTGAGCACCAGCAGATAAGCTCCCATTGAAGAGCAGTCAGGCCTGCCGCCAAAAGCCCTGAGGCTGGGGAGCAGCATTTGAATCTCAGACCCCAAACACTAGCTGGGCGGATCTAGGCTGGGGTGGAGAGGATTCTCAGAAGTCAAGTAACTGGCTGGGAGCATTTGAATCTCAGACCCCAAGCACTAGCTGGGCGGACCTAGGCCATGAAGTGGAGAGGACTCTCAGAAGTCAAGTAACTGGCTGGGAAAATGCCCAGAAAAGGGAAAAAAAC
>CM053773.1:64628483-64647983 GCA_028658325.1 Potorous gilbertii
GGGAGGGATGATAGAAGAGAGGGCAGATTGGTGATATGGGTAATTAGAATGTCCAGTGTATTGGGGAGGGGGGAGGGAACAAATGGGGAGAAAATTTTGGAACCCAAAATCTTATGAAAATGAATGTAAAAAGTTAAATAAATTTATTTTTAAAAAAAGAAAAAAAATAAAAACTTCACTGCAATTAATTTACTTTAAAAAAAAATAAAAAAATAAATAAAAAGCACGGGAGCAAGCACACAGCCCTGTTTCACTCCATTGGTGACTGGGAAGGCACAAGAGCATTGTCCACTATCCAGACCTGAGCAATTATACTATCATGAAATTAACATACAATACTGATGAACTTCTCTGGGCAACCAAATTTTGACATAATTTTCCATAAACCCTCACAACTAATAGTGTCAAAGGCCTTGGGTCAGATCTATAAATGTTACGTACAGACCTTTGTCCTGCTCCTGGCATTTCTCCTGGAGCTGTCAGGCAGCAAACACCATATCAACTGTTCCTCAGCCCTTTCTGAAGCCACACTGGCTCTCAGGTAGATGACCATCTTCCAAGTGAAGGATCAGCCTATTAAGGAGGACTCTAACAAGACTCTTGCCAGCAACGACTAAGAGAGAGACCCCATTGTGATTGACATAGGACAATCTATTCTCTTTTCCATTATAGAGATGGATAATGGAGTCATCCTGGAACTCCTGGGAGTAACCTCTTCTTGTCATATAACTAGGAAAATTTTAGTCAGCTTTTGTATGATCAATTTTCCCCCTACCTTGTAAATCTCAGCTGGAATAGAATCAGCACCAGATACTTTGCCACATGAATGGAGCCTAATGACCTTGAAAATCTCTTTTTCAGCTGGAAGTTCAACTAAGGAGGGATTGACTTCAACCTGAGGTAAACAGTCAATGGCCTCAGCGCTGATTGATGATAGAGGTTATACTAGGGTGCTAAAGGCCTTTGGGATTGATAATCTAATTGCTCATTTATAGACCTGAAATCTGACCACTAGCTTCTGAAGAAATGACAAAATCCACCTCTCTCTTTTATTTCAAACACATGGTTAATAGCATAGGGATTCTTTTTTGTTTTCCATATTTTAGGCTCCCTCTATGGTCATTTTTGTGGAAAAATTCAAAAATCTTTCATGGCTTTATTTAGTTATTTGGATCATTCAATAATAGGTCACTAGTAAGATCACTCAAAACTAGAAAGGACTTTATAAAAGATATCTAAAATGCCCTCATTTTACAAATGAGGAAATTTGGAACCAATTGACTTGCCTCAGATTGCATGGCTGATTAGTGAAGGAGACACAATTAGAACCCTGTCTGACTCTTAGTCAAATGCTTTTTTTTTTTTACAATATCAAGCTAATTTGTCCTTCTTCAACCACGCTATTTTATTATCTCAAAACTCAAGATAGCGAAGTGCAGGTGAATTCTTTGATCTTTTTTTTTTAAAATCTCCAGAGATTTGGGTGATTGGGGCACCTATAAATTTAAGTATTAATGAAGTCAGATCCTGTTTTGAACATTCTACCCATTTCCCAACCTTCTTTATATAAATGAGCTCCTTTGGGAAACACTATTCTATCCCTTTATCTTAGTATCTATCATAAATAGTGTACCACTACAAAAGTCAATTTATTTCACAATGGAAAAAAAGTTACCTTGAAAACAATCATTTCCTTGCTTTACCAAGATTAGTCTGGAACTGGTTCAATTTTGATGAAAATGGGGCCACAATCAAGTGAAATGAAACAGCTGTCTAGAAAGAATACCAAATGAGACTAAATGGAGACAATGAAAAGCATTGGGCCAGGAAAAGTTTGCCCAATAAACTCAGGAAAAGAATAAATAAATTCACAGAATCTCAATCAGAGTTGGAAGGGAACTCAGAGGTCATTAATCCAACTTTGAGCTTAGCGGAACATCCTCTACAACATTACCAAAAGTGGTCATTCAGACTTTGTACAAAAGACTTCTAGTGATGAAGAACTCACTTCCTCCCAGAATAGCCCATTCCACATTTCGACAGCTATTCCACATTTGGACAGCTATAATTGTTAGGAAGTTTTTCCTTATTTAGAGTCAAAACTCAGCCTTTCTGAAACTTCCACCCAATGCACCAACTTCTGCCTTCTGAAACCAAGGGAAACAAATCTAATCTCTCTCCCATATGATAATCCTGAAAAAAAAACATAAAATAGCTATCAAGTCCACTGTAAGCCTTCTATTGTCCAGGCTACATATCTCCAGTTCCTTCTATTCTCTTATGACATGGTCTCCAATACTTTCAATGTTTTCATTGTCTTCCTTTTAACTGGTTCCAGTAGTGCCTAGAAATGAACACAATATTCCAGATGTGTTGTGACAGAGTACTTGCAGAATTACTGCCTTCCTTATTCCAAGTACTGTGCCTCTCTCAATACATGTTAGGCATGCATTAGCTTTTTTGGCTATCGTGTTACTATGTTGACTCATGTTGAGTTCACAGATATTTTTTATAGTAACTACTGTCCAGTCTCATCTTCTCCATGCTGCAGTTGATTCTTTAAACTTCCCCTGGCATCAATCAGCAAAATATTATCAAAATAACATTGTAGCTATCATAATTGAAATGGGGGAAGTGGAGGACACTGGGCCATTTCAAAAATCAGATATGACAACCTGGCTGAGCCTTTCTGCAAACATATCAAAAATCTTCTCAGTGAGACAGAGATTCCCCAGTGATCCAATGGCATTAACCCAATGGCTGTTAAAGAAGGTTAACATAGAGGATAAAGATAGCACCAAGACATCTTAGATTCTTTACCACAGAAGATCCTGATCTAGGATAAAGATTTAATCATCCCAGAAGTGTGATCATCTGTGCTGTAGCTCTGATTTTCCTGGTACTACTCCTGCTCGTCATCACCACTTTACATCAGGAGATCCATGATGAACTGCCTCCAACAAAACCCACCTTATGGAAGATCTGGAATTCAGACCTTCCAAAGTGGAGAAATGAATCTTTATTGTCCTCTCTATTTAGCTCCTCCTCCCCCTGCCCCCACAAATCCAATATTACACTCCTTCAGGAGACCTTCCTTCCTTGCAATCCCTTCCACATTGCAACTTTCTCCACTGCAACTTGGCTGTATCGCAGGTGAGCATAATAAAGTGCTATAAATGGGAATTGAGGGACAGACAGTACACAACAGCCAGTAGAAAATACAGAAAAGGTTTAGAAACCCAGAAATGCATAAAATACATACCATAAAAGAAAAAAAAATCAGACTTCTTCCTTGGCACAAAAGAAGAGCCAAAAAATTTTATGCAGGTTTTCCAAATCTTGAGGATGTTATTCCCCTAATCCCCAAGATGTTGAAAAGATAACTTATTTTAATAGTTAATATTAATCTTTACATTTACTTTTTTTTTTTACCTACACCAAACTCTTCCTCTAGCCCTCTCTATCTAGGCTTCTTGCACTTCCAAGGTCAAAGTTATGTAATTCCAGCCCTAAAGCCATGTAAATTGTAGCTAGTCTTATAGAAGACCTTGAGAACCTTGCCACTAAGGGGTAGGTTATGGTCCCTGCCACACATGCCAGGCTAGTTTTTATCTAAAAGCTATCTCTAAGACTTGATTTGTCCACAGGTCTAGGGCTCGAGGTAAGGCTTCTAGTCAGTGCCTCCTCAAACTTTACAGATATCCCATTGCCATTCAAGTTGAAATGGACGGAGTTAATAAGTCACAGGCAAAATTCAATTAGGAATTTCGTGAGCGTCATTTATTAGCCAGGCTGGCGGCTGCCTCATGGAGAGACCCAGAGGAGACAGCCCCGAACTGAGGTGGGTGAGTGCATTTTAAGCATTTCGGCACTACTCGGTACTGCCTTGTGGTTTCCACAACAAACAGAGTTCTGACAGAGCAAGAGAGGGGCTTGCTGCTAGGCAAGAGACCCCAAAACAGAAGGGGTTGTCAGGGTGCTACTAGGCAAAGGACCCCAACAGAGGAGAGGTGCCAGGAGAGGTAGCCAATCGGGAAGGGGGGGCTGGTTACCTGGCAATGTTGGTCTAACATTAGGGGGCGCACAGGTGGTTACCATGCAAATGGACTAAACAAGAAATGACTGTTAACAGTTTATCAGATATTAAACCAAAGGGGAATAACATTTTGACAGGGGCCAACAACAGAAAAACTGTTACTAGGCAAGTTATCCAACCCTGCCCAGTAACCTAACAGATATCTCTCCACCTAGGGACCAGGGAGGAATAATGTCCATTTTAAAGTCAACACACAGGCTTCTGACTCACACCTTCTGACCAGATGCATTTCCAGCTGGAAACAATGAGGACTGAGGATACCTGGATCAGAATTGCATCATTGCTAAGTCTCTGCTCCATGAGCTTAATGATTAAATTTCTTTTTAGATACTGGGTGGTCAACAAGTGTCACTCTGTTCCAGTCTCAAGACTGAACAATTGGACATGCCTGAGTCAGGCTTGACCTCCAGTATCTCCTTACCAATTTCAACATTTGGGGAGTTGTAGTACCTGAAGTGTATGGTTATCTAAATGACAGGATTTGGAGGGCTTTTTCTTTCCTTCAGAAGTTTCTCCAATTTGGGCTCATTAACATTAGTGAGGCATTCCTTAATGTTAAGTACTACCTGACCCCATTCCACTCTATCCTATGACCTCACCTGACATGGGTGAGCATTGTTCAATCATTTCAGACTCTTCACCACCCCATTTGGGGTTTTCTTGGCAAATATACTGGAGTGGTTAGCCATTTCCTTGTCCAACTCATTTTACAAGTGAGGAAACAAACAGGTTTAAGTGACTTGCTCAGGGTCACACAGCTAGTAAATATCTGAGGCCAAATTTGAACTCAGGTCTTACTGACTCTCAGCCTGGTGCTCTAACCACTGCACCATCTAGTTGCCTTACTATAGATGAGCAGTACTCTTTTAAAATGTATTGTCTCTGAAAAGAGTAGCACAGTAGATCCTTCATATTTTAGAGACAATGAGCTTATCAGACCACTATCCTAAGAATTCATACTCCCAAAGTTACTCATAAACATTGAAATTTTGCCTAGGGACAAGAAAAGCAAGGTGGCATGACAGTAATTGTTGCAAGGTAATTAGAAGGGAGAGGAAAGGTGGAAAGATGCAGAAAGAAGAGAATAGAAATGTCACCTTTGACCTCTCTCATCGTCCCAAAAGCTAATCATTTACCAAGTCCATTCTGTCTCCACATCTCTCCCCTTTATCAGACACTCACACTGCCACCACTTCTGTTCAGATCTTCATCTTCTCTTGTCTAGTCTATTATAAAGGTTTCCTAACTCCTCCTGCTCTCCAATCCATCCTTCACACAACTAACAAAATAATCTTCCTTATGTGCATTTCTTACCATGTCACTTGTCTGCTCAGTTACCTTTAGGGCTCCCTTTGCCTGAAAGGCAAAATGGACCTCTCTACAATCTGACTTCAATCTACCTCTCCAGCCTTATTTTACACTATGCTCCTTCATGTAAGTAACCTCCTTGGGCTGATGTTTCCTCATCTGTAAAATGAGGAGGTTGAGCTAATCAGCCTTGGAGCTCCCTTCTGCCTATAGGTCAATGATCTTTATGTGTACTACTTTCAAGCCAAACTGGATGGACTCCTTTTATTTCTCATTCTTTTCTTTCTCTGCGCATTTTCTCTGGCCACCCACACCCTATCTGATCCACTGAAATCTTACAAAACCCAGATCAAGAGAACCATGTCTTCATCTCTTCATTGCTTCTATCCCATTTTATCTTGATCAAACTTATTTGTGTGCATGTTTTATTCCAGCAGTAGCATATAAGCTCTTCAAGAGCAGGGACTGTCATTTTTTCATCTTGTATCCCCAGTACCCAGAGCAGTACCCCACAATGTAGCAAGTGCTTAATAAAGGGTTTTGGAAATAATTGATTTATTGAGTGCTTTCGTGATTCAGCTAAGGGTATGATCTCTAGGGTTATTTTCAAGTGCAGGATTACATAATTTTATAATTCCACACTATTACTCTTCTGCTATGTTGGTGATGTTAGAGTCATAAATTGAATTGAATTAGAACTGAATTGGATGCACTATGGTAACAGAAATTACACTGACTCTCAATCAGAGGACCTGAGTTCACATCCTGCTTCTAAACTTTACTGTCTGGGTCACCTTAGGCTAACTTCCCTGGGCCTCAGTTTCTCCAACTGTAAAATGTGACTAGATGACCTCTGAGGTCCCTCCCATCTCTAGATCTATGATCATATTAATTGAGAATTGAATCAAATTGCATTGAATTAAACCAGATGGTCAGTATATTAAATAAGGAAAGAGTGCCCTTAAGTTAGAGCAAAAAAAAATGGAGAAAAGCTGAATATGGTTTGCACAGACAGGAGAGTCAAGCATCATCCATAACAATAGTCAAACCTTCTGATCTCTGTTCGTAAAAGAATCTGAGTGCTGCTGCTTTAGATAAATTTCATTCCCGCCAGCTTAAAGGATAGTTTCCCCAAGAAGGAATTTTTTTTCAAAGTTTGCATTTGCCAGTTTTCAAAAGCATGAGGGTTTGAAAAAGAAAAAACAGAATTTTTTCAGTTACTTATCTTGGCTAGTTTTGCCCAGAATCCACACACATCAAAGGAATCCCAACTCTGGGGAATGGAAACCAGGGTTATTTTCTCTCTTGTGTCATTAGGCCCCACGGATGGATCCTAAAGAGTCAGTGGTGTGAAAAGAGGAAAACCAAAAGGCAATGGGAAAGATGCCAAGTTCCTTGTGCAGTGGATGGATGATCATTCCAAGTGAAAAGGCAGTGAGGGAAATAAACTTATTTGTCTTCAAGCCTAAGGTAAATATGTCAGAGCTGCCTGGTCTGCTTTATTTACACTTAGAAACAGTTATATCAGCCCTCTGGTAAAATAACATTGGAGAAAATGTGGGCAAAAGGGGTATGTTTGCACTGCAATGTTCTGTTTGCTCAGATAAAAAGCATTCTCAGTACCAAGTTCCCCTCGATGGCATCTCAAACCCTCCTTCTTTGGTTCTGTAGCATAACTTTCAAAGCAATAGAGACAAATAGCTGGTAAAACTTTTGGTAATTTTTCCAAATGATGCATTGGAGAAAGAAATCTGGGACTATTTGGTTGGTTTTTTGAATCCCCTGATGTTAGTAGTTGTAGAAACAGTGTGTGCCAGAAAGAAACAAAGTGAGAAATGCAGCGATTTGGAGCCAAATGGTCTAAGTTCAAGTGCCAACCCCTATCCCTGTAGTCCAGAAGGTATAAGGATGAGCCAGTCCTTATCCAAGCTGTGTTACCCAGGGCAAGCCAGGTTAATTTCTCTGTGCCTTACTAACCCGATATGCAAAAAGAGGCTAGTAATATTTGCATTACCTATAGGTTACTGTGAGGAAAGCCTTTTATAACCTAAAAGTGCTCTGGAAATATGAATTGTTATTATCAGTGGTTCAGATAACTCCAGATAGGAAACATCCCTTTACTAAAGCTTCTCCCAATGATATGATGCGCTGCATTTTATATATATAATTAAAAAAATGGGAAGGTAATGCTACTAGCCTGTCAAATGGACAGATCTTTGAAGACATGTTTTCCAGTATTTGTGATGGATTTATAATGATCCATCCACTTCCTACTTCTTGATATCTCAATAAAGAGGCCATTCTGAATGAATTGAATGATTATTCAGTTCAATCCAACGAAAAGCAGTCAATCACATTAAGCTGTTTGAATCAATTTGTGCATAGACTCAGTATAAGGATAGTGTTTGGAATTCATGAAGGGCCCTGAAGCTGCAGCTGTCAACATGGGAGAAGCTGGTTGGTTTAGCAGGAGGGCATAGAACTCTAAGCGAGGAAACCTAGATATGAATCCTAAACCTATCACTTCCTAGTACTGTGAGCAAGGGTAAGGAACAGAACCTTCTCAAGCTTTTCTCATCTCTAAAATCAAGTACCCAGCCCAACCATTCAAATCCACTTTCCATGAGCTTCTGCTTTCCTATGAATGTTCCCCTTACCATCCTTAATCAGATGTCACATAGCAACCATTTAATAAATGCTTATCCACTTGACTTTACTTGAAATGACAGCATAGTAAGGCAAAGGAGTATTTCCTTCAAAAAGAATGCCAGTTAATGGCAAGGAATTGCAGTAACCAGCAAACAATCCATTATCTATTTCCTCCAACCTCCTCCTCCTGTATCTCTAGTCCTAGGATGATTATGATCCATTTCTTTCCATTTCCCAGGTTACAATTCAATCTAATAAGCATGTCAAGTATTGACTGTGTCAAAGACACTATGCTACACACAGGAAACACAAAAACAAAACAAACAACAAAAATCAGTCCCTGATCTCAAGGAGCTTACCTTCTACTGGAAGATACAACATGCAAATAAATAAATATCGTGTATGAAAAAAGAACACCAAGAACTAGTTCCAGGAAAAAAGGGGAAAGGTCCCCTGAGCTGGGTCTTGAAGAAAGACAAAGAGATGGAGATGATGAGTTTGTGAAAGTGTTTTCAAATACATAGAGAAAAGAGGTAGAGAATTAAGTCTGGGTTACAGCTAGCAATCTATTTTGTCAGAAAGGTAGAGTTCATGAGAAGGAGTAATATGAAATAATCTAGAAAGCTAAGTGAGAGCCAAACTGTGGAGGGCCTTAAATGCCAAGCTATGAAATGTGTACTTTATCCTAGAAGCAACAGGAAGGATGAACACATGGAACTCAGGAAGATTCATCACCATCCATGATTTGTTTGTTTTGTTTAGGATAGCTTAATTAGTTTCCCCATAAAGTTAGCTGGGTCTATGTTCTGGGCGATTTCTTTCAGGATCATTTAGAGATTCAATAAAAGGTGAATTCATTTCCTTACATTCAATGGCTTTGCATCATTTTTTCCAGTGGACAGCTGTGATGTGGCACTTCAAGGCCCTGGCTCTGGTCAGGAAGGCATACATAGAAAGGAACACTTCCACTGTCATCTCTTTCCTGTCTTTCTTCTTCCGCCTGCCAGGAGTTACAAGCGTGAGTTACACCTGTTGCAGGATTTTTGATACAGGATTTCTCACCTCAATCACCCTTGAGCTGAAAGAGGAACATGCCCATTCTTTTACTCTTTCATAATATTCAGGGGAAGATAAATCTGAGCCATATCAGCTTACAAACTGCCACAGCAAAGTAAGTTATACAGCAAAGGGAGAGTCATTTATTTCCCTGTATTTTAAGTTTACTTGCTTTTTAAAACGATGATTTCCTTGTGCTGTTAGACTCCCACTAATGGAAGAAATTGGCTCTAGATTTTTCCCATTCATTTACAAAAGACAATATCTTAACAAGCCTTGCATTCTGTAAAACATATTTTACAGTGGGATCAAAAATGACATAACACATGTGGTCCTGGAACGAAAATATACATATGCGAAAGTTAGAATCCAGAATCTATAAAATGTTGTGTCAAATAAATACATTTAGCTTTTATGTCATGGCTAAGAACACTAATTCCAAAGCAAAGCACCAGATGACTGCGATTACAGCTGAGCAGAGTCAGAGTATAAGCAATTAGGGTAACTCATGTTTGTAACTCCTGGCAGGCAGAAGAAAGATGGTGCTGTTGAGGTTCTGCCATGATTTTGGAAAACAACCTTTTTTGAGGCTTGTGACTGTCACACCTGCTGCTCTTCAGTTCTTTATATGCCTCTCAACCGTAGAAGTACAAAACGATGTGAAATGGGAAACACACTGGCATATTAGATTCATTCAGTCGTTCTCTTGTTTGTATCCTTTTTTTTTTTAGAACAGAACAGTCCACTGGCCAAGCATTCCTCAATGGAATGAACTTCTACCTACTTCCTGTAAATAACATTGCACTAACCACAAGACATTCCCCAGCCAAGGGTAGAACATGTCAGTACATTCCATGCTCAACGAACCACCCCTGATCTCTCTTTTCTCCCTATGATCCTGGAGGAGGGAAACAAAGAATTTATGTTCCCACAAAATCTTCTGTAGTACTTGTTGCCATCAAATATCTGCCACCTGACAAAGCAGCCGTCTGCTGATAGAGGGTTTCAGAAATCTGCTCCTTCCATCTGTGGTTGAACATGCAGACTGTTCAGCAGCTCTCATGGTGGTCAATGAATCACATGTAGGAGGAGTAGCCTGTTTCCTAGGACTTTATAAATGCATGCCTGATGGTACTTTTCCCCCTCCCCCTACTCAGCATTCACAAGTTTACATGTTTGGTCCCCAAGGGAGTAACTGTTCTCCCAGGTTCCAGGGTACCTTGTGGGTCAAAACCCCATTAATGAACTTGATTTAATAGTCTTTTAATAGACACGATTAGCTCCAAGAAAAGACATTTACCAAGATGGTATAGTAAGAACAGGAGCTATAAAATATTCCCCCCTCAAACCTGGTGCACAAGATCTTCAAAAACACACAGTATCAGTGAGAAGAACAGGAATAAATCGCAGGGCACATTAGTAATGAGGCACACATGCAGGGAACACACATTGCTAAGGAAAGTCATGCCTCCCATTCCGCAATGTCATTCTCTCCTTAAAATGATCTCACCCTGCTGTGCACTGGCTACATCTTTGCTGGGCAGGTTAGTCAGATAAGCTTCCTGGGTCTACTCCTTTCCACAGGTAAGTTCCAGATTTCCAAGGTTAATTGTCCTTTGACTCTATAGTTGATTCTCTTCTCTACTGCCAGGGATCATGCTCTTTGCAGCTGCTTCCTGCCTTGAATCATTCAACTGGCTCTCTGTGTCTGTGTCTCCCTAAATAGTATGTCTCTGTTCCCTGATGGATATACTGTCTCCTATTGGTTAAGTAGTTCTGCTGCAAGATGTCATGGCCACTGGGTGGGGATTTCCTGCCTTAAATGCCTCAACTGATGCTTAAGTCTGAAAGGCTTGTCTTTTGAGGGTTATCTGGCCGTGGCCAAGCTCCAGTCAACCGAAGGAAAACATCCTATCAAATTCCATCAGAGAACTCCTTCATAATAAAGGGACAATAGGGCATAGTCCTGTCTTTGTCCTTAGTTTAACACTTTAACAGTCGCATCTCCTCTGTTATATGTTCCTTACTTTCTGTGAAAACATCACCTAGTTTGGGAGAGGAGTGGGAGGGAAACAACTTCCCTCTCCTCCCTGGACATGAAATACCACCCTTGTTTAAGGCGTAAGAGAAGGGTGTGCTGCAAGATCCATTGGACCATGTTGCTGTCATCCACTTCCATATACACATACATACATACGTGTATATATATATATATATATACACGTATGTATGTGTATGTTATATACACATACTTAATAGACTATTTGTATAGAATAACAACACAGGGTGTTTTCCTGAAACTGTTTGGCTTTCAGGTCTATTATGGAAGGTCCCCATGTTGATGATAAAGTTCCACATATAATATCTGTGGGTATCTCTGTAGCTGCTGGATTATATCAGTCTTTCATCCTGAGAGCCTGCTGCCAGATATTCATTCATTAAGAGAATTAGTTAATGGGTGTGGATGATTATAGCAATTAACAGGACTTTATGAGAGATTTCCCCTCTTGGAACAGGAAGACAAGTCCAAGTCACCATTCAATAAAATTAATGAAATGCCATTCTATGTCAAGCCAGAGCTAATGGTGTAGGGAGTAGAAGGCTCAACTTGGAGTTAGGATGATATATATTCAAATCCTCCCTCCAAATTTTACTTGTTGCTGGAACATAGGAAAGTAACTTGAAATCTCTTTGAAAATTGGCTTTGTCACCATAAAACTGAATTGTTTTTGAGACTTAAATGAGATAATTTATGCCTACCAACACTTTTTGAACTACCTAGGCTCAAAGTTCTATCATGGTGTATTTTATACCATAGATCAAACTCCTACCCATGCTTCTGTTTGCAAACTATAGAATTAAAGCTACTATGTTTAATTAACATGACATTTCATCTCAGTGTAGGAGATTAGAGAGTACTAATTTCTCCAGACTGGATGAATGCTGAAGCCTCTGGTCATAGCTCTCGCAGCCATTATCATGGTGGTGATGGAATGCTGGAGGTGTACGTACCATACCATGCACTTACTCTTGAGGCAATTTCCTTTCTGCCTCTTCTTGTATCTATAGTGCTTCTGCCAGACTTTCTGCCACAACATTCTCACAGCATTTATTTTTAAATTCTCACAGTATGTCTAAAACCAGATTGCAGTCTCCTTTTCTAGTCAGAGTGGGTACCAAGTGAAATCACCATATTTCAGGCTAACACACAACCTTCTAGGAAATGCAGGCCTATGAATTCTCTCTGAGAATTCTCTCTCTTTTATATCCAAATGTCATGAGACATAGAGCCTAAGAATACATCCTCTACATCTATAAAAAGCTTCAAAAATTATAAGGTGCTATATAATCTGGCCTCAGGCATTTACTAGCCACCCTGTGCCTCAGTTTCCTCATCCGTAAAATGAACTGGAAAAGGAAATGTCAAGCCACTCCAGTATCTTTGCCAGGAAAATTCCAAAGAGGGTCATGAAGATTCAGACGTAACTGAAATGACTGAGCAACATACAAATGTGATCAATTACCATCATTGTTCATTATCATTATTGTACTCCACAGTTAAGGACTAAGCAAGAATAACAAGGACTTCATAGCAATTACCCAAAGCCAAGGAGGCCAACACGAAATAGATAAAGGGAATCTGCTGAGGTCTAGTGCTATGAACAAAGCAGTAGACCTCAGGGAAATAATAGTTTATTTTAACCAACCACTACCAAGACAGTATTCCTTTATGATGACAACATTAGCCATAGCTCCTTCTTATTTGGCTGTGTTGGCAACACTGTTATCCTAGGTACAATTTATGAGGTCCACCAGTCCATTATACCCAACAACATGCTTTTTAGAAGTTTTAAACTAGTTCAGGGTAAATGCTGTCATAAGCTATTCAAGGGTGGGGTGTTTTAACCAAAACCATAGTTGCAATATGACCAAAAGACTGTATTTGTGTAAATAAACCACAAGTGAAGGAGCTGTGAATCAATGCAAACATTATGGAAAGAGTGACTTTTTACATAATTTGGAATTATACAAAGAAAGTGATTAAAGTGTCCATACTCTTTGACACAAAGACATTGTTCCTAAGTGTACATCTCAAAGAGGCCAATGACAAAAAGAAAAGTCTTACGTAAATCAAAATACTTATTTGAGACATTTTGTAGTAGCTGAGGACTAGATACAAAAGAGATGCCCATTGATTGGGGGAATAGCTAAACAAATCATGGTATTTGAATGTAATGGTAAAGTCATATTGCAAGAAGTGATGAATATGACAAATATAGAGAAACACACTCTTATGCACTGATGCAAAGTGAAGTAAACAGAACCAGGCAAACAACGTATACAATCACTACCAAAAAGTGAAAATTAAAAAAAAGAAACAAATGAAGCAAAACTGAAAATTTTTAATGACCAATGTAGATGCAAGATGCAAAATGAGACATACATTATTGGACCATGGCCAATGCCAAAACATGTTTTGCTTGACTTTGAATATTTGTAACAAGGATTTGGTTCTTTTTTTTTAATGGAGATGGTGGGAGGAATAGAAAATAAATTTTTGTTCATTAAAATAGTTAAATTAATTTTTTTAAATATGGATCTGGTATTGAGCCATAAGTTTGTTTTCTAAGGACCAGCCTGAATAAGCTCAGAGAGTCACATCACTCAGGTGGCTACAGGGAAATGACATTTTCAGTCCCAACAAATCCCAAAGATCAACTGCTAAGTTATAAGGAGGTAGTGCTTTCCATCAGTGGAGGGCAGACTTTTAACAAAAGATATTGCAGACCCTTAAAGTATTGGAGCAGTCTCTTCAGAAGTATTTGTTGAGTTGATTTGAATTCAATTGATATTGAATTTCAATAAGAGAAAGAGCCAAATTTCACATGCTTTCCCTGCTTCCCTCTTCTACTACCCCACCTCACCCCTGCCCTCACATGCAGTTTCTCTGAAAGTTGGAATGAAAAATATTCTGCCCCAATTTCAACTGGCATATATGAAGGAACACTTTGCTTTTTCCAGCTTTGGGAGAACAGGCTACAACGATGTCAGACAACCTGACAAAATGCCCCCAGGGCTGGCTAGATTTCCCTACAACTGAGAGGTCAGCCCTCCTGATTTTTTGAGGATGATCTTGAGCAGGGTCTTATGTTGTATCAGTTCTTATAAAAAATACATGAATAGTTTTTCTATGATCTTGGGGCAAGGAAATTAGAATCTTTTCTTCCCTGAGAAAGAAGAATAATTGCCTGTCTGTTGAAAAGAATGAGTTATGATCTCTCTCTCTCTCTCTCTCCTTCTCTCTCTCTCTCTCTCTCTGTATTTGTCTGTCTCTGTCTTTCTTCTTTTTCTTCCTCCCTCTTTCCTTCCCTCCCTCTCTCCTATCACTACTGTGCCAAAAAAATAGATTTACAGGAGTCTTGGTCAACAAATAGATCAAATGGCTTTGGTAAAATAATCTCCCCTCCCAAACACCACTTCTTTGTCAAATTTTCTTTTCCAAGTTATTTTCTTCATGGATTCATGCCATCTTCTTAGCTAGGACCCAAAGTCCCAGGCCCTGTTGTCAAAGTCTTCAGACTAAACTAAACATTATCATCAGAAATCCATTGTGAATCCTTCCTTCACTCTTAATGCCTTCCATTTGCCTCCCTCCATTAGCTGTCCAAAGTGCTTCCATATCTATCATAATATTACAATCTCACGACTCTTCTGTCTTTCCTACAGTTTCTGCCGGTTGCTTCTTGTCCTGTCTGCTTGCACCATGTAGAAAAAGTTAAACTCTTATTGACCTAATAGATATTCTCTTCAAATTACTGAAAAGAGCAATCATGTCCTCCCCAAGCCATGTCTTCTAAAATTGAACAACATTTTCTTCTTTCAACAATTCTTTATATAGCTTGGTCTCCAGTCTCCTCATCCTGGTGACCCTGCTCTTGTTGTGGTCTGGCTTATTGATGCCTTTCTAATGTATGGTGTCCCAAACTGAAAATAATACTCAGGGTGTGATGCAACCAAGACAGAATATAGCAGCACTACCGTCTTCTTTGTTCTCTATGCTCTGCCTCTGAATGGAGCCCAGCATTAACATTCTTTCCTATCACATCACACTGTGGACTTATTGAGCATATGGTCTACTAAAACCTCCAGATGTTTTCCATGCAAATATTTGTCTAATCATGTCTGTGTATTGTCTTCATGAAGTTGATTTCCATTTCTAGTTTACCTTTATCACTATTAAATTCTATCTTATTGGATTTGGCAACTCTTCCCAAAAAAAACAATTTTAAAAGGATTATCAAGTACTTACTACTATTATGGATAAGTAGATATTATTAAGTAGTAACAGTCCTGATAAAAAGTATCATAACTAGTGCTAGAACACAGCTAGAACATGACATTCTCCAACTGTGCCTTATTATATCCCACAGACAGCTGGAAAGTATTGCCTTTTGTGTGCTACTTCCACCAGAGGCTTTGAATCTTCACTGTAACACAGCAACCTAACATCACAAAATGAATACCTGCATGCATTGGTTTAATGGGGAAAAAAAGTCCTATTAAAAAAGCAATCCTTCCTTTATCACCTCAGCTTATTAAGCCTCTACTCTTGTTTCTAGAAAAAAAGAATTTAAGAATTATTGTATTCCCTGAACACCATGATCACAGACATCATATTTCAACAAATTATCCATTGAAAACTGCCCTGATATCTTAGATCCAGAGGGTAAAGTAGAAATAGAAAGAATCCAACAATCACATCCTGAAAGAAATTCCAAAGGGAAATCTCCCAAAAATATTATAAGCAAATTCCAGAGCTCCCATGTCAAGGAGAAAATACTTCAAGCGGCCAGAAAGAAATAAGTCAAATATTGTAGAGCCACCGTCAGGATCGCACAAGACTTAGTGACTTCCATGTTAGAAGAGCAGAGGGCTTGGAATATGACATTTGGGAAGGCAAAGGAGCTAGGATTGTAACCATGAACTGCATCTGAATCCTCTCTGAAATAGCTGTGGGGCACTGGACAAGTCACTTAACCTCCTAGTGTTTCCAGGCAGCTGTCTATAGACTTTGTCACTGAATGGAAGTATAAAATTTGGTGTTTGCTTCTCAGTAGGGAACCCAAGCTTTACTATGACACACGAAACTCTCAGCAGGTAAACAATTAGAAGGAAGCAATGTAACTTAATACTAAAGTGTTTGGTATGGGCAACCAAAGGAATTCACAGGAAACAAAAATAAACAAATTTCTGAAAATTGAACCTATGTGCATATATATATATACATATATATGTATATATATACAATTTTCAGAAACTTGTTTATACACATGTATGTGTATGTGCATATATGTGTATGTGTATTTCATTTTCAAAACTTGTTTATGCAAAGGAGGTTCATTGTTGTTATATTTGTTGGAAAAATACCCTCTTCATTCTGAGTCATCCTTGGACAGAAGTGTGGGAATTGAGATTTGACAATGTCAGAAGGGATGATTCCCTTTTGTGTTGAGTCATTTTCAGTCATGAGATTCTTCATGACCGCATTTGGAGTTTTCTTGGCAAGATACTGTAGTGCTTTTGCTCATTTTATAGATGAGGAAACTGAGGTGAGCAGAGTAAAGTGACTTGCCCAGGGTCACACAGCTGGCAAATGTCTGAGGCCAGATTTGAACTCAGGAAGATAAATCTTCCTGACTGTAAGCCTAGTGCTCTAGCCATTGTACTACCTAGCTGCCAGATAATTCCCTACCTCCTTCCATCATCTCTTTCACGACATAGTTTCCAGATCCTTTAACATCCAGACTCCTCTTCTCTGGTTGTTCTTCTGTTTGCTAATATCTCTTTTAAAATGGAACAGCCAAAATCTAAAATGATTTTCCAGATGTGGTTTGCCTAGTGGGGGCTAAGTATAGTGAAGGCACAACAGGCATCTAGAGAGTATATATGGAGAAGAAAAGGGGGCAAGGCCTTGGGGAATAGCAAACATTAGAATGTGTGATATGAATAATGTCCCAAATATGTGGTCAGATTAGTGTCTAGTACAGTATGGGCAATACAGACAATGCAGACATGCACACATGTGTGTGACTTGCCTATGATCACACAGTTTTGTATGTATATAAATATACAGATAACATATATGCGCATGCATGTTTATATGCTTGTAGAATTATTATATCACATTTTGTATAGATAATATACTAATTGTGTATAGATAACATATTATATGTGATATAATATATTATAGTGATATAATGTAATTATTATATTATATTGTACATAGATATGTGCATATATAGTATACATACATAGTATACATATCTTGCATATGTCAATCTATATACATATACTTTATATGCGTATATGCCATAGAGACACAGATATACACACATATATAAATATAAACACTGCAGCAACTCATGAGTGTATATAAACATTATATCTATATATAGTATATATATATTCACATACATACATAAAGTATATATTTGTATATACACATAGACATACATATGTGCTATATATAGTATGTATACTGTATTATAGTATATGTACATCTACATACCTGTATGTGTATATGTGTACATACACACCACAAAACACTAGCTCTGTGAACCTGGGCAAGTCACTTACATACATGAACTGCATTGCCTATATACCTGCTACTGTACCATGCACTGCTCAGACCACACCTGGGGCATCATCCATATCATACTTTCTAACTTTGGTAGTTCCCCAGAGTTCTCTTCTAGGCCCTTCTCTCTTTTCTCCCTGTACTTTCTCTCAGTAGCCTTATCAGCTCCCACAGGCTTAGTGATCACTTCTGTACAGAAGACACACAGGTCTCTATTTCCAGCCTCAGCTTCTCCCCTGACCTTCAATCCTATATCACGCATTGCCTATTGGGCATTTTAAATTGGATGTTCTGGAAACATCTCAAATCCAACAAACCAAACTCATTATCTGTCCCCCAAGACCCCTACTCTCTTCCCAACTATTTTATTTCTGTCAGAGGTACCACCATCCTTGCAATTTCCCAGGTTACAAACCTCAACAGCATCCTGGACTCCTTGCTTTCACTCTACATATCCAATCAGTTCCCAAATTGCTCTGCCATCTCCTTCTTCCTCTCCTTCTCCTCTTCCTCCTTCATCCCTTTCTTCCTCACTCTTTTTCTTTTCCCTCTCTCTCCCTCTTTCTCTCTTCCTCTCTCGCTTTCTGTCTCTCCCTCTCTCTCGTCTTCTTCCCACTCCCTCTCTCTTCCCATCTTCTTTCTCTACACACAGTCACCCCGTTAATTCAAGTCCGCATCACCTATTGCCTAGGATATTGCAACAACCACCTTGTTAGTGTCCCTGCCTTGAGTTCTTTCCTCTCTAATCTGTCCTACATACTCACGATGATAAAGTAGTTTTCTGACAGTGCAGATCCTTCTGTGTGACAATCCTACTCAATCAACTCTTGTCATTTCCTATCCCTCCAGGATAAAACAAACTCCTCCTTTTAAAGCCTTTCACAATCTGGTCCCAACCTACCTTTTCAGACTGGTTGGACATAACTCCAGTTCTAATATTACCAAACTGGGGTTCTCTCAGTTCCTCACATGACAATCCATCTCCAGTTTCCATTCCTTTGTGCCGGCAGTCCTACATGCATGGAATGCACTCCCTCTCTTCCTTTGAAACACAACTTAGGGGGGCAGAGCCAAGATGGCAGAGTAGAAAAACTCACATATGCTAGCTCCGAACCCACAGCCCATGGATTTCCTCTAAAAAAGAACTCCCAGCAAATTCTGGAACAGTAGAAGCTGCGCAGCAATGGAGTGAAGGAGATTTCTGTTCCAGAGAGCCCTGAAAAACTGATCCCAAAGGTCCATCGTGCCCCGGACAGGAGCAGAGCCCTGCCCTGCCCTGCCCCAGCCACGCGGCACTGAGAGGAGCGAGCAGATCCGAGCAGGCTTCAGGGATGGAATCTCCAGCAGCCCGAAGGTCCCTCCACCCACAGACACACAGGTCAGTGAGAGAGACATCTGGACAGGCTGAGAGGGGCGCGGGCTGTCTCCGTAACTCGGGCCCCCTCAGGAGGCAGCAACAGAGGCAGCAGGCAGCCAGAGGCTCCCAGAGCAGGCAGGAGCTCAGCAGGAGCTCCATTACTGAAGGTCTCTGCATAAACCCCCTGAGGGAACTGAGCCTGGGAGGTGACCCTGCCCCCACCTGAGAACATCATTTAATCTTACCCTGAATAGCAGCCAGGCCTGCCACCAAAAACCCTGAGGCTGGGGAGCAGCATTTGAATCTCAGACCCCAAGCACTAGCTGGGCTGACCTAGGCCAGGGTGGAGAGGACTCTCAGAAGTCAAGTAACTGGCTGGGAAAATGCCCAGAAAAG
>CM053773.1:64648483-64749383 GCA_028658325.1 Potorous gilbertii
GAAGAGAGGGCAGATTGGTGATATGTTTAATTAGAATGTCCAGTGTATTGGGGAGGGGGGAGGGGACAAATGGGGAGAAAATTTTGGGACCCAAAATCTTGTGAAAATGAATGTAAAAAGTTAAATAAATGTATTTAAAAAAAAATGGAATTGAGACCCCAGGAAGGTAAGTAACTTTCTCAAACCTATACAGATAATGAATATCAGAGGCAGCATTTGAACCCATGTCCTCTGACTCCAGAGGTGGAACTCTTTTAATTTTATCCTGAATCATTAGCATTTTCCCCATCACTTAAATCTAGATGAAACAATAAATCAGGCTTTAATTTGTGCTGTGTGCTCATTTCTGAGGTATAAATCCTTACACTGAAAATTTAGTAAGTGGCTCTTGCAAGCTGCTATGAGCTGACTCCAACACATCCCTGAGTGGGGCCTTCCTGTCTTTCCATTGCCCTTTATTGAATGTAATTTTTTGGTATTATGATCTGGATAGGATGCTGCATCTAATAACTATGCATTTGATTGTGAGCTGTTTATGCCTAAATACATGGTCAATTTTTGTGTAGGTACCATGTACCACTAAGAAAAGGTATATTTTTTTCTATCCCTATTCAATTTTTTCCAGAGGTCTATCATATCTAACTTTTTTGCAATTCTATCCACTTCCTTAACTTCTTTCTTGATTATTTTTGTTGTCAGATTTTTCTAGTTCCGAGAGGGCTATGTTGAAGTTCTCCACTAGAGTAGTTTTACTGTCTATTTTCTCCTGTAACTCACATAACTTCTTCAAGAATTTGGATGTCATGCCACTTGGTACATATATGTTAAGTACTGATATTACTTCATTGTCTATGGTATAATTGGGGCCTCTCTTATAGGTAGACAGAGTGTCTTTTCTTATCTAATGGCAAGGTAATGGAATCTTGCACATTTACAGGGCAGAGAAAAACACCCCTTTCTTATAATCTTGTTTTGAATTTGTGACATACGTGTGCTGTCCTCAGGATGAATGGGACCAAAGAGCTGTGGTCAGAGTAGAAGAATAAACACAAAACATTCCAGCCTCATAGGGATCACTTTAGACTTCCATTCATCCTCAGGCAAGGTCCTGGTAGAGGGCATAAAGCATGTGCCACGGGACAGCTGTCCCACTGGTTTCTGATATTTATCACATTCAATTAAATAAACATTTATTAAGTGTCTACTATTTGCAAAACACTGCACTGGCTCTGGGGAAGATACAAAGTTAGGATGTGATACATTCTCTGATCTCATGGAACTTTCAGTTTGCTAGGAGAATAGAATATATATGAATTATGATATGTTCATTAGAGAAGTGAAAATCCCTGAGGAGAGAAAGTTGTTATTTACTAAAGAGAATTAGTAAAAGCTTCATAGAGGAGCAGCACTGAAGATACTATTGAGAAGATGAAATTTTTTTTAAAATCATGAATTGGACAAATATCAATAAGTATGCAAAGGACTCTTTGAACCAAAGGTTATGTTATCATTAGTATTGTTTCTATCACTATCACAACTCACCCATTGTCCTTCCTTAACCATCTGCCCCCAATAAATAAGAGCTCTCTTGTAATAATAAAAGCAGTCAAGCCAAACAAATTCTCAGATTGGAAGTGTCTGAAGGTGCCTGCCTTAATCAGCACTTTTAGTCTCTCTTGCATCTCTACCAGTTGGACAATGAATTGGTCAGAGTTCATTAAGTCTTTCAAAACTGCTTTCCTTTGCATCATTCTTGTTATTATGTAAATTATGTAAATTGTTCTCCTATTTATGCTCATTTCAATCTGTATCAATTTGTATAAATTTGCCCATATTTCTCTTGTCATGCCTTTAATAATTTTTATTGGGCAATTATACTCTATTATATTTCTCTACCATAATTGTTCAGACACTCCTCTATTGATGGGTACCCACTTTATTTACAGTTCTTTGTGACAACAAAAAATTTTTGACTGACATATCATGCTACTGATGTATTAAATCATTCATTGGTCACTGGTAAGGATGTTATATTTAGAATATCATCAATTAAGTTAATATTTGTAGATGGTTGAACACTATGTTTTAACGTACTTTGCTCCTCATGGAATATCTTACCTGTCAGATTTATGGATAAGGGAAGACTTTATGACAATGCAAGAGACAGAGAGCATTATAGGAAGTAAAATGGAGAATTTTGATTATATTAAATTAAAAAGTTTTTTCACAAGTAAATCCAAAGCAGCTAAGATGAGAAGAAACCCAAAAGCTAGGAATATTTTTAAATAGCAATTTCCTCTAAAAGATTCCTCATTTCTCAAATATAGAGAGAACTGAGTCAAATCCATGAGAATACTAGTCATTCCCCAATTGATAAATGGTCAAAGAATAGGCAGTTTTGAGAAGAAATCACAGTTATGTGAAAAAAAATGTTCTCAATCACTATTGAGTAAAAGAATTATTATTGATTAGAGGTACTACTTCACGCCTGTCAGATTGGCTAATATGACAGAGAAGGAAAATGATCAGTGTTGAAGGGGATGTAGGAATATTGGGACACTAATACATTGTTGGCGTGGTGAACTGATCCAGCCATTTTGGAAAACAATTTGGAACTATACCCAAAGGGCTATAAAGCTGTCCCTACCCTTTGATCCAGCAACACCACTACTAGTTCTGTATCCTAAGAAGATCAAATAAAAGGGAAAAGGACCTATTTTAAAAAAATATTTATAGCAGCTCTTTTTATGGGGACAAAGAACTGGAAATTGAGGGGAGGCTCATCATTTAGGGAATGGTTGAAAAGGTTTTGATGTATGACTATGGTTGTGCTATAAGAAATAATGAGCAGGATGTTTTTGGAAAAACTTGGAAAGACTGACATGAACTATCTGCAAAGTGAATTGAACAGAACAGAACAGCAACAGCAACATTCTTAGAATGATCAATTGTGAAGGACTTAGCTGTTCTTAGCAAAACAGTGATGTGAAGGACTGAATTCTAAAGGACTTATGATGAAAAATGCAATCCACCTCCAGAGAAAGAAATGATGGACTCTGAATGCAGATTAAGGCATATTTTTTAAACTTTCTATTTCTTTTTTTTTCCTTTTTTTTTTGGTCTATGTTTTCTTTTGCAACATGGCTGATGTGGAAATGTTTTGTGTTACTGCACATATATAATCCATATCAAGTTGTTTGCCTTGTCAAGGAGGGGGAAGGGAAAGGAGGGAGGGAAAACAATTTGGAAATCAAATGAATAAAAAGAGTGTTAAAATTATTTTACATGTAATTAAAAATATAAAAATAAAAAGCCCCCAATTTTGCTCCCTTTTTTGCTATTCTACCATTGTCACTACAGAAATTCAAGTGAACTGTACAGGGCTGAGGGCCATTTTGTATTAGTCTTGCTTTGTTTCATTTATTTCTCTGGTAAATGAATTCATTACTGGTAATGGTCTTTAGCTATACTGATCCTTAGAAAGCAAAGTCTGTTACTAGAGCTGTACTTGGAGCCTTCAAACATAGTGGAACCTTCCAGGGCTAGTGGTCTACTGGTACCGTCCTTGGGAAGCCAAGGTCACTTACATGCCATAACGAATAGTACTTTATGTGAATCTGAGAAATGGAGAGAATGGAAGGGGTGTAAGGATATTGGCTACTTGAAAGAGGCAGGGGGAAGGAAAGTTCCACAGAGGTGGAAAAAAGGTGTAAAGTAGGAATGTGGATATGTTGAATACAAACTTCAACTACTTTATAGTATTGCCCAGAATCAGTCCTATTTGTGACCAGCTTTGATGGACCGTTTTGACCTGGCTAACACACTGTAGTATTTCAGGACCTTTTGTCCAAGTGCATAAATGGAGGGACAATATCTTCTGGCTGGCTAACATGACATCTATGCCCTGAAAAAAACACAGAGCTGTAAGCAATGTGTCACCCATTTAACCTACTGGAATCTCATGTCTATGTCTACAAATAGCTGATCATGGAGTATGTTAATGACAGAACCAAATGGACTTTTTAACTTCAACCTCTGGACTGAATGAGGTCTAAGTGGCTGTTAGTGAGTGAGCAAAGCTGGCAAAGCTCATAAGCCAAAGCTGCCTTGATGACGGTCAACAGTCTAGATTCATATCTTATCCCATCATTGGAACCACTTCTGGGTTAATGAAGATGCAGACTCAAGGAAGAAAGATGGAGAGAGAAGGAGCTTGAACAGAGGAACAAGATGCAGAGAGGGGAGGGCTGATGCATAGAAGACAAACTTCAACTGTTTCCCAGTGTGAACATTTCTAAACACTAAAGATAAGACACTTGGCCAGCAGAGAACTTTCAAAAGCCTTTTTCTCCTAAGAGACATGGTGGTTCATATTCTTACATGTCATGGTAAGCCAATGCTGTGGATTTCCTCTCCTGTCCTTAGTTCTCAGCAAACAGTGCCTTTCCTCAGAACACTTGGTTGAGTTGTGCTGCTAATGTGAATGAATAATCATAGCAATATTGGCAGTAATCACGATAGCTAACATTTACATGGTTTGCATCAATTCTCACCACAAACCTGTGAGATAAATGCTATTTTATTATCTCTATTTTGCAGATGAAGTATCTGAGGTCGATAGAGGTTAACTTACTTACTCAAGGTCACAAGCTAGTAAGTATCTAAGGTAGTGAAGACAGATCAAGAGGTCAGTCAGTTAATAAACATTACTTAAGCACCTACTGTGTGCCAGGAACTGAGCACCATGCTAGGTTATGGTCTTTTTTACTTGAAGTCCAAGACTCTATCCACCATGTGATCTATTACTTCTTTCCTGGGGAATATGGGAAGCATCATTTTCACAATGATTTTGGATTATGGAAAAGTTCAGATGCAGGAGGATGACTTATTTAGAGGCAGATCCTCCTTGATATCTTTCTTCTCCATAGACATTTCCCCCAATGTTTCTGCTGATTGATATAATATTTCCTTTAGGAGAAGTCTTTTAGAAGGGAGAAACCTTGGAGGGAATGAGTATTCCCTTTCCACTCTGCATTTTATAATAATTTTCTGACATATTGGAGCAGCTACAAAATTGCCTGACTGAGTCAAGTAAACATTCTGTCATAAGAGAGTAGTGAGAAAAATACACTATTACAGAAAAGAGGAGCATATAACTCCCTAAGACTCCGTCATAGGAAGGAGATTAATCTCAGAGATTACATAGGCTGGGTAAGAATGAGGAACTCTATGGATCCTTGAATTTTATAGCTTGTCTTTGCTGATTATCAGCTCAGACCAAGATATGATATTTTGCCTTAGGATGAAGGATTGCCCAATTGACTTGGTGCATTCTGGATCTTTTTACCTTCCCTCTTAAAAATCTGGAACAAGTTTGTCAAGGGTAGTGGCTTCTTTCATGTTTTTGTGTCCTTGCAGCCCACCTCATTCTCTAGCTCTTAGGAATTGTAAGAAAATCATCAGATTTTTAGAGTGGGAAGGGACCCTAGACATCATTCAGCCTAGTGTTTTTAATGTATTTTTTTTTTTTTTGGTGTATGGGTCCTGGGTCCCTTTGGGAATATACTGAAGCCTATGGATTCCTTTTCAGAATAATGTATTTAGATGCATAAAGGAAAATACATAGGATAAGAAAGCAAGTCAAAAGTAAGTGAAAATAAAGATGTATATTTTTTTCTAATCCAAATTCACTGGACCCTTTGAAATCTATCCATAACATCCCAGGTTAAGAACCCTTGATCTAGTCTAACTCTCTCATTTCACAAATGAGGAAACTGCAGCTCAGAGGGAGGAAATTACTTGTCCAAAGTTTCATGGATGGTAAATAAATGGCAGGGTCAGAAGTGGTTACATGGGTTTTCCATAATCTTTTTGATCCTTGTAGCAACATTATGAGTTAGGCACGGCAGACATCATCATCCCCATTTTACATGAGGAAAGACACAGATATTAAGTGACTTCCCTAAAATATTATGACTAGTAAGTGAAAGCATCAGAGATCATAGATTTGGAGCCCTGAGTCCTTTAACTCTGAATTTAGGGCTCTAGGGAAGGGATACTTTGTGTGCAAAAGCAGATATGCCAAGAATGTAGTGATGTGCCAAGGACAATTATGGCTAGCATTTATCTAGTGCCTTAAGGTTTTCATAGCACTTACAAAGATCATCTCATTCAGTCCTCAAAACAACCCTGGGGGTAGGTGGTGATATTATCTCCATTTTAGAGATGAGGAAACTAAGGCAGAAGTAAAAATGACTTGTAAGCATCTGAGGCTGGATTTGAATATGAGTTTGTCCTGATGCCAGGTCCAGTACTCTATTCACTGTGTCACCTTCTTGGGGTTTTATTTTAGGTTAGAGTATAAATTAGGTTATATCCCAGAATTAATCTCCTCTGATTCTGAGGTGTGGTATTCTCTCCTTTAAAAAAAAAAATTGGAATAAGATGCATGTCCTATTCCTTTGTGGATCAGAGAAAGATCTAGTCCTGGTGATGACAATTTTCTTTTTTTAAAGTTTCAAGTTTTGGGGAATCAAACCTCCACATGCCAGATCTATAGCTATTCCTTTCTGCAGCACACATTTCTGCATATTATGAAGAGAGCAGGTCATTTCTTTTCCTAACACTTACTGAAGTAAACCAAAAAGGAGGTGTTTTAAAATGTGTATGTGTGATTATCTAGCTTAGCATAGTGCAAATTCGTGGAAATAATAAAATAATGCTAAATACCAGCTCACCCAAAGTGTTTTAAGATAACTCACATGCTGTTTTAATCCCATCCTTGGGGCCTCCTCAGGGCTTTATTTTTAGAAGCTTTTCCTGAAGCAGAAATTTACAAATATTACATTTCAATCTTTGATGGGCTTTGTTGAATTTGTCCTTCACTTCATTAGTGCAAGGTCAGAAATAGTGCCGGGGACAGATGTCCAAGGTTTTTGTTGCTGCCTTGTGACAGTCTGTTGTAAACACAGCAGAACACTCATTAACAATAACTTTAGGGGAGAAGGAAGGCATCATGGGATTAGAGCTTAGACTTTCATTGTCAAGGCCCATATTTTAACCTTTTTGAAACTATATCCTGCCGTATGATGTCACCTTTAAAACAAAGGAAAATTATTCTTGTAAATAAGGTCTAGGCATGGTGCTACTGTTACAGTAAATGGCTAGCTTTCTCAAACTCCCCAGTATTCTCAAGATACCATTGGGTTGCTAAGAAGCATTTGATAAATAGTGCTTTTTTTCCCCTCCCTAATTTGGTCCCATGATAGAATACCTAAATCAACATTTAATGTCCTGCTCTTACTTCTTTATTGCTAAGTGTGCTGACTACTTTGAAATTCCCAACACCGGAAAATTAAGATTTCAGAAGAATTCTTGAGGTGCTGAAAGCATTACTGGGAAGTTTAGATTGGAGATGGCGAAATGGAGAAGATATTCCTGGACTACTTAAGAGAATTCTAAGTATTAAGAGCTTTGATGTTCATGTGGCTTCAGGTCTTAGAATTTCATTTCATAATGGATTGGTATATGGATATGCCTTTGCCATGCTAAGGTTACACTAATAAAACCTTCACTCATATAGAACCCAGCAGTGGTAGAATTCTTTCTTTTCAGTTACTAATTTATTTATTTTTAGTTTTCAGTATTCACTTCCATAAATTTTAAATTTTCTCCTGCTCCCTCCCTAAGGTGACCTGTAATCTAATATGGACCCTACACATATATTCCTATTAAACACATTTTCCCATTAGTTATGTTGCATAGAAGAATTATAACTATTGTTAAGAAACCATGAGGAAGAAAAAAGGTAAAACAAAATAAAACAAAAAACAAAATAGTCTACTTCCCTCTGCATTGCAATAGTTCTTTTTCTGGATGTGGATGGCATTTTCCATCATGAGTCCTTTGGAATTGTTTTAGGTCCTTGCATTGCTGAGAAGTCTATCAAAATCAGTCATCCCACACTGTGGCTGTTTGTGTGAACAATGGTCTCCTGGTTCTGCTCACTTCACTGAACATCAGTTCACATAAATCTTTCCAGGATTTTCTGAAGTCTGCCTGTTCATTATTTCTTATAGTACAATAGTATTCAGTTACATTTATATACCATATATACCATAACTTGTTCAGCCATTCCCCAATTGATGGACATCTTTTCAATTTCCAGTTCTTAGCCACCACAAAAAGAGCTACTATAAATACTTTTGTAAGTGTGGGTCCTTTTCCCATTTTTATGATCTTTTTGTGATACAGATTTAGAAGTTGTATTGCTGGGTCAAAGGGTATACACATTTTTATTGCGCTTTGGGCATAGTTCCAAATTGCTCTCCAGAATGGTTGGATCAGCTCACAACTCCACCAACAGTGAATTAGTGTTCCAACTCTCCCACATCTTCTCCAACATTTATCATTTTCCTATCTGTCATATTAGTCAATTTGATAGGTGATACCTCAGCGCTGTTACAATTTGCATTTCTCTAATCAATAGTGATTTAGAGCATATTTTCATGTAACTATAGATAGCTTTGAATTCTTCATCTGAAAACAGTCTAATTCATATCCTTTGACCATTTACCAATTGGGGAATGACTTGAATTCTTGTAAATTTGATTCAGTTCTTTATATATTTTAGAAATGAGGTCTTAATGAAAGAATTCTTGAGAAGGGCAGAGAGTGATAAAGAGATAGAACCAGAGGATTGTGGCTCCACTGCTGATTGGCTTTCTTTATTAATTGAATGAATTTTGGTGCTTAGTTTCTCCCTCTACAAAATGATTATCTGTTATTAATACCCATATACCTGCCATTTTATGGCTATGCACAGCAATAAAAGGTGATAAACATTATCTAATGGGACCTATAGTTCTTTCAAAACCAGAAGTGCCAATTTAATCTCTTATCAGGTCATAGATTTAGAGCTGGAAGGGACTTTAGAGGCCATGTAGACTAACTGCCTCATTTTACAGATGAAAATTGAGGCTCAGAGAGGTTAATTGATTTACAGATCGTAGATTTAGAGTTGACAGAGAGTTTGGAGGTCATTGAATCCATCCCCTCATTTTACAGCTGAGGAACTGAGATATGGAAAGGTCACAAAAGTAGTAAGTGGCAGAAGTTAGATTTGACTCCAGGTCATTTGAATCCAAATCTAATACTGGTTCTACTGTATGATGCTACCTGCCTCTTCTTTCTTAAAGCTAATCAACAAGGGTCAAAACCCCTCAGTAAAACACCTTCATGTGAGATCTACGGCATTACTCCCAAACGTCAGTGTTCTATTTAGAACTGGTATTGTGTTTAGGGCATTGGACTTGAATTTAATAAGACCTGGCTTCAAATACTGCCTTTGGTCACTTACCAACTTTGAGATGCTAGGCAAATTGTTTTACCTTTCCATGCCTCAGTTCCTTCATTTGTAAAACCAAGGAGTTGGACTAGATAGCCTCTCTAGATCTATGGTTCTTTAATATCATGTCTAATTGAGAGGAATCCACTTCTCCCATTGCCAATGCCATATCAGGTTTTTTTCTAAAATATTTTTGTTGTCCAATTATAGCTGTCAAAACTTGTCATAGAGTCAAATTTCATGCTCCCATTCCTTCTTTCTGGACTTCTGTCACCATTTAGATAAGTTCAATTCCAACCCAGTTCTCTCTTCCCTAAGTTCATAGCTTGGTGCCTTTTGGAATGTCTATGTTTCTAATAGAATTCTTTTCAATCTTAGCCTTTTCTTTTATACCCCTACTACCTCACTTTAATTGATGCCGATCTTTCTCCTGAGATCATTACATCTTGGCTAGTCCTTGCGGTTGGATGCCATTCCTTCTTGACAGATACTATTTACTGTATTAAAGAAAGATTCATTTATTCTTAAGCTTCTCCATTGCTATAATTAAGTGATTATGATTACTATTTATATTTATTATTTACTATTTTCTCTTCCACACAATTCCTTGATGATATCTTTGCTCTTTGGAGTGCCTTGTAGGTGCTATGTTGAAGCTTGTTCATACTTACCATGCATCTTTCCATTGCCCCCTCTATAATGCAGCTCTTTGGAGGCAGTCGTCTGAGTCTCAGTGCCATACAATAAACAGAACATTCAGCTAGTTTGTTTGTATATTTTATATTTTTGCAAATATTTTTATATTTTAATAAAGTTATTGCTTTTATTGAGATATAATTGTGCAAAATTTCTAACATTTTCCCTTAGTTTCTCTTAATTTGTTGTGAATTCTGTTTCATTTTTAAGGTTAGCAATTTGGTTTTCTTTTCTTTCTTAATAAGATTAGTTAATAGTTTATCTATTTTATGAATTTTTAAAAAAACTGCTACTAGTTTTATTTATAAATTCAGTGTTTATTTTTTGCTTTGAATTTGTTAATCTCTTCTCTAATTTTCAAAATGTTTAATTTTGTGTTTAATTGGGCTTATTTTATTTGTTGCTCTTTTTCATTTTTAGTTGCACACCTAATTTGTTGAGGTGTTCTTTCTCTTTTTTCGTGAATGGAAGTATTTGGAGATATTCATTTTCCCCTAAGGACTGCTCTGACCACATCCCAAAAGTTTTTTTATGTTGTCACGTTCTTGATGACATTATCTGTTTTTTCTTTGATTTCTTCCTTGACCCACCCATTCCTTTAATCTCATCAAATATAGAACATTTTCATTTTCAAAATAAAGGACACAGAAGAACTTGCATCAGAGCTCCAGAAGAGCTAACATTCTGTCCTTTCTTCAGTAGGCTATCTTCCCTCTTCAACCTGTCAAGTCCTTGCAACTTATAGTATTTTCCTGGATTTGATCCCAGGAAGGGAGAAGGCTAGCATTTGTTCCCTCACATTCCTTTACTTCATTGCTCTTCTGCCTGTAGTTTTCCTTGATAGTTGTTTCCTGCTAAGACTCCACTGCTCTACTGTCTCTGTCCTCTTTTCCTGATTCCAGCAAGTGTGGTGGTCCTTGCTATTGTCTTTATTCATCACCTTCTCCTTCATCCTGTTTCCTCCCATGGTTGCCATTGGTTCTTTCTTTTCTTAAAATTAAAAAAATTCCAGACCTAACAAACTTCAGACAAAACGAGCATTTTCACATATGAAGTAAGAAAAAAAAGGGAATTACACATGAAGCCACAAATATCTATTATGTAGAGCTTGCTTTTCTTAAGGTTATACTAAATTCAACATTTCACTTTCAAAACTGTCCTATTTATCTAATTTTCATTCTGGTCTTCCTTCTGTTTTCTTTTATGCATTTAAAAAATCCTTTAATGATCCTCTTTGTTTCTTTTCTTTTGGCAACCTTATCACTTTCCCTCTCAATTTCTCCACACCTCCAAAGGAAAGTGGGAAAAAAAGAAAAACAAAACCCTCAAACAAATATACATATATAAGCCAAACAAATTCTACACTGTCTCAAAAATGCACATCTTATTCTGTACTTAAGTCTGTTATCTTTCTGTCAAGAGATGAGTAGCAAGCTTCATTATTAGTCCTCTGGAGTTGTGGTTGGTCATTGCGTTGATCAGAGTTTTTAAGTCTTTCAAAGTTGTCTTTCTTTGTAATATTCCTGTTATTATATGAAATTTTCTCCTGATATGCTCATTTAATTCTACATAATTTCTTATAAATTTTTATTTTATAAAATTTTATAAAATTATATTTTCCCAGGTAAATATGAAACCACCTTTTTCATCATTTCTTACTTAAATCACAATGATATTCCATATATCATACTTAGTTCTAGCATCCTTCAGTTGATGAGCACCTCCTTAGTTTCTAGTTTTTTACTACTACAAAAAGAACTGATTATGTATCTATATCTATCCTTTTCCTTTTTCTTTAATGTCTTTGGGGTTATAGGCTTAGTAGAGGTATCACACGGCCAAAGGGTTCACATAATTTCATCATTTTTGTGGCATAGTTCCAAATTGCTTTCCAGAATGAAAAGACCACACAGTTTCACCCATGAAAGAATGAATGACTGCATGAATGTATGAATGAAATCATATTTACTTGCTATGTACAAAGCACTGTGATAAACTCTGTGGGGACAAATCAAAAAATTGCCCTCAAGGAGCTCATGTTCTAATAAAGTAACATAACATATGTGGGAAATTTCAGCTCCAAGTCAGATGGAAAGTCCCATGGTCTTTATCATGCAACAGCAAAGCAGATGGTAATGTGTCTTCTTTAATGTAGTTTCCACTGATAAAGCCATATTTATTTCTGATGGTAAAACATTTGATAGGAATTTGGTAGCAAGAACTTTATTTTCTGGGCCTTCACTAGTTGTGGCTGCTAAGGAGGCAGGGGTTGCAGAACCTACAGAGCTTGTAGAAACAATTGGCAGATCGTATCTTCACAAGGTTGATTTTTTTCCATTGGTGGCTGTTGAGGCAGGGTTGGTCTGGGAAGCATCGCTATTACAAGAGCTCTAGGGCTCATAGTATGTGTCTATCTCTCTGGTCAGTTGAGGGAAAGTGATGGTCAAGGTAATGGTGACTTACCTGCCTATATCCCCTTCAAGGTCCCTTGTCCTGTCAGTTATGTTGACTTGCATTTCCTGTAGGTGATGGTTGGTAATTGATGGGGATGACTGACCTCTTCTCCACAAGAAAAGTACATTAATGTGCTTGTCTTCCCAGGAAGGATCATATTCAGCCTTGTAGGGTAACTTATTCTGGATTATAAGACTTTATCTCTTACCTTTTGGAATATGATATTCCAAGATTATCTTTCCTTTCAAGCAGTTGCTGCTAAGACTTGTGTGATAGGGTCAGTTATTCTTTATATTTTAAAAATCTTTCTGTCTCTTATGGTATTTTTATCTTGATATAGAAGTTCTGGGTTTTGACTGTGGTATTTCTGGGAGTTTTCATGTTGAGATTTCTTTCGGTAGGTAACTGGTGGCTTCTTTTTATTTTTCACTTTGCCTTCTAGCTCTGATATATCTTGGTAGGTTTATTTATGATCCTTAAAATACATTCTCCAGATTTTTTTTGTTGGTTGTGATTTTCTTTGCTTAATCTAAGTTAGATATATTTTTTTCTGATAGATACCTTACATTTTCTTTTGCTTTAAAAATCTTTTAATTTAGTTCTAATATATCTTGTCTCAGTGGAGTCACTGATTTCTTTTTGGTCTATTCTAATTTTCAGGGAGTCCTTATTGCATAGTTTCCTATCTTCCTTTCTAAGCTATTTATTATTCTTCTAAATCATTCTTTCTAAGCCCTAATTTAACTTATTTTGTTGTTCTTGTTCAGTCATTCAGTTGAGTCCAACTTTTTATGACAACATGGACAATGCTGTCTGTGGGGTTTTCTCAGTAAAGATACTGGATTGTCTTTGGAGTACTCTGCTGGTGTAATTTGCCATTTCCTTCTCCAGTAATTTAACTTATAGTTTGTTTTTTTTAAAAATCTCTTGCTTCATTTCTTTCAAGTATTCTTGTAATTCTTGTGGCCAAGAATTTTTTCTTTGAAGCTGTGCTTTTATTTCTAGTGGCATTAGCTCTCTTTTTCAGGATTTGAAGACGGATGCCATTCAGTGGCATCTTAACCCATCATGTTTTTTACACATTATTCAGTTTCTTCTTATATTTCCTCTTTTCTCCAGCCCTGGTTCTTGGTTTGGGACTTTGTGCCAGGGACAGAGTCTACCCTCTCCTACACTTTTCAGTGATGGTAGGACTTTTTTGGTCTTGGATTTTATTTCTTGGGCTCCTATTACTTACTTCTACTTTCTCTGTTGTGTTTTCCCTTAGGTCAAAGTCAGATTTCATAGATTAGAGGGGGAAGAGACCATAAACATCATTTAATCAACACCATTTACTTTACAGATTAGGAACTGAGTCTCAGAGAGGTGAAGGAACTTAACCAAGGTTCCATGGTGAGTTAATGTTAGACAGGACTAGAACCCAGGGCCCCTATTTCCTTTTTCAGGGAATATTTATTATATTCTTAGGGATATGAAGTCCTTGTTTGATTAGTAATACTCCTTCTGGATCTTTTGGAAAAGTTTCAGGATATCTTTTAATCCCATACAATTGCAACTTTGTAAGAATGCATACCACTGAATCTATCCCTGATTTCATGGAAAAAGCACCAAAACAACATGAAAAATATTGCAATTATATACAACTAGAATTCTGGAAGAATCCTATGAGTTTTGTTTCTTCTCTTTATACCTCTGTTAGGATATTCTACCTTTTAGTGTTTTGCATGGGGAAGGAAACTTCTGAGTGTGGAAGTGGTGGTGGGTGGATGGGTGAGTTGGTGGGGGGAAAGCACATTTTCAATACATCAACATTTCAACCTGGCAACTTTCCAGGTGCCAAAATAAATATTGGATTTCTCCAGGGATCTGTCTGACCTGCGACCTCCCCCATGTTTACCCCTTAAAGTGATAGTTGATATTAGGGTGATTATTTTTTGTCTTTTATATTCCTCTGGAGGCAGAAGGAAGTCATTTGTTGTGAGAACAAAGATGGACATTCCATCCTGTCAAGGGGGTATCTGATACTACAGAACAATGAACATGACTCCTTATCTCCTCCTTAAAAGCCTTTAATATTTCCTCACAATCTGTAGAATTAAGTCTGAACTCTTTAGCCTAGAATTTAAAATCTTCCATGATCCTGTTCCAGCTTGATTTTCCTTACCTCCAACCACTCCCTTATATAAACTTCCAACTCCAGAAAGACTGGTTAATTCACTATTATCTCTGGACCTTTGTTCTTACTATTCCTTATTCCTAGATTATGCTTTCTTCTTTTGCTCACTTTTCCAATTTATATCAGTCAGGAAGGTGTTGCAATGGGTTGAGCATTGGGCTTGGTATTTTGAAGACCTGAGTTTAGATCTGGTCTCAAACATGTACTAGCAATGTGACCCTGGGCAAACCACTTAATCTCATCTGCCTCAGTTTCCTTAACTGTAAATGGGGTTAATAAATGCTCCTATCTCTCAGGATTGTTAAGAGGATCAATTTGTAAAGTGCTTAGACCAGTGGGTGCTTAATAAATGCTTGTTCCCTCTTCCCTCTCTCCTCCCCTCTCTCTGTCCCTCTCTTTATTCCTTGGGCTCCCTGAGGTCAAGGATTGTCTTTTGCCTCTTTTTGTATCCTTAGCCCTTAGCACAGTGCCTGACATATCATAGGTGCTTAATAAATACTTATCAACTTATTACTTTGAGTACCATCTGGGATAAGAAGTTGATCCACTAAGCCTTCTAGGAAAAAGAAGGGACATGGCCAGGGACCATATGGAGAAGCATGGATATCTTGACCAGCCTTGTCCAAAAGATACTGAGTTTTGACAGAAGTTCTGATTACCATGTGCTTGTAGGAGGTTATCTTCCTTGCTTTCTCTTTTTAGTCCTTCATCCTGAAATGGGTAGTGAAAATTCTTCTCCCCATTCCTTTATACATGCATAGGAATTTCATATTCCGTAGGGATTTCCCTAATTGTATCCAAAAATCTTGGAGGAAATTGAGAAGAGAATTGGTGGAAGGATAAAGTGAGTGGAAATGGTAGAAATTGTTCAAACTCACTTTGGGCTGCAAAAATATAGTACCTACAAATTCTCTAACCAAACTCTGCAGGGCAGCTAGGTGAAGCAGTGGATAGAATGCTGGACTGGAGTCAGGAAGATTTATGTTTGTGAGTTTAAATTTGGCCTCAGATACTTACTAGCCATGTGACCCTGGGCAAGTCACTTCACCCCGTTTGTCTCAGTTTTCTCATCTGTAAAATGAACTGGAGAAGGAAATGGCAAACCATTCCTGCAATATCTTTGCTAAGAAAACCCTAGGTGGGGTCACAAAGAGTCAGAAACAACTTCAAACAACTGAACAACTTCCTAGCGAGACATGATCTTGTGTTATATATCAGAAGTCTGCTATCTTTTAGGGAATGATGGAAGACACATTTTTCATATTACAAGTATAGACTTCAAAATATTCTGGAGAACTCAACTAATAAGCTCTCTTGGAACTAGCACATTACATAGATCAAATCAATAGCTATAAGTTCCTAAATACTACATGATTCTACAAAAACTTAAGAACTATATTTTTCATAAATATTCATACCACATATTCATAATTTCCAATCTACATAAAATGAAATGCTTTCAAAATAGAGACCAAGCAGAAGAAATCAAGATTATGTGTGAAATGGAATGAGGTACATACCATCCCCATCATATTGTATACTACTGCAGTTGTACCAAGGATACTTGTGGTGAACCTACATATCCTAACACTTTTATTTAACTACAAAGATGAGTTATTTCATCCACTTGTGCAAACTCTGTAGAATATTATATGTGAGAGTAATAAAGGAAGGTGACTTGTCCAAGACTCTTTTCTATATGAACAAGATGAAAAGAATGCTACATAACAATGATTATAGTAACAAATTATTATATATTATTATATCAAATTATAGCATGTAACAAATTATATACAACAATTATCATCGCAAATTGTAATAATTATAACACTTTTATTATTGCAAAGTCTTTGACTATATTCTGTTCTCAAGGCTTTGTCATGTGTTATAAATATATAAAATAGATAAAAATGGAATGAAAGTGCCAGAGGGTTTGATACCCATATGGAAAACTGTTTTGTATTTAAAATATGTGACCAAACAATGATGGCAAGAATATTTGATATAAAATATCACATTGTTCAGAGATTGAGGGAGATACTCTACTGTGGTTTTTTGCCTAGCCTTAAACCCACTTTTATCTCTGTTGAATACAAGGGAGTACAGTTTCCAAGTCAAAGAGAGAGTCATGGGCCAATGTGGGAATTTGTTTTTGTTTGATTATGTTTATTTGCTACAAGGGCTTTGTTTTTGCTTTTTTTTCCAAAAATTTTTGGGAGAAGATAGGAAGGAGATAAGAGGGGTAAGGGATAGGGTTGCCAAAAAAAGAAAACCAAGAAGAAAAAAAAAAAAAAGAGAAAAGAGGTCAATGAAGCATTTAAAAAAATGCACAGATAACAGAAGGAAGGCCAGGAGGAATCACAGACAAGCAGAACAGATTTGAAAGTTGCATGTTGAATTGGTCATAAAATACTTAAGAAAATTAAACTGTACATAACAGAGACTTACAGTTTCTTGTATAATACTCTTTATACTCTACTGTATATATGAAAATTCTCATTTTATTTGATATTTGATAAGTTCAATATAAACATTTTTAGGACAGGGGGAAAAATTCCCCCAAAGGGGTTGTATCAAAAGCATCCTATTAATTATCCAAAACACATGGATGACATTACATTATATCACCTTATCCCAAAATACATTAAATAGATCTTTTATCTTATTTAAACTTTCTCCAATGGGAACAAAATATCATTTGAACTCAGGAATTGTCAAGATTTTAATGTATACCTAGGAAAGATAGAGACTGAAAGCTTTCAGTTTAAATCTGGAGGTCAAATTGAACCAAAGGAAAACAATAATGCTTATGAACACCTTGTTCTCTTCCAGAAGAGACATATCAAACATAAAGCAACAAGGAGAAAGTCATGTCTGTATGCAGCAAGAGACTTTGGCATCCTGAACTCAAAGTTCAATGATAAGAAGACATGTAGACTGACTGATTCACTCTATGCAATACCAGTCTTAATGCACCTTTGCAAGAGCTGGAATGTCTGACAATAGATTTGTAGAGTATCCAAACAAAAATCAATATAATAGTAATGGCATAGAAGGCCCGTCACCTCAAGGCAAGAGGAAGAAAGTGATAGATGTTTTCAAAATAGATAATAAACAGGTTAAAAAAACTAATAGAAATCTTCTGGGGAAAAACTGGCATCGTTTCACAGAGCGATAGTAAAGATACGCACCCCTGGGTTTGCTGAATGTAACTGAAAGTGGTCTGCTTCTACATGGAGTCTATGAAATGGCTCAGATTTTAGAGCAGATTCAAAAGGTCACACCCCCATGAACTCACTTGAATTCAAACGCTCATCCAAGAATGTTGAAAAAATGACTGAGTCATTTGGATCTTTTTATAGAAATGGAGGGGATTATGATGGTAATACAGGATCAGGTCACTGCCAACAGAAATTACAGGAAGGTTATTTTTAATGAGCCCAGATTTATGGACTGATTTATACTACACAAGGAGAATAGAAAGGGTGTGAAAAAGTGAAAGACACAAATACACCAGAAACTTGTTTTCCATCAACTTAGAGGATGAATCCATGAATCCCCAAATATCCTTGAGAATATGACAAGTAAAGCTGTCATTAGAACCGGACCATCATTGCAGGCAATGCTGTTTCTCCAACCACTTGGATATTACATTGATTGTAAAAACTTAAGAATGATGTTTTTAATAGAAGTCACCATTCTCAGTACTCACAATTCCAAACCATGTGGAATGAAAAGCTTTTCAAATACAAAGATCAAGCAGAAGAGGGAAGGGAAGAGAGTAATTCATTGTTAAGTGCCAACTATGTGTTAGGCATTGCATTAAGCATTTTACAAATATTCTTTCATTTGATGCTCATGACCACCCTGGGAGGTAGGTCCTAATATCATCCCTACTTTACAGTTGAAAAAACTGAGACAAATAGAGTTTGTGTCTTGCCCCGGAATCACTCATCTAATAAATGTCAAAAGCCTGATTTGAACCCAGGCCTTCTTGACACCCATGCCCAAAGCTTTATCTCGTGTGCCACCTAGAAGTACATGTTATATACATTCTTCTGTTAACTGCTTTCAGTGAGCCTATAGAAGATAAGCTGGCATCCCCCAAATTTTATTCACTTACAAAAGATGGTCATTTTACTCTGCAAAATATTAAATATCAAAAGGATAATAGCAAAACAAGGAAAAGTAATTTGTCCCAGTCTACAGGAATGCCATTGAAAAAGATAAGAATAAGCAACTACTCCAACTACGAATAACACAAAGAGGAGCAGTATCCAGTCAATCATAAAATTCACACTTATATGATCCTTTAAGGTCTGCAAAGCACTTTATAGACATTACTTGACTGGATTCTCATAACAATAGTCCTTAGTGACAGGTAATATTATTACCCTTATTCTATGGCTGAGACTCAGTGGTTTTTTAAATGATTTGCCCAGGGTCACAGTAAAGTGTCTGAAACAGGATTTGAACCAAGTTCTTCCTAACCATAAGTTCAGCTCAACTCATCCAATCCTAACATTCTGTGATGTATTATAGTCAGTTTCATTGAGTTATATTTCCTTTAATGTAGATTTTTGGTCTCTCTATGACCTTAAACAGCCTATCTTGTTTATTTGTTTGTTTTTGAGAGACTATCCTAGTTTTATACAGACTAGTGAGTAATACCTTAAAAGAAGATAGACAAGCCATCAGTACCAATTAATATTTGTTGTTGGCTGTTCAGTTGTGCCCAACTCTTCATGGCCATATTTGGGGTTTTCATGGCAAAGATACTGGTTTGCCATTTCCTTCTCCAGCTCATTTTCAGATGAAGGAACTGAGGCATAAGAGGTTAAGTGACTTGCCTGGGGTCACACAACTAGTGAGCATCTGAGGCAGAATTGAACAGAGGAAGATGAGTCTTCTGGACTCCAAGCCTGGAACTGTATCCCTTGTACCACTTGACTGCCCCCCACCAATTCGTAAGGATCATGCAATTAAGAATTGAAAAGAACTTTATATAAATCATTGATTCCAGCTATCCTTCCCTTTACAGATGAGGAAACGGAGGCCCAGAGATTTGGAGTGATTTGCACAAGGTTAGCATATGTCTTCTGATTCCAGTTAATGTCCTGTCTGCTGCCCCATGCTGCCTTGCTGACAGCATGAAGACTTTTGAGCACTTTTAAGAGTCTCGACAAAAGCACTTTTGGTAAAAGGTTCATTTTTGTTCATTCCTGTTCCTTTAGGCCGTAGGGATTTTCCTGAGATTATGTTTTCCCCTCCTGTTTATTTAGTGGATCCAGGGCAGAGATAAATTATCCAAAATAATCTGTTTATCATAAATCTAACTCATGCTGCCTGCAGCTCTGTCCTACTTAGAGTGAATCTTGTTCAGATGTGCTTTTGGCAGATGTCTCTGATACCAAGGGGAAAACATCATGCTGACTGGGTAAAGCACAGTTAATGAATGTGCAGTTTCCTTTTCTAGGGCCTGTGTGGTGGTAGTGATGGTGGTGGTGGTATGGAGAGGGTGAAAGGACAGATCCCTCATCATGCCTTGCTCTGGATTCCATTAGACAGATGTGATGGGAGATTCTACTGCACCCAGGACATGGCATCACAACATATATGCACCAAGAGTATGGCTTTATGGACGCAAATAAGTACTTTCTATGTGCCAGGCCCTGTACTAAGTGCTAGAGGAGATACAAATATAAAAAAAGAAACAGTGCCTATTCTTAAGGAACTTAGATTTTATCACAGGAGACGTGTAAAGCATATTCATATATAAGTATGTAGAAGGGACAGGGCTGGCCTTCTTTCCTCCTGAGGAAACATGGAGGTGAAAGAGATGTCAAGTGTAATGGGGGACTAGCTAATGTGTCCAGTCAAATCTTTATGAACATATCCAGAGTATGTAGCCAATGCAGTTCCCACATAGACTTTGAAGTCTGGTCTGCTCACTCTATGGTGATTAGGAGTCTCTCTTGATTGGCTGCAGATATATCACCTGAAATTTGGGTGTGTTCAAAGGGCACTAATTAAAATATTCCCTCCATTTGACTGACTTCTTGGCTGTTGTCATTATGGTGAGGAAAGAGAGATAGTCTTGGAAAGGGGAAACCTTTGGCTCTCCACATTTGAGTCTGTCAATGTGGCCTGTGTTTGCAGACCTTAGTTCCTTACCTCACTTTTTTTTTCTTTCATTTTGGGTGAAGTAGATCTGACAACCTTGTGAGTTTTGAAAGGTCAGGAAAAAGAGCTGCCAGAAGATCTGAGAATGAACTCCTCATCAAGATTTTCAGCCAACTTGCCTAGCTTGGAGGTTCTGAGGATGGAGGAACAATCTTTGGGACCCAACCCAGTGGTAACTAAGATGAGGACTCATCCAGTATCAATTATATACTTAGTTGATATTGAAACCCTGTGCAAAAATCTTGTGATTGATCCTGGGTAAATAATGTAAATATCACTAAATATATTGTGAACTAGGTAGGACCAAGTGTACCTGGAAAACGAATTCAGTCTAAACTCACTTTTCCCAAATCCTGAGATGGTATAGGGTGGAGCAAGCTCCCAAAGTATTGAGGGAGAGAGGGAAGGGGAACTAGTTACTGGTGTGAAGGGACTTCACCAGAATAGGGCCTCTGGTTGAGAGTAATAGAAAAAGATAGCTTGAACCTCTTAAAATTTGTGGGGGGTGTGGAGTCAATCTCACTCTCATAGAGAGCACTCATTACATAAAAAATAAATATTAGGTAGTTGGAGACTAGTGGCTGGGAGAATCAGGAAACAATTCATATGTAATTGGATGGTTATGCTGAATCTTGAAGGAAGGGAGATATTCCATGAGTTAGAGGGGAGTAGGGGTTGCCTCTCGGGAATGGAGGTCTGTACAAAAGAATTGGAAACAGGAGATCATAGGATAGTGGATTTAAAGCTGGAAGGGATCAAAGAGGCCATCTTGTTAAACCTCTTCATTTTATAGATAAGGAAACTGAGGCCCCAAAAGTTAGAACTAATTGCTGAGGTGACCATCGTAGGCAGGATTTGAACCCAAGTCCTCCGACTTCAGAGTAAGCGTCCTTCCTACTGTGCCACATTCCATCTCATACATGAAGGATGATATATAAGGATGTTTGATGGGTGGCCATATGGAAAAGGAATTATACTTGTTCTGCTTGGCTCTACAAGGAAGGGTTAGAATCAATGCTCACTCAGAACTCTGTTTGTGGTTCTTGACAGCTCAGAAGGTGCATTTAGCAAACAGAATAGGAGGTCAGAATTTATCTTCTGTCTGTCTCTCTATTTATTTGTTTGTTTATTCATTCATTCTTTTCCCTCAATGTGATAGAGGAAACTCTTAGGTGAGATGGGAATGAAAACACTTGGGCTTGAGTCTTAATCCCATTATATATTAGCCATGGGATCTTCAGCAAGTCATTCACTTCTCAGACCTGAGAACCCAGCATTCTTTCTGTGAAAGTTTGAACATTGGCCCAGCAACACTGAAATATTCCTTCTCCATTTCCTCGTTTTCCTGCGGGATGGAGGTGGGTAGTTGAAATATGAGGGAATAGCATTGAATTTTTCCATGATGATGGTGATAATGATGGTTGCTCATTCATATTTACATGATAACAATATAGCTTTTTAGGGTTTACAAATGACTTCATTCCCAGTAGCACTTCAAGTAGGCAGTGCAAGTCTTTCTAATTCCTATTTGATAGATGAGGAAGCAGATAGAAAAATGCTTTGCCCACTGTTATGGCTGGTTTTCCAGCTGAGGTCTTCTGACTAGTTCCAGCACCCTTTCTACAGTTTCTACCTCCCCCACTCCACTCCCCCCCCCCATTTTGAATTGCTGATGAGGAAGATACTCTGTCTTGTTGGTGTGAGAGAAAAGCACTGTCTCACATTTGTAGCTGTGGATGATCTTGACTTCTTTGGAAGCCTATATTGACAGAGGATGTGGTCAGTGGCAAAATAACATACCCAAAATTGAGAACTGTTGAAAAGCTCACTCATCTTAAACCTAGTATGGAGTGTCTATGTGTGTGTGTGTGTGTGTGTGTGTGTGTGTGTGTGTGTGTGTGTGTGTGTATGTGCTTTCCCCTGCAGATATGACTTCAGACATGCAGAGGCAGGTCTTTCCTGAATAAAATAGCTTTGACACCAGCATGAATAATATTTGGAATTTAACCTAACATTTTTGTTTTCCTTAAAAGGATTCACCTTATTAAGTGCTGACAGCCAGCAAGATGGACATAATGAACCAGATTCTCCAAGTTCATCAGCTGCTCTCCATATAGGGGTAGGTGTATATGACTAGCTCCAAGACGGAAGTAGATGAGGACTAGAATATTCCTAATGGGATCTTATTAATGATAAACACAAATGGAGAGATTTATATAGGATCTTAGACTTGAAAAGAACTCTGTATTATGTCTAATCCAAACCCTTGCCTGAAGCAAAAATCCCCTCTGCAATATTTTAAATATTGAGACATCAAGTCTCATCCTGAAGGCCTCCACTGATAGGGAACTTTATACCCACTGAGGCAGATCATTTCTTTTGGGGACAGTTGTAACTGTTTTTTTCTTAAATAAAACTGAGATCTATCTATCTTTCTCTAAAACATTTCCATTGGTTCTAATGTTACCTTCTAAAACTGAACAATACAAGTCTAATCTTCTCTAGGACAATCCTTTAAACATCTATTGTAGATAACCATGTTACCCTACTTCTTCAGGCTATACAACTTAAGCAAACTCTTTCTTTTTCTTAATAGTGTTTTATTTTTTCCCCTAATTACCTGTAAAGATAGTTTTCAACACTCATTTTTTTTTAAAATTTTGAGTTCCAAATTTTTCTCCCTCCCTTTCTTCCCTCCTTTTCCCCCAAGACAATAAGCAATTTGATATAGGTTACACATGTACAATCATGTTAAACATTTTCCCACATTAGTTGTACTGTGATAGAAGAATCAGAACAAAAGGGAAAAGTCGTGAGAAAGAAAAAATAAAAAGACAAAAACAACCTGAAAATAGTATGCGTCCATCTGCATTCAGATTCCATAGTTCTTTCTCTGGATGTGGTTAGCATTTTCCATCAAGAATCTTTTGGAATTGTCTTGGATCATTGAGAAGAGCTAAGTCTATCATAGTTAATCATCTCACAAAGTCTTTCAATTGATATTAATTTGGCAAACTAAAAGTCAACAAATTAATCAATCATCAAATATTTATTAAGCATCTGGTATAAGCAGAGCTATTAGTGAAAAGACTTAATGGTTTGGTACAATTCAGAGTGGTGCTGGTCATATAGAACTTCTTGCTTTACTATCATTTGAAATTAAGTCTTGTTAATTACCAGAAAATAACTATTTTGATGCTTATTAAAATGTACTTTGGTGTCTCAAAAGAGTTACACTAATTTATTTAATTTTTTCAAGGTGAAAGAAAGTATGAGGATATGGAGAAACCAGTGAAAACATTAGAGTTTCAAAAAAACTTGACCAGTGAGAATTGTTATTTTTATTAAATCAATGGGGTCACAGTTCATGTTTTCTCATGAACTGAATTCAAGTAGTGGCTAGCCAATCACATGCTAAGGATATTCTCGACCAAGTATAAATGGGAACAGAAATTCTCCAAGCTCTCCTCCAATTTCTTGGTTACATCATTCTATAAGGGAGATGGTATAAAAATAGGGGGAAATAAAAGGTAGGGATAAATGTATACTTTTGCATAGAAAATTATTTTAAAATGTGAAGGTTTCTCAATAATCTTGAATAGATTTGAATTTTAACTCACATTTTAATAATGACCCTGAGCAAGTCACTTAATCTAAGTATCAGTTTTCTCATCTTTTAAAGGAGAATATTAGCACCTATACCTCAAAGCTTTCCTGAAGGTCTAACAAGTTAATAAACCTCTGTCCAGAAGTTCCACTTTTCTGATTAGTGACTGCAAGGACTACAGTCTCAGGAAGGAGTGTCATTCTCACTTATTTTACACACACTTCCTTCTAGCTTTTCAGTTTTCCTTTATATCTAGTTTTCCCCCATTAGAATGTAAGTTCTGTCAGGGTAGGGAATGTCCTGCTTTGTACTCCGCCATACTTAGCACAGTATTGGGAACACTGGAAGTTTGTTATTCAGTCATTTCAGTTGTGTCTGACTCTTCATGACTCCATTTGGGTCTCGGCAAAGATGCTGGAGTGGTCTGCCATTTCCTTCTCCAGATCACTTTACAGGTGAGGAAACTGAGGCAAACAGGCTCAAGTTACTTGCCCAGGGTCACAAAGTTAGGTAGTAAGTATTTAAGGTCAGATCTAAACTCATGAAGATGAATGAATCTTCCTAACTCCAGGCTAGATACTCTATCCACTATGTCACCTTTTTGCCCCCAGCATAATAAATAATCTCCCTTTCCTCCTCTCTTTCCCTTATCTATGTAAGCACCATGTAAATAAATACCAGCTATTATGATTGTTACAGAATGCCACAGCAATATTGTTGTGTTGACATCATTTTTCCTGAACTGAATCATGATAAAAAGGAAAGTCTAGACTGATTAAGAATAATGGGTAGTATGGGAGTGAAGAGATGGGAGAAAGACAGTACCAAGACAGAGCTACCCCAGGGCTAGTAAAAGATTTATCTATTTTTTTCTTTTGTTACCCAACTGGGACTTATTATAAGAACTGGGAAAATATAGGGCTTGGATATACTTTGGGTGATTTCTCACTTCTCTGACTTTTTGCCAATGATCCATTTAAGTTGGAATTTTTTGTATCTGATACTGATCTCCCTTCTCTCTCATCTGCCTCCCACCAAAGTATAGTCACCAACTTCTGTTATAAACCTCGAGGCCCACAAGGTTCAAAATATGAATAGATAGTTTAAGGGAAGCAAATAGAACTTATATCAAAACCTACAGAAAATAACAGTACATACTGGTGAGTAACTTTTTCCCCAAGGCCTAGATGGTCTTATTAGGGGTGTACTCCTTTCTGACTCCTCTTAAAAATCAAATCTCCTGGGAGAGCTGAAGTGAATAAAAGGAACTGGGGAAGAGAGGATGCATGGAAATGAGAAGAGAGATGCCACTCTCTCTAGCAGTCAATCAGTCAGTCAATTACCATTTATTAAGCATCTACAGTATGCTAAGCACCAGAGAGATAAAGGCAAAAACCATGCCTCACCCTCAAATAACTCGTAGTCTGATGGGGGGACAACATGTAAATGACTTTGTATAAATGAGATCTATATCTGTCTTATCTCTATAGCTACATGTGTGTTTATCTCTATTTCTACATCTCTATATTCATCTCAATCTCTATCTCTATATATCTACCTCTATAGCTCTCTCAAGGGCAGCTAAATCACGCAGTGGATGGAGTGCCAGGCTTGAAGTGAGGAAGACTGTTCTTCCTGAGTTCAAATCTGGCCTCAGACACTTATTAGTTGTGTGACCTTAGGCAAGTCACTTAACCCTGTTTTTCAGTTTCCTCATTTGTAAAATGAACTGGAAAAGGAAGACCCCAAAGGGGAGCATGAAGAGTCAGATATGACAGAGAACAACTGAGCATCTACTTTTATTTCTTTATATAGCTACAATTTTGTTCCTTTTTAATCCCTAAATATCTCTCTTTAACTCTTATCTACATTTTCATCTTTTCATCTTTATCTACATCTCTATCTCTAAATATCTATATCTATCTATATAATAAATTGAAGATAGTCACAGAGGGAAGGCACTAAGAAAGGCATTTTACAGAGCGTGAGACTTTAAGGAAGGCCAGGCATAGGTTTCAGCCTGAGCAAATGCTCCGAACTGGGGGATGGAGTGTTATGTGTGGAAGTGCAAAAGGAAGTATCTCCTCCATTTCCTGAGTCTTATGTCCATTAGAATATAAGTTCCTTGACAGTGAACTGGGTTTAGGTCTCTCCCCAAGCTCCACTTCCTGGCTGCTCTTGGGGGGGGCCTCCAGGCTTAGAATGAATGTCAATGGTAACTTTCTCTTTGGAACAGCAACCCTGAGAGTCTTCCCCTCCCAGCTTGATGCCTTCATTTTCTAATTAAAGGGGCCACCCCTTGACTCACTTCTTAAAGAGGCCTATTCACTGAATGGGCTTTACTTCACTCTCAGTGAGTACCTGTAGAGGCCTTAGCCTAAAAGGGCCAGGGTCTCCCATTGCAACCTCAGCTGTCTCCAGTTGTCCTGAATATCAGGCCACTGGACCCAGATGGCTCTGGAGGAGAAAATGAGGCTGGTGACCTTGCATAGCCCTCTTTCACTCAAATCAAAGTCAACTGCAAGTTACATCATCATTTCTCTGATGTCATGGTCCTCTTTGAAACCAAAGGACAAATATAGCAAGTTTCTTGAGAATAAGGATAGCCTCATTTGTAACTCCAGGTCCCAGAACAGTGCTTGCATCATAGAAAGTGTTCAATAAATGCTTACCGACTGGATCATTTATTGTCTGAAGCCTGAGACCACTTATAGTAATGCTCCAGGTACACTTTGGGTGGTTTCACTTGTTTGACTTCACCCAAATAATCTGGGAATAGTACAAGAAATACCTGAATGTGCTAGTTAGCATTTCCTGGGGATGGCTCTGTCTGTGGGAGCCCATGGGTGGTTCCTATTCAGCAATGTTCCACTACCTGGCTTCTCTACATGCCCATATAGCATTGTTGCTCCTGCAGTTTGTGCTTTCCCTGGCTTTCAGAGATGTCATCAGTTGTAGCTCTCTATCATGGTCCATTTTGCAATCTTGCTTAGCTCCATTGGCAGCTCTGCCTTCCTGCAGTTCTCTGTGGCTCTCATTTGAAAGATTATATGATCCAAAGGTATGCGGAAGGTTTAGGGGTACTGCGAGTAACTCCTTTTGATTGTGTAGAGCAGGGCTGTTGTTTTGGTGGTGTTGACATGGTTCAACTCTCCATGATGCCATTTGGGGTTTTCTTGGCAAATACACTAGAGTGGTTTACCATTTATGGATGCGGAACTAAGGCAAACAGGATTAAGTGGCTTGAACAGGGTCACACAGCTGGTAAAGTGTCTGAGGTCAGATTTGAACTCATGAAGATGAATCTTTCTGATTCCAAGCCCAATCTCTATCTACTTTACCACTTAGCTGCCCCTAGTTGTTAAGGGGTACTTGTAGAGAAATAATAGGAGATATAGCATGGGACATAGGATCATAGCTGTAGATATAGAGTTGGGGGATCTTAACGTTATCAAGTCTCAACCCTCCTTTTACAGGTAAAGAAACTGAGGCCCAATGCACTATTGCTGCTCTAGATTGCACTTCTTTCACCATCTGCACTGTTCTGTCTACAGGGAGGGTTTCCTTCAGCTCTCCATATTTCTCAATAGACAATGGCCATTCTCTTTCCCATTGGGACCAGCTTTGTATTTCCAGATTCCCTGGAACATCTGTCTTATAGCTCCAAAGCAGTTACAGGCACTGCATCTATTTCTGGAGTCTTTTTTCTTTTACTGAAGTTCCTTTAGCCCCAGGCCTCAAGCACAAGAGGTCTCCCAGGAACCATTTTCTTTTGCCTTTGCAAGTGACATTTTTCTCCTCAGTTCTATGTTGACGTGATTTGACTTATCATAATTTGCTTCCTCTCTCCCCAGCTGCTTCAGTGATATGCTTTTTGCCCACATCAGTACTCCCTCTGGGTCTGTGGGTTTGTGAGGAGTGTACCTCTTTATTTTCCTGTTGTACTTCAGTCTCCTATGATTCCTTCTTGGCCAATGGGCTAGGTTATTCAAAGTAATTGAGGCCATTTCCTGATATATATGAGAGGGAGGAGAATGAGGGGGCCATTCACTCTTTCTGGTAGTATCTGCTAGGGAGGGAAAGCTTTGCAAGATCTGTTACATTCTTATATCCAGGGATGTACTAGAGCCAGCTGTACCTGTATTTGAGAGTTGATTATTAAATTTTTAGTGTCAGCTTTTACGCCTTGGAAATTGGCAAATGCTATAAATCAGGGTGTGCCATCTGTCAGCTTTGGAAATTTTCTCTGTCTGACTTCTCTCCCTGCACCCGCTCCCCCTCCTTCCCCCTTCATGCCTGGCTCTTTCTCCTCAACTGACTTCCTTTAAGTTCCAACTAAAATTCCATTTTTTTACAGGAAGCCTCCCCCAACCCCACTTGATTCTAATGTCTTCTGTTAATTATTTCCTATTAGTCCTTTATATCTACATCTATCCTTTACTCATTCCACTGCTTCCTGATCATAATATACAGGTGGGTCTGGACTCTGAAAGACTAAACACAAACACTATCAGGTACCACTAAGTTTTGATCATGGTCCCAGTGGCAGATTGTGGAGCTTGTCTGGGAACCAACTGGTTGGCCACTAGGTGGTGAGATCCACAGTAACTCATGAAAAAGGGAGAAATACCACATGACCTCTAGTCCTAAGTATTTGTTTTCTGAGGACCAGTCAAGATATTTGGAGAGGTTCATTCTCAAAATGTTGGTCACTAGGAGATGAATTTTTTTCCTTTGACCACTGCAAATCCTGAAGGTTCTTTTCTGAAGAATAAAGGGGTAAGAACTTGAGAAAAGTTCACAAGGATGAAATCATAGGCCTATCAAAATATAGAGGTAATATTTATGTGTTTGTTGTTCGTCCTTTGTTTCAAAGAGAACCAATGACATCACACAGGGTGATGACTTGACTTGTATGTGAATTGGATTTAAGTGAGGCAGAATTGCACAAAGTTGTCAGCCTCACTCTCTCTTCCAGAATCATTGAAGTCCAGTGGCAGGACAAAAGTCAAGATGACTGTCAGTGGTCCAGATGCAGTGGATGACCATGGCCTCTTTGATATCTGACCAAACTCTAAGTGCCTGCTTCAGCCACCTTCATGGCCATTGAAACAATCGTTCTCACCTCTCCCTAATTCACCAACAGGTTTGAGGCCTATTACACTCAACCTGGTTTAGCCTGTCTACCAAGATGGTTTTATTGGGGTGTGGTCAATGGATTTGCTACAGCTTCTTGGAGCCACAAGTGAGAGTTGGGTGAATTGGGTGGACACCACAGGTGGATAAGCAGTCCTGAAAAAGGTCTCAGCAGGCCATTACACAAGTGGTGCTAGTTCTCCATGAATACCCCATATACCTTATACACATACATAGTTTATATAAGATATGTACATGCATACATATATATGTGCATATATTTATGTATATATAATTTCATATATACATTTTTTAAAAAGCAGATTGAGATTGCTAAAAGTGTCACATAAATTCTCAAGTGTGATTCATCCTGCTTTGTTTTCTATGTCCCATTTTAGGCCCAAATCACTATCCAGCTGTAGTGCCTTGTCCTAGAGATTACTTTTCATGATGGGTTAATGTGAGAGATAAGTCATTTGGTATCATAGTCTAGATAATAGTAATTTTTTATCCATTTGGTTTTTCCTGAATGGATTATTAAACTGATCTCTTTGTTATTTAATAACTGAGTGACTTTAGGCAAGTTACTTACTCATCTGGGTCTCAGTTTTCCAATCTGCAAACAGGTTAGGGAGTTGCAATAAATGACTTATGAGGTTCCTGCCGGGTCTAAATCCTATGACACTACTATTGTTTTCTATTTTTTATTGCACATTAATAATATGTCAGTTACATTATGGCTATTAGTTTTTTATGGGCTGGTATTGGAACATAACCACAATCCATAACATAATTTCTATAAGAGGTATACCAAATTCCAAAAGCAATGTGAGCTACCTCAGGAAGATCTGTGTTCTTTTTCACTGGATATCATCAAGCAAAGATTGCATGACCAATTTTGGAGTATGTTGTAGAGAATGAATTTGTGTTTAGGTGTGGGTTGTACTAGAGAATCTCTGAGGTCCCTTTGCACTCTGAAACTGATTTTGAGTAATCATAGATCTCACTCTGGAGGCCCTTCAAGGTTCTAGGTTTTATAACCAGTACAAGATTAGCAATAGACAAGAGCATATCAAGGACTTTACAATATATAGGGCATCTCTCTTCCATTTAGACCTTCTGTAATCAATCTGGCACAGTAGATAGAACACCAGGCCTGAAAGGCCAGAAAGGCCTGAATTCAAATATGGCCTCTGATGGTTACTAGCTGTGTGACCCTGGGCAAGTCATTTAACTCTGCCTCAGTTTCCTCATCTGTAAAAATGAGTTGGAGAAGCAAATGGCAAACCACTCCAGTACCTGTGCCAAGAAAACCCCATATGGGTTCATGTAGAGTTGGACACAATTGAAATGACTGAATAGCATGATCTAATCATGGGGGCAAAACAGATAAAGCTTTGGTGAGCATGCATCTTTTACTTTTGTCTCATTTGATGTTAATAACCTAAAAGTCATTCAGCAAAGTTATTCCCATGTTGCAAGTATCAAAGTATGTTACACGACCTTAAAATACATACCAGAGACAATGTGTTCGGAGAAAACCTTTAGGACTGCATTTTGCTCTACCAAGTCAAATACTGTTTTAAAAAAATCAAGAAACAATAAACGCAGATGTTCCCTGTATTCTCCATATTTTTCCCCAGTTAATTTTGTGAATGAAAAGATGTGATTTGTGTGTAAAGGATTGCTTGGTGCTCTCCTCTCAAATGTCCATTAATGATGCCCTTGAAATGTGTATGGATAACTCTTACAGTTATGTGATGAGAAAGTAAACATTGGATAGTCAAAGTTATGCAGGAATGAGAAGTAAGTGAGGGATCCTAGGGTGGTGGTTAGTTAAATATTAAGAGGCCGTATGGTAGATTTCTGATTGGATACAAAGACAAATGAAGTCAGAAAGGGGGAGATAAGCTGGGAGAATAGAGAGGGGTTTAAGAGAGAAGGTTAAGTTAGGAGTGGTTTTAATGAAAGTTTTTTTATTCCCTGAAAGTCAAGGAATAAAAAAGGGGAAATATAAGAAATTGTGGAGAAAGGAAAATTTTTTTTTACCAGATTTTGTGAGAACCAGCTGACAGAACTTAAACAATAGAGGAATTTAAAGAGCTAATTTGTTCCAAAGTTCTAAATGGAGCATTCTGAATGGAATATGGAATTCTGTTGCTTTGGAGGATGTCTACAGGGCATCATCACATCCTGTGTACTTTTACCTCCATTGACCAAACCATCTAATAATTTAAAAATCAAGTATGGTATTTAATGTAGGAAATAACAAGCCTGTTAAAGAAGCTAACTAAATAAACACTGGGAACATGCAATATTAAAGAAATTAAAAGCAAAATAATTTGAAATCTCCAAATGAGAGCTCATCTTAACCATTTCTTACATCTACTGACTCTTCCATGAGCATTTCAAACAGGCATATTCATATGTCATTAGTGATGTCTTTCTAAGGTGACAGGTGTCGACAGACTGAGAGTTTTTCCTATCGTTGGAAAATAAGAAATAAATTTGACTGAAAGGACAGGTTGGACTCACCCAGTACTAGGGAATTAGCATGACATTTTATACACACATACACGCACAGCTAGGGGGCACTGTGGTGTTAATGTATTTATTTGTAAAGAAGACTAAATGTAATGAGGGATAATAGAAAATTTTTGTCGAAGGTTGGAGGTAGAGGAGTCTAGATGTTACAGTGAGGAGCTATTCAGTGTTCTAGCAAGGGCATTGCTAGAGAGCATAAGTGTTTAAGCACTGAGTTTAGTTCAATTTTGAAGATTTCTAGGATCTTGCCACATCCAGAAATCATGATTAAGCTCTTGAACAGTTCCTTTTAATGGAGGCAAATTTTTAATGATCCCAAGTCAGGTTTTAGCAAGTAAGAGTATATCACTATACCTTTCAGAAATTAAAGGACCAACTTCTAATATAAATGCTATCTATAACATACAGGCAGAGGACAAACAGATCACAGCAAATTAATGACACTTATATTGGTCAGAGGTTAGTCTTATTCCACACTTACTCTGACAGTTTACATTGGCTTTGAGAGGGACAGAAATTCTGAACACCATTCTCTTTATGACTTTGAGTGTGACAGTGGTCTTCTGTCCTTAAACTTTGCCTCTCTCTATGGAGGGATATTGACTCATTTCTTCAAGGGGCAAATGAGTTTGTGGCTCCACTCAATTCAAATTTAGCTCTGGGCCCCCACTCACTGACACAAACCTTTTTGAGCCTGCTGTATTTCAACAAATTCTATGACTTTGGCGTACTGGAGTTGACCCTACACAGAAGAGGACAGTTGCACAGAGCTGCTTTTACTTACTTTCCATACGGTGGATGCCATTTTGCTACTAAATCAAGTACCACTGCAAAGATTCCTAAGTGGACTCCTTAATAATCTGTCAGAAGAGCTTGGTCTAACCATCCACATAGGAAAAAAAAGTACAGAAGATGAAATCATGGGAATGTAATGATGGAGGTATTCAGAAGTGTGGCATGATCCTGTAAGAATTACGTCAGTGATGTTAAGGTTCAGAATTTAGAAAGATGAACATCACAACAGTAATAATGGCTTTTCCTTTCTTTTTAAAAAAGTGACATACTTGCTATTTGGGGAGGATGAGATGATAAATAGACAACTCTTACTTTAGTTCTATTTTCTTTTTAATGGAGAATGATCTTTGGATAGGAAAGGATAGTACAAAACTGGCTTATAAGCGCGTGAAAAAGACCCATCTTTTCTGTGCAAATTTTTGCCAACTTGGTGCTATATGATTATGGTAATGAGTCTTGAAATACTATGTTCTTTGAGGAATTAATACTGTGTATGACTTAAAGGACAATGGAGAACTGCATGGTGGGCTCAAGTAAGCTTCAGCATATTTTTAAGAGATGATCTATTTTTGAGAAATAGTATAAGGTATATAATTATGGAAATCTATGTTCAGAAAAGGAGATGACTGAGAGATAATAGATGCATAGCCTGAGGATACCATAGTATATCTGATATATGAAGAACCCTAGAGGAAAACCTTCAGTATACTGTGGACCTTCTCTGTAAGAGATCTATGGAAACATAGACTAAAGTCACACGGGACGAGAAGTCATGGGTGGGTTAAAATCTATACTGATATAAACAATACTTACATTGAAGTGATCAGAGTTCTGAAGCATGCTGAAGTATGGAAGCGTATCTCAGACTTTTCCAGAAGTAAGAGAACCTTCTCTAATAACATGTAAAAATATCTAGTATGTAAACTCAGTACTAATTTCCAGGAGTGCAAAATCACAGATGATAGAATTGCTGAGTTGACTACCTGTATCCCAAAGAGATCATAAAAAAAGAGAAAAGGACCTACATATACAAAAATATTTATAGCACTTTTTTTTATGGTGGCAAAGAATTGGAAAGTGAGGAAATGACCATCAATTGGGAAATGGTTGAACAAGTTATGGTATATGAATGTAATGGAATATTATTGTTCTATAAGAGATGATGAGCAGGCAGATTTCAGAAAAACCTATGAAGATTTACATGGACTGATGCTAAGTGAAGTGAGCAGAACCAGGAGAACACTGTATATAGTAGCAGCCAAGTTATGATAGACAGCTTTTTTCAGCAGTACAGTGATCCAAGATAATTCCAAAACTTTCATGATGGAAAATGTTATCTACATCAAGAGAAAGAATTGATGGAGTTTGAATGTAGATCAAATCATGTTATTTTTACTTTTTTTTTTTTTGCTGTTTTTTCCCTTTAGTTCTGTTTCTTTTTTTACAACGTGACTAATACGGAAATATGTGTTACATGATTGCACATGTATAACATATCAGATTGCTTATCATTTTGGGATAGGGAGAGGGGAGAAAAGGAGGGAGAAAAACTTGGAACTCAAAAACTTTCAAAAAAGGAATGTTGAAAATTCCATTTACATGTAATTGGAAAAAATTCTAATAAGTAAATTTAAAAAATAATTTCTGAATTAGAAGAAACCTTCAAGTTCATCGAATATAGCCCTGACTTTGAAAGCATGAATTTTGTTTACAATACCCTCAACAGGGGGTCTTTCAATGTTCTTCTGAAGACTTTAATGGGGAACTCACCTATTCCATTTTTTGAGAAACCATTGCTAGGAAATTTTTCCAAACTGAGCCAAAAATGTCGCCCTGTAAGTTCTACCTTTTGGGTTGAGCTCTGCTGAAATATGCCTCTCTGCATTTCCACTCTTTGCTCTTAATTCTAGACCCAGCAAAACAGATTTAATACTTTTTCCACATGATAGTCCTTCAAATAGTCAAAGACAACATCCAATTCCCCGAAGTCTTCTCTTCTCCAAGCTACACATTCCTAATTCCTTCAACTAAATTATCGTATAGCCTAATTCTAAGTTTTTTTGCTATACTGGTCATACTCCTCTGAGCCAACACAAATTTGTTAAAAATCCTTCAGAAACATGGTGCCATGAACTGGAAATAATGGTCTAGATGTTCTCTGACCAGAGTAGATTAGAAAAGAAAACACAGCCTCCCTTTCTCTGGACAGGTTTCTTTTAATATAGCCTAAAATGATGTTAGCTTCTTTGGCTATTATATCACACTCATAATGAGCTTGAAGTCCACTGAAACCAACCTGTAGTTTTCTTCTGAACTGCTATTTGGTGAGTCCCTCAACTTCTATTTTATAATAATAATTAGCATTTATATAGTGCTTTACAAATATCATAGGGCTAAGTAACTTGCCTGGGGTCACACAGTATCTGAGGCCAAATTTGAACTCAGGTCTTCCTGATTCCAGGCCAAGGACTCAATCCGCTATACCTCTTTATAGCCTCATGGGTCTTCAAGGAGGACTAGCATCTCTGGTGTGAAGGCTTGTTGAGTCTTTTTCAGAGCTTCTCATCTACTTTTGGTGTCCACCTGGTAATCGACTCTCACCTGTGGCTCCATGTGCAATAGTTACACCTTGGTAAGCTGTCTTGGCAGATGGGGTAAACCAGGTTGAGGGTAACTGATGGCCAAAAGCCGATCAGTGAGTTAGGGGGATGTCTACCCCAAGGTTGTGAAGACTTCCTCTGGTGGATTGGATGAGAACAATTTGTTCCAAAGGCCAGGAGGAAGGCTGAAGTGGGTGCTGTGGAGTCCTTAGAGTTCAGTCAGATATAGAACTGCATCCTAGGTCATCCCCAGTCATCTTGACTTTTGTCTTGCCACTGGACTTTGATGATTCTGGGAGAGTAAGGTTGAGGACTTTGTGCAACTCTGTCTCACTTAAATCTAATTCATGCTCAAGTCAAGATACCACCCTATGATGTCACTGGCTCTCTTTGAAGACGGAAGGCAAACAGCAACAGCAACAAATATTATCTCATTTTATCCTATCAACAAATCTGAGAATTAGGTTAAGTGACTTGGTTAGGGCCATACAGGCAGAAAGTATCTGATGCTGGATTTGAGCTCAGGTCTTCTTGATTACAGGTCTGGCACTTCTATCTGCTGGCTCAGAATGGAAAAAGGAAGGTACCAACTACACTTTCCCCATCCTCACCCCAAAGCAGTAGTGAGTTAAACCAAGTCATTTTTAGAATGGTTAAGCCCCATTCCCACTGAAACCTGTACTTCCTGTATAGCACTCCATTTGTAGTGAGAGGCAGATGGAATCAGGGGAGGGAGAGACAGGAAAATGACGGCTATTTCCTTCTGATGTTTAATGTTTTTAGTTGCTCTTTCTTCAGATTGAAACATTTTGCTCACCCCCCACCCCCACCCACTTCTTGTGGGAGGAAGACTTTGCAGCAACAAAGATATTTTTGTGCTTTCATCATCTAAAGGAAATTCTTGTATTTGGCCATAATCAACACTGGGTGAGGTAATTTATTCCAGTGTTTCATTTGTAAAAATTGGTAATTCTTAAGTAATACCTTTACCATATTGATCAAAGATGTCCTCTCAGGGCGACCCTTCATGCTCAGCCAGGCTCAAATGAGCATGGTTGGTTGCTTCTTACCATCCAAGTGTGCGTCACCCTTCACCACAAAACTGTGCTGAAAGATGATTTTGTAATGAGAAAGAAGGAGAAGGAAAAGGGTTACTTTCTTCCACAACCACAGCTTCATTTATTGCTTTGTATGCAAAAATTCTTGCCCAGAAAAAGAGCTCTCTGGCCAATCAAGACTCTAGTGAAAGGCCTAATAGTTGGAAAAACAATTTAGTACATGTTTCAGGAATAGCTGTGTTTCCTCCTCAGTCCCAAAACTGTAGGTATCTAGGCAAGGGCCAGAGAAAGGCAAGGGCCAAATTCAAGTCAATTTTGGAAGAAATAAGGTCTGGGTCTAATAACCTGGAGAAAAGGCAGAGAGAAGTCATTATAGAAATAAAGCTAGATGTCAAGGCTTGTTTAGCCTTCCAGAGGTCCCACAAAATCCCTAGGGTGGTTAAAAAAGATAATTCTCTCCAATTTGTGCTGATTAGGGTTACTATATGTTAATTGTCATCATTGCTATTATTAAAATAAATAATTAACCCAATAGAGAAACATTTCTGAATTTTAACTGGTATGAGAAAAACGTTTGAATCTTTTCATTCACGTCAAATCCATTTGGTGGATCTAATTCACTCTACTTTCCTTCCTCTAGCTTTTCCTGAACTGTCCATCAAGAGTTGGCAATTTCACAGTGGCCTTAAGTCGATGCCATGACCTTTGTCTATGCCAAAGAACTACAATCATAGACCTTGCACAAATATATAAATATGTGATTTCCAAATTTGACTGCCATTGGCTCAATGTGCTGTCTTGGGGCAGAAGTTTGAGGACATTTAATTTCTGTGTTCTCATTAAATTAATCTTCGTTGCTTCATAGAATTGTTCCCTAAATGAAATGACTTTTAATTAGGAAGGGTGGTGAAACAAATGGTACTCTCAAGGCCTGGGTATCTTTAGGCGCAAGCTGCATCATAGTGTTCTGAAAACAAATAGTGTTAATTTTCATGTCAAGTTCTGTTGCAACTTGGCCAACGGACATTTCATATTTGCTTGTCTGCTTATTCCACAATAACTTCCAGAGGAGTTGTCTAATCTTGATGAAATTTCAAATAATATCAAAGGGTATCAAGATATAGGTTAATCCTGATTTGTGGTTCTGTCTACTTAATAAAAATAAAACAGCAGCTGATTTTGTTTTAAATGGTTAGATATCCTATAAATTTTAAAAAATTTTTCCCAAAATTTGTTGATCTTGCTGAATTACATCTATCACCATTAATTTTTCACTTAAGAGTCAAAAAAGTACGTGGTCCAAATGATTGGCAGTTTAATGGCAAGATTAAGTCACTTTTTAATCTTTCAATGGCTGTGCAATATCAATGTGGTGTGAGTCCTGCTTTTGTTGGTTCAGCTTGTGAAAGGTAGGTGGTGCAATGAGTAGAGCAATGAGTCTGGAGTTAATCAACCAACCAACCAATCATTCAATCAACATTTATTAAGTGCCTACTATGTGCTATGCACTATACTAAGAACTGAGGATATGACATGGGGCAAAAATCCCTGTTTATAATCTATAAGGGGTGACAATGTGCAAACAAATATATATATAATAAATAGGAAATAATTAACAGAGAATTATGAGGGTTTGGGAAAAACCTCCCTCTAGAAGGTGGAATTTTAGCTGGGACGTAAAGGAAACCAGGAATGGAGGAGGGAGAGCATTCCAGGTAGGAAGATCTGAATTGAAACTTAGCATCAAACACTTGCTAGCTGTGTGACTCTGGGCAAGTTACTTAACCTCTGTTTGTCTCAGTGATGATGATGATGAATCTGAGAATGGACAGCAGAGGTTGTAGGAGGGATTTTTCTCTTTGACAGTTTGGGATTTTAAATCTAGAGGATAGGAAGAATAAGAGGAGATGAGAGTTTCCTAAGCATTTGCAAATGAATCTAGCTGAGTATCAATGGGTGAGAGGAGCTCTGCTGATGAAGGCAGATGAGCGGATTGTTTTCTGGTCTCCTTCAGGATCTCCCAGTCTTGACAAGACTGTGTAACCCACAATATGCCCTTGCCAGCAGGAGCAGCAGCAGGGGATGTCAGGCAGGTCCAGTGGTGTGGAGCCCTTAATGTGACCTCTTGGGTATAGATTATCGTTAACTTATTTAGCAAACTACTTAGGCCCACCTTGGATCTCTTCTTTGCTATGAACCTATTAAAATTTTGATTATTCAAAATTGATGATCCGGAATTCACAAATAGCTAGCATCAGTGGGAGAGCTCTGGTGTTGGGAAGCAAGAAACAAGGAAAGATTACGTAGTTTCATCCTGGAATGGACCTGTTTTATTCTAAGAAATCTAGAGCTGGTTCTATATTCCTCAGTATTAACTAACTGATGTTTTCTTTCTCAAGAGAGCACATAATTCTTTTTTCCAATCCTGGATTTCATTCTATATATCCACATTCAACAGTGGATTTCTCTGGAAGTAGGAGAACGATTATACGACAGTAACATTGTAGGGAAAAACAACTTTGAAAGGCTTTAGAACTTATATTCAAAGTGAAGATAAAACAGTCATTCACCAGAAGTTAAAATGCATAGTAAGAAACACACTTTTCAGCATGGCCAGTGTGGGAATTTTCTTTGCTTGACAATATATGGTCGTGATGAGGGTTTTCATTCTTTGTTTCATTGTTATTACCACTCAATTGTCGGGGAGGGGTAGTGGGAGTGACAGATTATAAATGCATGTTAAAATGAATAAATTTTTTGAAAAATCCCATTAGATTACTCTGAGTATTTTGAGGAAGGGGTCATCACTTCCATGTCTGGTCATACCTAATAATAATCTCATTTCTGGAGTCGGTCATTTTCTTCCACTCTCTGAATTAGAGATTCACCTTTTCTTCTCTTTGAAATGTATGACTATTACCCTAGAGCATCCTAAAGACCAGTTTTCTTAGCCTGCCATGCTAAATAATGCTGGTACCCTTTGAGACTTCTGCTGTTCATTCACTTTTGTACAGATGACACCAGTTCAAGTAGTTTCATGGTTTTATTCTTCCTCACTTGCTTTTTATCTTTAAGAACTATTAATTATCTGGTAACTTCTGGTTATTAAGGAATGGAGGCTTTTTTTGGGCAAAAACAAAACAAAACACCCAACCCAAAAACCAAAAATCAAATGTCATCATCACTCTTCGTGGCATAAGTCTGTTACTGAGCAAAAGAATCTTGTGTCCATTCTTATCCGCAGACTTCCTATCTTCCTCCCACAGAATGATTGTCTTTGAGTCTGTTTATTACCAGGGCAGAAACATTGCCAAAATACAGTCTAATCTTCACCCTGCCCTTACTGAAATTCTTATCCATGTCCTCATCGCTTCCTGCCTTTGACTACAATATCTCTTTTATGGTCGTCTTCAAACTTCATTCTCTAAACTTCAAACAGGGTAGAATCCTGGCCAGCATAAGCTGTCACTCCAGAAAGTAAGAGGATAAGGTTCCCACCACTAACATTGGCATCCTACCCAACTTCAGCTTTTAACTTGAAATTACTGTGGCATTATGAATGTCTCTTGACTCTTGCACTTTACTTTTCTTACCCTATGGCTAGTAATCCTTGGCTTACTTGTTCTTTTTCTCTAGTATTGACTTATGAGTCTCTTAAGTTCTAGAATCATAGCATTTTTGAAGGTGGAAGAAATTTTGGAAATCATTTAAGCTAACCTTGTCATTTCAAAGATGTGGAGAATGAGGCCCTAAAAGGGTCTCACGACTCTGACATACTAAAAGACCTATGATTTGCCCAAAGTCCTATAACTCATTAGTAGTAGAGCTACGTAACTTGAATTCAGAATTATTAATGCTTTATCTTCAGTCCAATAATCATTACAATTTAACAACGTGCTAGGCAATGGAAATGAAGAAATGAAATCTCCCTTTGTCTTTAAAGAGTTTGCATTTTATAGGGGAAAACAACAAACACTGCACATATATAAGTATGTTGTTTATTTGTTTGAGTTGTGTCCAACCCTTCATGACCCCGTTTGGGGTTTTCTTGACAAAAATACTGGAGTGCTTTGCTGTTTCCTTCTCCAGCATATTTTACAGATGAGGGTTTAGTGACTTGCCTAGGGCCATATGGTTTAGTAAGTGTCTGAGGTAGAATTTGAACTCAGGAAGATGAATCTTTCTGACTCTAGATCCATTTTCCATCAACAGTGCCATCTGGCTGACCATACAAAATATATAAGAAATAAATACCAGGTGATTTCAGGGTAGGTTGAGGTTGGGGGCAAGATTCAGGAAAGGCCTCAGGTAGCATTTGAATTGAATTTTGAAGGGAGCTGGAAATTCTGAAATGGGAAGATTGGGAATCTATTTCAGCCTTTGGGTACCATCAGCGCAAAGGCATGGAGATAGGAGAAAGAGTGTCGTGTTCTGAACGAGAGAAGATGGGGTTTTCTAGACTTGAGTATGGGGAGGAGGGGATAGTATATGACATTGTAGACATTGTATAGTATGACTGGAAAGGTAGGTAAAGCCAGACTGTAAAAGGCTTTAAATGATCGACAGATGTATTTGTATTTGATCTTAGAGGTAATAAGGAACCAATGGAATTTATTGAGCAGGGGATTGATATGGGTCAGTCCTGAATGTAAGGAAAAGAAATTTTGTGGAAGATAAACTGGAGAAAGGAGAGACAATGCAGAGAACCCTTTAGTAGGCTATTGCAATAATCCAAGTGAGAAATAACGCGGGCCTGAACCAGGGTATCTTGAGAGTGGATAGAAATGAATGCCTGTGAGATATTGTGGACATAGAATCAATAGGACTTGGAAAGTGATAGGCTGTGTGGGCTGAGGGAGAGTAAGGGATCAAGGATGACTCCAAACATGCTGCTTCTTTATAGTGGAGGTTTAACCATTCCCTCATTTTTTTGTGAGCCTGATGTGGGAGATGAAAAGTGAATTACTCTGAACTCATGAATTTTCTCCATGAATCTATTATGCAAAAGATGGTATTGGAGCTTATGCTTAAATAGAACAGGTGGCTGCCTGAGAAGATTCCCTCTACCTTCCTTATGTCTCATGGAACCCCTTGAGAGAGGTAATATATGGACAAATCCATATTTGTATTCATTATTTATATCAGATTCTTTCCTAAAAGCAGACTTTGACAGAGGAAAAGCAAAACACCTTTCTCAGTTTTGCCCACAGCCAGCACTGATTGTCCATGGGCCATAGGGGAGGTTGAGGACTGCCTGCTTCTACTTTGTACATAGGCATAGGAATTCTACATTTTTGCAATTCTCTTATCCCATGCACTTCTGGTTGGGAGTGTGGCCCAAGACAGAAAAGATGGATCCAGGACACATGCTATAGTTTATAGCACTTGATTCCTAGTTGAGGCATAGAATAGGAGATAGTTATTATGGTTTAGACAGGTGGCTTTTGAATAGTGGTAATTTTCTAAGTAGCTTTCATAGTAGTTAAAGGCAAGTGGAAAATCCCCAGGCTTGATTTTAGGTGACAAATAAGAGGAAGTCATTTATACACTTGGCACTTTTCTAGAAACTAAAGATGTTGCTGTGTTTTCTGTGAAGTCTTGGGTACTCAGATGGCTCCATGATGTTACTTGTGTGGATACTGTCAGGGCATATTGCCCCTCATCTTAACTTTCTTACCCATGTCCATATCTTTCTGTAAATATTTCATCAAAGAGACGTTTAATGTGTTGGAAACTTTCATCCAGTTCTTTTAAAAATCTGAGAAACCATTGGACCAGTCCTCGGGCTGCCTATCTGCTGTAGCACTCTTGTTACATAACTGACTCACTTTCTTTTGTGTATATGTGCCCTTGGTAATGTTTTTTTGAGAGTGTATTTATTAGGGAAGTCTCCTATATCGCACACATTTAACCTACTCATCCCAAATTGGGTTTCTAAAAATGGCAGGGGAAGTTGGAGTGCCCAGAATGAAGGGGCAGGAGACAAAGTACTCTCACTTGAGTGGGGTGGGATGGGGTTTGACTTAAGGAATTAGGGGGAGAGATGACTGCCTCCTTATATGTCAGCTCAGAAAGTTTGAGGCTAAAATACACCCCCGCCCCATACCATACACACACAGCTAGCTCTCAATGGGCAGGCTTTGTTCCTAGTGGGGAGAGAGATAAGAGGGTTTCTCACTCTCTCTTGCTGCTCCTCAGGATCTCTTTGTCATTGCTATCAGGGTTGGGGGAGGGACCTAGAGGGCTAGGCTCACTTCAAGTAATTTGGGTGCTGATAGGGTGAGGGGGAAGTGGGGTGCATGGAGGCCACTACCTGGGTCAGGGGGTATGGTTAGGCCATTCCCTTTTTGACTCAGAGGTTGGAGAGACAACAGGAAGGCCAGATGGGGTCTGGGAAGTGACAGAGGTACTGTCATTCTGTAGTGTTTGGCTGGGTTGCTGCTAGGCACTGTACTTGGGGTTTGACTTACTGAAGTTGGGGACCTCAGAATAAATCATACATAATTCTCCAATCTTCTGCAGATCACCCCCATAGTCAGGGTAGAGCATGAGACAGCAGCCTTTAAATACTGAAGCATACCCCTTGGTGAGTGGAATAATGTCCCTAGGCTGGATCAGGATGCCAACATCATCGCAAACAGATTTGTTGCTGCTACCTATTTTATCTGCTACTTTTCAGGTCCTCACCTCAGATCCATCTTTTGTCTTAGTCACTAGGCCTGTTTCTAGCACAGTGAAGATAGGATTCAGATTCTTAAGTCCTGGCTTCTTATTTTTCACCAAAGTCTCCATCATCATTCTGCCTAGACCTCCACTCCCTGCCAGCGGAAAGGATGGTACCTGCTGCTTAGCGACTCCCCGGGCCCTTGGTAATGTTTTTAAAGCTACTTCTTAGATAAATCAGTAGTGGTATAGAGATAGAGCTTTTATTAAATGTTTACTAGATCCCAGTCATTGTTCTAAGCCCTGGCAATACAAATACAACCAAGCAGAATAGTTCATGGCCTTGAGGACCTTGCATTCTAATGGGGGAAGGCAACACGTAAAAAAGAAGCTTGAAAGTGGGGGGACATGGTTTGGAGATAGCCTGGAAAGGAGATAAAGTTCTAAATCTGGGAAAGATAAGGTGAAAGTTCATCCATCAGAGCCCAGGATGGTTCTAGGGGCAGAGACAAATTTCCTTGTAAAAGCCATCTTTCATTGGTGCCTTCACTTTTTTTCTTGTTCTCTTATAAATCCTTTGAAATCTGACTTCTGACCTTATCTTTCAACTGAAATTGCTCTCTCCAAAGTTATAAGTGATCTCTTATCTGCCAAATTTAATGATCTGTTCTCAAATCTTATACCTTTTGACTTCTTTGCAGCTTTCTCTGAATAGTCTTTCTTTGGATTTTCATAACTCTCTTCTCTCTTCAGTTTCTTCCTACCCATTGCATTATTTCTCGGTTTATTTTGATGGATTTTTATACATGTAATGCCCACTATTGGTGGATGTCCCCCAAGTCTTTATCCTGTATCCCTTTTTCTTTTTGGTCTAAGTGCTCTCACTTGGGAGGTTTTAACTTCCATGGGTTCAATGATCATCTCTTTTCAAATGATGCCCAAATCCAGCCCTAGTCTCTCTCAAGAGCCTGGCATCACTAACTGCCTGTTGGACATTTTGAACTACATGTTCCATAGTTACCTCGAACTTGATTTGTCCAGAACAGAAATCATTACCTTTCCCCCTAAACACTCTCCTCTTACAAACTTATCTAACTAATTTAGAAGGGGCCACTGTCTTCCTAGTCACGCAAGTAAGCAATTCCAGTGTCCTCATCTACTCTCTATCATTTCTCCAAATAGCCAGTTGCCAAATCAGTTTCTTTCTCTACACTATATCTCATGTATATCCTTTTCTCTCTGTTCTATTGCTATCACAATGATTCAGGCCTTCATCATCTCTCAACTTTACTATTGTATTATTTCTCCCCCCCCACTTTAAAAAAAATTTTCATAAAGGAATATTTATTTTAAAAATATAGCAAGAAGAAACATACAAACATTTTACTCAGCACCTCAAGGATATACTCTCTCCTGAGTCACCTCAGTCTTGAAGGAAATATGCTCAAAACTTAACTCAGTCCCCGTGTTGCCCCGGCCCTATCAAGTTCACGTCCAGTTTTGGTATAGCTGCCAGATGAAGCTAATGTCTTAGCTTCTGCTTGCATGGATCCAGGAGGTCATTCCTCTGCTCTGCTCATTGAGGCATCAATCATATTACTTCTCCAAATGCAGGCTGTGGAACACTGGCATCCATGGGAACTTTTGAATTTACAAGTTGGAAGCTCCATACCTTTCACATAAAATGGAAAACAACAAATGCCGATGTGAAGAATCAAGGCCCATTTCTCAGGGCCATATGGCCTCTTTCCTTATAGCATACTCTGTCAAGGGACAACATGAAAACAGAGCAGTTCAAAGGACTATCTTTCTTTTTCTTCTCTGATGTTTATTCACCTGTTTGGTAATTGTAGGACATTGTAGGTGACATGAAAGAGGAAACCATGTTTTGTCTGTTCACAGGTCTGAGGCTGAATAAGTCTTTCTTGAGACATCTATGAGTCTCTTGCTTCTATCCTTTTGTCCTGGGGAGTCTATAGAGGTGGGTGAGTGGGTTATAGAATTCATCAATTTCGTCACCGTCATCTCTTCTTTGATTTGTTGTATGCCTTTTCTACAGGGTCCACTAATATGATTATCCTCCACGCACTTTTGATGTCAATGACCATCTGGAGGATTGTCCTTGGGCTGGGCCTATAACCCAATTTCATGGATACTCAAAGTATACATCCCTCCAGCGCCCAATAAGAGGCAGTACCTCCCCCTAATACCTGGATAAAGGGATTATTGAATTGTTGCCTTTTATCAGAAAATAGGCCTTAGCACAGTGCTGAGAACATAATAAGTCCTTAACAAATGCTTACTCATTGATTTTTTACAACTCAAATCTGTATGTCATCACTGAGGAAGTTGGTTTTTTTGCGGGAGGCAGGGGCTATACCTGTGAGAAGCAATATAGTGCAGTTGATAAGAGAGGTGGAGGAGCTGTGGCAGGGCAAGGGCTGATGATCCAGTAGATGACATGTGGTGGCTGCCATCTTGAGGAGGACAGAGAGGGCAACCCTAGAAGTGGCAATTTCCAAGCAGATTTCACCATGTAATACCCTAATTGATCTCCCTACATCAAATACCTCCTCACTCAAGTCTATCTTCCACATAGCTGCCCAGGTGATTTTTATTAAGACCAACAATTGTTGTTATTTGGCAGCTAGCTGGCTCAGTGAATAGAGCTGGGCTTTGAGTTCAAATTCAACCTCAGGCACTCATTAGCTGAGTGACCATTGGCAAAGTCCAAAAGCCTCTGTTTGCCCTTTTCCACTCCATACTACTCCAGTATCTTTACCAAGAAAACTGCACAGACAGTATGGTCCATGGGGGTCACGAAGAATTGCACACCACTCAACAACAACATATCCAGACAATGTCACTCAAATTTCAGTGGCTCCCTATTACCTCTTGAATCAAATATAAAATCCTCTGAATTTTTAAATTTAAATTTTTAAAATTTAATTGAAAACATTTTTAAAGTTCTTCACAACCTGAAACGTTATTACCTTTCCAATCTTACATTCTGCTCTTGTCTACACAGTCTACAATTCAACCATTATGTCATTTCCATTCCAATCAACCAGCCAATCAATCAATAAACATTTATTAAGTACCTATGTGCCAGGGAGGTGCTGAGGCACCTCCTATGTGCCAGGCACTCCTATCTCCATGTCTGAACTGTTATTTCCCATTCCTGTAATGTTCTCCCTTCCAGTCTCTGAATACTGAATCAAGTCTCTGACACTGTTTCTCCCTTGAAGAATCAGCTCATGTTACCTCTTTCTAGAAGCCTTTCCTGGACTAGCTGCTAGTGCCATCCTCTCTAAGGTTACTTTCTGGTTATTCTGCATTTATTGCATGTATTTATACATGGTGTATTTATACATTGTTTCCTTCATTAAAACATAATCTCTTTGAGATAAAGGACTGGCTTTTTAAAAAAACATCCTCAGCCCTTAGCAGGGGGTCCAGGACATAGTAACTTCTTAACAAATGCTTATTGATTTATTATTTTATGACTCAACTCCATATAGCGCCACTAAGAGAATTTTTTTTGGATATACTTGTGACAGAAAAAGCCGTGTGATAAAAGAGTCAGTCAATTATCCAGCAAAAATCTATTAAATACTTACTAAGTGCCAGGGAGGTAACCAGTACATGCCCTCAAGGACCTCATAGTCTGATGAAGGAGACAAAGAAATAACTTTACCTATAAATAACTAGTGCAGAGGTTGTTGCCGTTGTTTGTCCTTCTTTCTAGAAGAGTACCATGACATCAGGGAGGGGATGCCATGATGTGCAGATGAAGTGGATTTAAGTGAGGGAAGGCTCTGCAAAGCCTCTGCCTCATTTTCTCCTCAAGAGCCATCTGGATTCAATGGTGAGATATAGATCAGAACAGCTGGAGATGGCTCTGAATGTAGCAGGAGACCTTTGCCTTTTAATATTAGGGTCTTTAACAGGTCTCAGTTTGACTGAAGTAAGACCCATTCAGTGATTAAGGCTGGGTACAAAATGAGGCAGAGAATGGCCTCATTACCTAGTCCAGATGTTCCCAAACTTATCTGGCCTATTGCCCCTTTAAAAAAACGTTCCTCAGCACCTCCCTGGAAATCTACTTTCTTTAACCTTTAATGGTTTTCTTTTTTGAAATTAGTGTCATTTAAAAAAATATAAAATATTTTTAAAAAGATGCATCATGTACCATATCGTATCATATACGTCATTACATGCACGTATTCTTGTTGATGCATGCTGGACTTCCTGAAAATGCATACCTGCCAACACTTTCTTGTTAAGACCTGTCTATGGATTTGACCATGGATCAGTTATCACTTGTATTTTGTATTTGAAAAATAATGTAATCACATGTGTGAAAGGTTTTTTCAAAATTTTATTTTCTCTTTCCTCATGGTTTCTCCATCCTCTTATTTTTACGCATTCCCCCCCAGTTGCACCTGAGGCTACTATCATCCCCCCATCATTCCAGCACCCCCCAGGGAATGGTATCACTCACTTTGGGAACCTATGAGAGTCCTAGTTAAAAAAAGAACCAGTCTGGGAGGGAAAGACCCTCAGGATTTCTGGCCAAAACAGAAACAATTGTTATTTATATTTATTCTGAACCCATCAGGGCCCTAACAGTGACCAAGTGGGGCTTGTTCTGGGACCTATTAAAGAGAACCAGAGAGATTTGGCTTTGGTTAAATCACTCTAGTATAGCATCTTTGCTAAGAAAATCTGGAACGGTGTCAGGAAGAGTGGGGCATGACTGAATCGAATGAACAAGACCATAAACAACGAGATAACTACAAGACATACGTAGGGTAAATTGGAGGTGATCTCAGAGGGAAGGCTCTAACATTAAGGGGGACCAGGAAAGGCTTCTTGGAGAAGGTGGGATTTTAGCCAAGTATTGAAGGAAGTCAGGGAAGCCAGGAGGCAGAGATGAGAAAGGAGATCATTCCAGGCACGAGGTTACAGCTAGTGAAAATGCATGGTGCCAGGAGATGGAATTTCTTGTGGGAGGAATATTAAGGAGGCTGGTGTCACTAGATTGTAGTGTATTTGGAGGGGAGCAATCTCCTCTAAATTATGAACAGATTGGGAAGGTAAGAAAGAGCCGTTAGGAAGAGCTTTAAAATTCATATAGAGGATATTATATTTGGTCCTGGAGGTGATAGGGAACCACTGGCATTGAGTAAGCAGGGCATAACACAGTCTGTGCTTTTAGGAAGTTCAGTTTGACAACTAAATGGAGGACAGACTGGAGAAGAGAGACTTGAGGCTGAGAGACAAATCAAAAGTTTTTGCACTAGCTCAGGCACTGAGTGAGAGAACCTATATAAGGGTGATTACAGTGTCTGAAGATAGAAGGTGGCATATAGGAAAGATATGAAAGTAGAATTGATAGGACTTGGCAGCAGAATGAATAGGGGTGATGGTATCAGAGAATCAAGTCAGAAAGAACTGTATTCAAGTCTTACACTTGGCTGTGTGACAATGGGCAAGGCATTTAACTGTTAGTGACTCTGGGAATTCTCCAAAATGATGAATGAGAGAGCAGGTATCAATTTGTATTGATAGAAGGAATTTACTCATAAGAGTTCCCAATTCTGATAATAATAGAGATTATTGGTGTTTAAAAGATGGGTGTTTGCAGCAGACATCATCTTGGGATATTTAAAAGTTCTGTAACAATTCCCTAATGTAATTTAGCTCAGAAGTGTCAAACATAATACAGGCCACATGCGGCCTACAACATTTCTGAGGGCAGCTGAACCAGATTAAAATGTAAGTGGGAAATTTTGACAAAATAAATAAAAATGCAATAAAATGTAGGTAATGTTAATATGTGGTTTTCTAAGTCTATATGCAACTGGCAAGGATCTTATGCATGGTTTAGAGGCCCCCATTTCTATTTATTTGACACAACTGCTTCATAAGAAGGTGGGTGTTGGTGGCTAGAAAAGGAATATAAATATGTTATATCATTATGTAGGGGCAGCTGGGTGATGCAGTGGATAGAGTGTGGGGCTTGGAATCAGGAAGACATCTTCCTAAGTTCAAATCTGACCTCAGACATTTACTAGCTGTATGAGCCTGGACAAGTCGCTTAGCTCTTTTGGCCTCAGTTTCCTCATCTGTAAAATGAACTGGAGAAGGAAATGGCAAATCTCTGCCAAGAAAACCCCAAATGGGGTCACAAAGAGTCAGACATGACTGAAAAAATTGAGCGACAACAATGAAAGCCAGCACCTTTCTTATATAACTTACAATTATAGAGCTGCTTTAGGGCAGAGGTGTCAAACTCAGATAGAAAAGGTGGCCACATTTTGACTTAGAAGATCATGTTACCATTATTTATGTTCTATTGTATTTTTATTTATTTTGTTAAATATTTTCCATTTCCATCTTTATCCGATTTAGGCTACACTTGATAGTGTTTCAAAAAGGTCCACAGGCTTACTGTTTGACTCCCCTGCTTAAAAGCACAATTTAGATGCCACCTTCCTTAGGAAACTTTTCCAAACCCTTAAAATTGTTAGTGCTCTGTCCCTCTTGAAATCGTTTTGTATTACTTTACCTTTATTTATCAATGGATGCTATATCACCAAGTAGATTGCAAGCTACTTAAAGGTAGAATTTTTTGATTTTTGCTTTGTTCTCTGCATCCTCAGCTACCTAGCCCGGCATTTGGTAGGTGTTTCATAATGAATTTAATTTCACTGAATCAAACTCATGGGTGCATGTGAGCAAATATATTCAGAGTTAGCTGGTGTTACAGTAAAAGTCTGCTTTCCATTTGCTTCCTTCAATACTTCTCAGAGCTGTGAGTTCATCCCTGCAGGTGTTTTGACCCACGATTGACACAACTCATAGCCCCTTTAAACCATAGCAAGATGTCCTCATAAGCTGCTACAACAGAATAAATTCAGCAGCTTGTGGCCAGCTTGTTGGTGATGAGCTCTCCAGGCTGGTGCAAAGATGGTGCATGGACCTTCTAGTCAAAGTTTTTGCAGCTAGTGCTCTGTGGGTATACCTTTCAAGAACCCATGCTCATCTATGTACCCTGAGCAAGCCTTGGAGTAGGATGTTAGTAGAGGAACATTTATATTGCGCTTTATTTTTTGAAGAGGCAATGTATTAACATGGAAAGAGCCCTGAATTTTATTTAAGAAAAGATATTCAAATTCTATCTCCTGAACTTGCTAGATATGTTAACTACAGATCCCAGAATTGAACTGGGGGAGAAATTGTCTCTAGGAAATTGTGGTTTTAATGATTGCAAGCTTTTCCCTGAAACAAAGGGCCACATTTTCATAGCAGTATTTTTATGGTGCTGTGATAAGGATACTGGTTATGAAATACAGGCAGTTCTCACTTTCTGTAAATTTGCATTTGTACTCGAATTTATTGAAAACTGAAGTTGAAGATCATTGATTGATCATTTAGAAAAAATTTTATAATCAGCTAGGTGGCTGGATAGAGCAGTGGATAAAGTGCTGGACCTGGAATCAGAAAGCTGTGGGGTAAATCCAGGCTCAGACACTTCCGACCTATGGGACCCTGGGTAAATCACTTAACCTCTCTCAGTCTCAGTTTCCCCATCTGTAAAATGGTGATAATAGCACCATCTTTCTCGTTGTGAGGATGAAATGAAATATTTGTGAAGCATTTTACAAGCCTTAAAAAGCATGCAAATGTTAGCTATTATTAGAGTCATCAACAAGCATTTCTTAATCATTTTACTATTTGCCGGTCAGAGTTTTAAGCACTGGGGATACAAAGAAAATTAAAAGATGGCCCCTGTTCTTGAGCATTTCATGTTCTACCATGATAACAACTATGAGATAACATGAAAATGACTATTTATATACAAGATCCAAACAGTGTAAATGGAAGGTATTCTTAGAAAGAAGGCACGGAGGTGGAGGACAGTAGACAGATAAAAGTCTCTTTCAGAAGGTATGATTTGGGCTGAATCCTGAAGGAAGAAGAAAATTAGGAATTGGAGGTGAGAAGGAAAGTATTTTCGAGGCCTGTAACACATCTAAGGCAAATGCCCAGAATTGGGAGATGACATATAACATGTAAAGGAGCAGTGAAGAGGCCAATGTAACAGAAACACAGAATGTGTGGAGGGGAGTCAAGTGGAAAACAACTGGAAAGGAAGGAAGGAGCCAGTCTGTGATCAGAAATTTGTTTGTATTTCATCTTGGGAGTAAAAGGAAAGTTGATTGAGTAGAGAGGTGACAGCCAGATCTACATTTTGGAGAAATTATTTTGTTTGCTGTAAATTGGAGTGGGGAGAGACTTGAGGCATGAGGATGAATTAGAAAGTCACTGGCAGAGTCCAGATGAAAAGTGATTGAGGATCTGAACCCTGCTAAGGTGGTGGCAGTGTGTGAATGGAGTGAAGGGGATGAATATGTAAGATGTGGAGCTGATGCATTTTAAGAGGTTCAGAGAACCCTCAAGGACTGAAGAAAAGGAGAGGGTCATCTGGAATGAATTTGCAGACTCAAGCATTCTTTAAGTCAAGTTTGTGAAGGTTTGTTGTAATATCAATATGGCAGGCAGAGCTCCTGAAGGAACTTTCATTCCTTAAGGAACTTGCAACTTAACAAAAGTGATGCCAAAGCTTATATATGAAAAGTAGTGGATTATCTGGAAGATACGATAATTAGGTGATAACCTACAACCTTGGTCACAGGTGGCATTCACTACTGGAAACTAGGGGAAGGGGTTTTTTCAGCTGTATTTTTGGTCGGTTAATTTGTAGCAAGATAGCTTTGAGAGTTGATGTCTATAGCTTAACCTCTGGATTGAATATGATAGCTTTGGGAATCAATACATGATCATTCTGTGCTTACGAGATAGTTCTGTTTTTACAGGAGAATTCAGAGGTCAGTTTATTCTTGTGAAGAAGAATAATTTACAGGGGAATTCAGAGGTCAGTTTATTCTTGTGATGGGGAAAGAGTTTATTTTACTGGGGCCCACTCATGACTTATTGCTAGGAATAGTGTCCTTGGGCTGGGGGGAAAACTGTCAGGGATAGTGTTTTGAAGCTAGGGAGAAATGTGATCTTGGCATTGGGGTCTAAGCACAAGCATCCAAGCACCACATCAGAGAGAGAAACAAAATTTGACAACGAATTGGGTACAAGGAATGGAGGATGGTATTAGATCATCAGAGAAATGTATGACCAAGAGAAAATACAATGCATCAGTCATTTAGAGTGAGGAACGACCAGTGGACATCTCCTGTGTTCCTTTCTTTTTTTTCCTTTTTTAAAATTAAATTATTTTGTTTGTTTTTGGTGTTCTACAATCACTTCCATATGTCTTAGATTTTTTCTCCTCCCTCCCCCTTTTCCTCCTTCCCTCCTCACTCCCTCCCTGAGATGGTGTACAATCTTATATAGGTTCTACACATACATTTCTATTAAATACATTTTCACCTTAGTCATGTTGCTTAGAAGAATTAAAATGAATGGGAGAAACTATAAAACAAAACAAAACATAATACAAAAGAAAATGGTCTGTTTCATTCTGCAATCCAGTTCCATAGTTCTTTTTCTGGATGTGGAAGGCATTTTGCCTCAAGAATCCATTGGGAATTTTTTAAGTCCTTGCATTGCAATGAAGTACTAAGTCTACAAGAAAAATTCCTTGTACACTGTGGTGGTTGCAGGTGGCTCCTGATTTTGCTGCTTTCACTCAGCATCAGTTCATGTAAGTCTTTCCAGGCCTCTCTGAAGTCTTCCTGTTCATCATTTCTTATAGCACAATTCCATTTCATTCATATACCACAATTTATTCAATCATTCCCCAATGGAGGGGTATCTCCTTGACTTCCAGTTCTTGGCCACCACAAAGAGAGCTGCTGTAAATATTTGTGTTCCTTTCTTATCTGGGCAATGTAAAGAAAACCAAAGAAGACTCCCCATAGATCTCCTTTGATCTGGGAAGCAGATGCTTTTATTGTTCCCATTTTACAGAAGAGGAAACTGAGGCTGAGAGAAGTTAAGTGATTTACCCAGGATCCCACAGGGAGGAGGTATCTGAGGCTGGACTTAAACTCAGATCTTTCTGATTGCTGGTCCAGTGCTCTATCCCTTACATTATACTGCCATCTAGCTAACTATAAAGCTTCACCTGAATAATCAATCAATGATCCGCAACTTCAGTTTTCAATCATTTAGAGTACAAATGTGAACCCCTTTCCTAAGAGGAATTTTTAGAGGCATAAGGAAAAGAGTCAGACAAGATAGGTAGGACTAAATGAGTTGTATTCTGTCCTGTTGTAAGGTGCATGGTCAGTGAGAATATAAAAAAAATCTACCTAACTTTTCGGAACCTCAGTTTCCTCATTTGTAAAATGCAACTCATAGTACCTACCTCATAGTGCTGTGGTAAGGATCAAATGACATAAGGTTGGTAAATGCTGTCTTAAAGTCCTACGTAAATGTCAGCTGTTCTTCAAAGTGTGTTCATATATATTTTCTTACTAGTCCCTCTTCATAATCTGGGATTTGTAGAGGACATATGAGGAAACTGAGATATAGAAAGGTTAAGTGACTTGTCTGCAGTCTATTGCATTCAGTCTTGGGTCTCTAGATCAGATTTCCTACACCAGGACTCTTTCCCTTTCCTCCCGTAATCATAGGGGGTAAAAGTCTCTAAGACATTTTATCATCCTAGCAGGTTGCACCACTCACCAAATATGCTTGGCTGATTCAGTCTACAATCCGCATGGGCAACTCAGTGTTGGACAGTTGGGAATGAGTCTGATTTACCCTAGCAGCAACCCAGGGAAGGCTGGACAGGCCCTGCTGTTGTCCACCATCCCATACTTGCAAGGGACCCCTGTCTCTCAAGCCTTCTCATATCCCTTAGAGGCCACCTGGTGGCACTAGCATTGTAGATGCACACAAAGTCAGGCCCTTGCAAGGAGCTACTCTGATGGGGGGTGATGGGAAAGAAACACAGGAAATGCAGTGAGAAGGGTAGGTCTGTAAGGGTTGGATTTGGGACTTTGTTTCTGTGTGCGAGAGATACTTCTTATAGAAGCAATACAGGTAGTAGAGACGCTAGAGAGAGAGAGAGACAGAGAGAGACAGGTAGAGACAGAGGCAGACAGACACAGAGAGACAGAAGCAGAGAGAAAGAGAGACAGAGGCAGAGAGAGAGAGACAGAGACAGAAACAGGCACTGAAACAGAGACAGAGGCAGAGAGAGAAGACAGACAGAAACAGACATACAGAAGCAGACAGAGATAGAGAGACACAGGGACAGACAGAGAGTCAGAGAAATAGACAGAAACAGACAGAGAGGCAGAGGCAGACAGAGACAGAGAGACAGAGAGACAGACAGAGACATGGCCATATACAGATAAGTGTGCATATGTAGGCTATCAGTAGTACATTTGTGGAAACATTGGCTTTGAGACATGGTGAAGGTAGATTTAGTCACCTTTTGCCAGGCCTTATGAGGACAGGTCTTGCAAGGGCCACTTCCCACCCTCTTGGGGCTTGGAGTATCATGCTAGGAATGTTGAACACACCACTTCCTGTTTTGGGCTACTTTCTAGAGAATTCCTTCAAGGGAAGAACATGGGAACGGATGCCCAGAGTTAGTCCCCCTGGGGCAGAGGTGGGGCATATGGGTGGGCCTGCTTGGAAAGACCTGAATTGCTATTGACTGTGGCTAAATGGAGGATTAAAGTTTCTTTCTCACATTCTTTTCTTTTCTTTCTTTCCTTTTTTTAGGTAGGTGGTAGTGATGGTGGTTGGTGGTATGTGTGTGTGTATATGAGAGAGAGAGAGAGAGAGAGAGAGAGAGAGAGAGAGAGAGAGAGAGAGAGAGAAACTTAGCATTTATTTTTGAAGTGTAAAAAAGCAGGGAGAGTGACCTGCTTCTTCCCCTTCCTCCCCCTTTGTCTGTCTCCTTCCAAATACCCAAACTGTTCTTTTATGTACACGGTTGCTCAACAGACACCAAGAATGTTTTTTGTTCCAGGGGTCTGAGGCTAAATATTAGTTTAGTTAGGGAGAGAAATGTGGTCTTTGCAACATTCACTTCCATTGCAATAAATCTGTTTGTGCACACATGCAGGACACAGGGAGAGATGAGTTTGAACCCAAGTTCTCAGACATGGCTTTATAGTACTCAGGGCTGTTTATGGCACTGCTGAGAAAGGTTGGACTGGGGAGCCCAGGGCTGACTCTGACTGGGCCTTTTGAAACAGTTGTCAAGTTAGCTGAAAGGAAAGGACAACAAAATTTTAAAATTTTGCTTGTTGGTTTGAAGAAATTGAAATGCAGTTTTGGCTCTCAAATAACATACCCGAGGCCTTCCATTACATCACCCTAAAAAGCTCACCCTTTTCTTCCTCCTCCCACCTCTTAGAAAGATGACTTCATTGGACCACACTGTCCCTTGCTATCTCCATTGTCCTAAATCCCAGCTTCTGCCTGGTCTGTGCTCTTTAAGACTGGCCTCAGCTCACCTAGACCTCTTTGGAGTTGTACTAAGTAGTAGTTAGAGGGTGCTGTTATCTTGGACTGAGAGGGGCACCCTGTCTGTAAAGGTTCTTCTTGCCCTTGCCCTTTCCCCCACTGCAGCCTCTGCCACATGGCTCAGGCATTAGAATCTCCTGCTATGATCCAAGTGGATTATATCACAGATTAAATCTTAGCCACCCTCCCCCCTCACTATAACATCTCCAACTAGTAAAAAGCCTGTTACAAAATGATAAGTACATTTAGGTGAGTGTGAGTTCCATTCCCTGCCTCTGGTGTAATGAAGAGGTTCACTCTATTTGATCAGCAGGCATTGCAGCATTAATATTGCACACAGCAAAGGGCCTGACATCGGTTGAGTTAAAAGAAGGTGCTTCTGAAATGAACAATCAGGAGAAATTTGTGTCTATACAGAGAGAGCCCTAACCAGGAATTCTTGTGGGTGGGTGGTGGTGAGGAGTGGGGAGGAGGGGCATGGGGAAAGGAGGATGGATGTTGTGGCAGTCCATAAGAGGCAGACCAAGGATTTAATCTTTCTGGGTAAGGGTGTAGGTCTGAGGAGGTACTATGGCAACAGGACCCTAGGGATGGTAGCCTGGTTGGGCGTGGACTGGTCCTCTGACTGTGAAATGAAGCACAGAGAGTAGTTTCCCCAGGGAGGAAACACAGTAGCCATCCCATATCCCCTGGCATTTCCTGGGCCAAAGCACTCTTAGCAATGTACTATGAACAAGTTACAGCCATTTTTCCAGATTGCAGACCATTTCCTCCACTTCCTCCCTGGCTGGTGATGTGAGGAGATAAGTGAGATGACCCTTGTTTAAAGGCTTTGCATATTCTGAATGATGAATAACCAGCAAACATGAAGAAGGATCCTAGGGTAATACCCATCTCTCTGTATCATCACTGGATGACCTTCTCTTCCATCAGTTTTTTTTTGTGAAAATATGAAATGTGATCCCAAGTTTTTCCTGTTGGATATACTGCTAGCATAGGGGCCATGAGCAAGGTAATCTTTTTAAATTTTAAAGGGAGTTTGTTCACTATTCCTGACAACCACCCTCTGAACCTCCAGGAAGGGTATCTTGCAATCAGCACAGAGGAGTGTTTCATCTTGCAAGCTGTGGGCTGCAGGAATTCTAGCTTAGTGTTTCCGGCATTCAAAACCATATCTGGGCCTCAGCAGACTGCTTCCAGGGCACTGCTGGCGGCAATCTGCACATAGAGGCCAAAAGTGAACCACTAAAAAGTGGAATCCAGTCTGTGGCTAAGGAAATGCATCTGAGAAACCTGCTTCCCCCCAATGGGCTTTGCTCAGTAAGTCTGTTTGCCTGAGTGTGACCTACAAGCTTAAGGTATTAATTCATTTTTCCCTCTCTCAGATGAATATCTGTCATAAAATTAGTAGGGGAAAAATGATGTGCTACGTCAACTACCAGTTCCTTCTCAGCGGGAGGATGTAAAAACTGAAGGAAGAGATAAGGTTACATCCCTTGGGCATCAGCCGCTTGGTGGTTTGGAGAGCATGCCTTTGATAATCAGTATCAGTATCTCTTTCATGTCACTGAACACAAATAGGAAAGCTTCAAAGAGACTAATTCAGAAAAGAAATTGTTAAACAGGCCTAACTGGGTTGAGCAACGCTGGAAATGAGGAACCCTGAAGGGGCAGGATTAGAGAGGAGGTCAGCCCTCTTGGGCAAAGCAAGGGAATAAATTAATAGGCCCTCTGTGTGGCTTCTGAAGCCTTGGTGGTTGTCACAGTGTATCCCATATGTCTCTTGCTTTCCCTCACTCTATATACTTCTATGCTGATTAGTGCCAGGGCTGGACTGCTGGGTGGGGAGGAGCTTGTTGACCGTGCTTTTGAACTGTTGTAGAGCTTGAGGCCCTCTGATTTTTTCCCGGCTTAATCCTGACTTTTTCTTAATGTTAATCTACTAGTAGATACTTGTCCTTTCTCTGAGACACTCGGGCGTCCAAGGAAAACCCACGAAAGAACGAAGCTTTGTTCTTTTGCCATCAGGAGTCTGGCTTGGGGTGTGCTGCAAATGAGGAATTACTTTATAATGGTTCACGGTTTTCTTTGCGATAGGCTTCCAGGGGGCAAATAACTTTGCTTAGGCTCAATTTCATATACTGATGACATCACTTCTTTCTTGTATAATGTTGGCAACACATGCATCTCTTGAAATCCCAAACAAACAAAAAAGCCAATCTTTTCACCTTGACACTATAATTATTATTATATTATTTTGCTAGCTTGCATTTTCTTGGGTGTTTTCTAAAGCAAATATGTGGATGGTATGGAAGTTTCCATATCAGATGAAAAAAACAACATAAGGAAACAATGAAAAATTCTCCAAGATAAAAAGAACTTGGAGACCTATTACCATCTACCTGTATGATCTAGGTCCAGTTGATTAAGATCTGTGGCCCTCAGTTTCCTCATCTGTACAATAAAGAGACCAGACTAGTTCTAGTCTAAGACTAGTTAGAATAACTAAACTAAACTCAGCTCTAAATCCCGTAATCTTTTATATAATTTAATTTTATAGGGGAATAGGAGCTAATCTTATTGTCGATTTGTTTCAGCTGGAAAAAAGGAAATAAACTCCATTTGAATTTTTCTATTTTTGATTACACTGCTTCTCCCTGCCAGATAGTTTCAATACTTGCAGCTTTTATCCACAGTGTTAAACACCAATTAAATACCTACTATGGGCAGAGCACTGTGCTAGGTAGTGGAGGTGAACATGAGTTTAGAGAAGATATGATCCCTCGCCCTCAGTCTAGTAGAGGGATAAGATATGAACAATGAGAGTTGAAATAAACTTCTAATACATTGTAAGCATATTATAGAGATGCAAGATAAAGTATCTTGTGAGGTCCAAGGTGGAAGGCTTCAGGAAGGAGATTGCATTTGACTTAGACTTCATTTTTATTTCTTTTTTAATTTTTACTTTTCTCAATTACATGTAAGCAAAAATTTTTAAAATTTGTTTATCAGAAATGTTGAGTTCCATATTCTTTCCCTCCCTCCCTCCTCCTGGCCTTGGGAAGGCAAGCAATTTGATAAAGGTTGTACATGTGCAGTTAGGTAAAACATTTCCATATTGGCCATGTTGGAAGAGAAAATGCAGACTAAAAAAGCCTCAAGATGGTAAAGAAAGTAAGGTTCAATCTGCATTTAGACTCTTTTTTTGGAGGTAGATGACATTTTTCATTGTAAGTCCTTTGGAATTATCTTGGATCTTAAGTTAGACTTCAAAGGAATCGGAATTCTATAGGTAAGAGGGGGAAGGAGGACATACCAGCCTAGTAAATAGTTTGAGTGAATGAAAAGAGGGTAGGCCAGTATGGGGTATGTTCAGAGGGAAGAGAATGCTACATTTAAATAAAATTTGAACTATAATACCCACCTAAGAAGCTATGCTACCCAAAGAACCTTGTGACAATTCCAGGTAGGGATATTGGCAAGAATGTGGAGGACAATGAACTCTGGGATTACCTATCTTGTCCTGGTTTTCAGAGTACCGATTATATGTAATGAATATTGTCCGGGTTAATGGAAAAGTTGCCTCTTATACAGAAGAACCATTTTCTTTTGCTGGGATGGAAGTCAGGAGGCTTAAGAATCTGAAATTTACTTCTTTGTGTACTACCTGACTAACAAAGCCTGGGCCAACATGAGGGAAAGGCCAACCATTTACCTGAATAAGGACTGAAGGATGATGGCTCTCAACTTGAAGGGAAGGATAGATAATCTACAATCTGGTAGTGTTTAGCTCTCCTTCCACGGCATTGGGGCATATTGTTCAACTGAAAGAAGCATATGGCATTATACTATAGTGCTGTACCTACAACTAGGAAGACCTGAGTTCAAATTCTGCTTTACTGTGCAACCTTGGGCAAATCACTTGACCTCTCTAGATACATTTTCTCATCTGTAAAATGGGATGATAAAAATAACCCCTCTGTGATTTATCTCACAGGATTATTGTTAAGGTTAATAAAATTATGTAAGTAAAGCACTTCGCAAGCCTTAAGCCACTCTATAGAGGTTAATTGTTGTTTTTATTTTAGTACATGCATACTCTACCTAACATTGTTCATTGGTTCTTCAATTTAAAGGAATAGGAAGTGAATAGTAAAATAAAATGACAGCAGATGGGGCAGCTCCTCAGGAGCAATGTTACAAATTGGTGATGGGCAGAGTGATGTTATAGTAATTGCCACTTTACAATGGGGCTTGGAGAGTATACATTAAAGGACTTCATGCAAAAAGATGTTGTCTGGGGCCATCTTAGATCATTTGTCTGGATACTTACACACTCCTCCAGAGAGGGACAGTGTACTTCTGGTTTTCAGTTGACCCTGCTGGAGGGGGATAGAGAGACCAATTAAGTCTACTGATCATTCAAGAGCTTCATTGTGCCCTGTGCCTTGAGGCATAAAAGTGCTTTTGATCAGGAAAAGAAGAAGACTGTAGAAGAGGGAAAGTGTAGAAACAAGGACCTTGGCAAGTCCACAGACTTGAGCTTCACTTTCCTGAATAACTGAGAAATGTTTCCACATTCAAAGCATAGTTTTCATAGGCTGTAGAGCTGGAAAAGACCTTAGAAAAGACCAGATCCAATTCTTGCATTTTATAGCCAAGGAAAGTAAAGCCCGGAGAAGTCACACAGGTAAGGGGTAGTAAAGTCAAAATGGAAACCTAGGTCCAATTTCAAAGCCAGTGCTAAGGCCACTTCCAATACCATGTTACCATAAATGAATTTTTAACTTTATGATCTTGCACTATCAATAATGCATTTTTCCCCCAATAAGAATCACCTATTAGCAATCTAACTCTGATGTGTGGCAAGCAAGGGGTGGAAGAGGGGCAAGGTTTACATGCCTACCATTGATTTCATAAATTAAATTTATCTTATGTTTGTGATGTATGAATGGGTAATGAGCCAGATCCAAATGCCTGTAAATGAATCAAACAAATGTAAAGTATTTATTGTGTGTGCACTTGGCATTGTTATGAGCAATGGGATGATAAGAAACAGAAATGAACTTCACCATCTCAAATATCCATTATTTAATAATAATAACTAGCCTTTATGTAAGTGCTTTAAGGTTTGCAAAATGTTTTACATATGTAACCTAAGCCCCAGAGTCCATTGGTATAGGATTCTGTTCACTGGTGGAGATTAATGCTCTGAACCTTCTCAGAGGGCAGGTGAGAATTGGCAAGAGGAGCGGGATTCAGGCTCTTTAGTTTGTTCGAGGTCTTCTGGATTCAAGACAGATGGACAAAACCAACCCCATTTCAAGTTGCTGAAGGAAGAAAAGGACTCTGGGAAGAAGCCACCATGAGTGAAGCTGTCACTCTCCAACATATTCCTATCTCCAGCTTGCTACCCTAGGAACTTTGGGGAATTTCCCCTTTTGGGTGAGATCTGGCACTCTTTGGATTGAGTTATCTTTCTCCCAGTAGGAGTGTTCATTCGCTCTTCATTGTCTGGTATAAACTGTCATATGTACACTTTCTCTGATTTCAGTTTTGCTATAGCTTGGATAAGTGAGTTTCTTTGCCATTAATTATATGTACTCATTGTAAAACTGGAATTGTAAAACTGACCAAAGGGGTCAAACCTTGGATATGATGCTTAGGGTTCTCTTGTCCCCATTAGAAAACAATGATCAACAGTTTATCTTCAACCCTACAATCACATTCCCTAGACTAATTATATTTAAGGGAACAGCTAGATATAATTCTAGCCTGAAATCTCATTCTCTGAATAGAGCAGAGTTGCCAATTTCTGGTCCTAATCTCTTTCTTTCCTTCTTGGCAGGAGTCATAGTCTCCCTTGAAGAAGACTGATGAGGGGAGATTCCAGAGATACATCAATTTGAACCTCCCTCTGGGCTGCCCATACAATACCCCATGCTACATATGGGAGAACACATCCTACACATATATAACTCATTCGATCCTCACAGCTATCCCCTACCATGTCCCATGTTGGGTACTCTTGTGTCTCCTCTCTTTTCAGGTGTGTATGTATGTGTGTGTGTGTGTGTGTGTGTGTGTGTGTGTGTTTGTGTTGCCTTCATCCATTAGAGTATGCTTTCCTTGATGACAGGGACTGTCCTTTCTATTTGTATTTGTTTTCTCAGTGTTTAGCAGAGTGCCTGCCATATAGTAAACAGTTAATCAATGCTTGTTGACTAACCCTGTAAGAAAGGTACCTTTATTAACTGAGGCAAACAGAAGTTAAGGGACTTGCCCAGGGTCTCATAGCTAGAAAGTATCTGAGGCAGGATTTGAGTTCAAGTCTTTCTGACTCCAAGTCCCATGCATTTTCCACTATGCCACTGAGATGTATTATTTTAATGGAATGTAGAGCTGTAATTAGCAAGGGGCAAATGAGGCTTTGACCCAGGGGGCCAACATCTGGAAGGGTATGTGTTCTCCTTTGGGGAAAATGAGATTTTCCTTTCTTTGGTGAACCTGATCTTGATGCCTTGTTTCAAGGTTCTCCCCCAAAGATTCTTAGTGGGGTGGGCCACTCAGCTTTCCCAGCAGGACTATAGTACACTGAACTGCCTTTTGTGCAATGTTAGAATTCCCTCAATCAGTCTCCACTTCAGCACCACGAGCCACTTACTCACTTGAATTCATTCAAATGGTAACTGACTAATCCAAGCCAAAGATTTTAGTTCTTGATTGAGTGAATGAGTATTCAAATGTATGACTAGACTTTCTCTGTATACATTTAATTTAGGTATATGTAGCTAATTCACCTAATTGTTGAAAGGAAATTTCCTTCCCCAAAACTAATTTTCCAGATTCATATTTTCTTGCCCTTCCTGGTATATTTCTCTAGATTAACCATGCAGCACCCTTTCTATGTAATGGGATCTGGGCTTGGGAGAGTCATGCTGAGGGTTGCTACAGCCCTAATATCCCTAATTTACATGTCTCCAAGGACTTCTTCAGCTGTCTTTTGTCATTCTCACTTGCTTAATCACGACAGGCCCGTCTCCCTTTCCACCGTTTTCCCCACAGGAGGGGAGAAGAGTTTAGCTAGCAGCCAGCGTTTAATGACAGATCTCTGAGTGGCTGACCTGGGTGGTGTCTTCCTTTGTGTCCAGATCAAAAGCATACACACTTGTGCTTGGGCAAGAGGAAATTCAAGGAATTAGCATGGCAAAATTGTGGAACAATCCCTGGGATCGCATCCAGTTTTCAGAATTTCTGGGGCCTGCATTGGCTGACCCCAGAGGTCAGACAATCCCAGCAGGCACACAGGCCCAAGTCCTATTAAAGATCATCTCTCTGACGCTCCATTTTTCCGTTGTGCTCTTCATATCTACACTTTGATTTAGAGGGTAGAGAAGAGGTTACTTTTTAAAAGTTTTTATTTTTTTCGTGGTTTTTATTTCTTGATCTGTTTCCTCTTTTACTACCTGACTAATATGGTAATATGCTTTGCATAATTGAAGACCTAGGATCTTTATCAAAATCCATATCGTCTCAGGGAAGGGGGAAGCAAGAGGGAGGGAGAATATTTGGAATTAAAAAAAAAGGAATATTAAAACTCATCTTTACATGTAACTGGGGAAAAATAAAATATTACTAAAAAAAGAGTGATAGAAACAGGATCGATCAGCAGTTGGTCCTATTGGTTGGGCATAGGTTAGACATGGAGTTAAGGCCTATTTTGCTTCTTAGACTTTGGGTTCCTGATCATTTGAGAAACTAGAGTAACGGTTATGGCCATCAAAATCAATCCTAATCATCAAATTTAGGGTAAGGTGGAGGGAAGTATTTGAAGTGAAAATGCCAAGTAGGATCTTACTTTCTAGGCATAGAGAAGATGAACTATAAGGATCCCCAACTGCATGTCCCATAGACATCACAAGCTCAACACATTCAAAATGGAACTTAGTATCGTCTTTCCTCCTAGTCTCATCTCTTTTCCTATTTTTCTTGTCTCATAAAACATGTTTCTATCCTTCCATCACTCAGTTTTAGAATTACTTTTCCTGACTTCTCATATCATTTTCCAAGTCTTCTTTTGAAACCTTTGTCCTACTTGATGATCAAGAGAAACCTAAGGAGTTGCATAAGGGGCTACAGAGATCCTGAGAAGAAGCATGATTAACTGACCAATAATCTCTGTTTCTTTTCTTGCCTGGGAATTTCTGTCTTGTGGTCCCAGTTCTGTGATCTTCCTCCCTTCCTCCACCGGTCCAGGGGACATTTTTTTTTTCCATCTCTTTCCTATGCAGAGGCAACATGATATAGTGGAGGGAGAAGAATCTTGGAGCCAGGAAGACTTGGGCTTAAGGCCTAGCTTTGGCCTGTACTGGCTAGCTGTGTGACCCTAGACTATTCATTATACCTCTCAGTGTTTCAGACAACTCTCTGAGATGGGAGCTCTCATTATCAGTGAAATTGCAGGTTCAGTCTCTATCCAGTCAGCCGATAAATATTAATTAAGCATCTACTATGTGCCAGGCACTGTTCTAAGAGGTGAGAATACAAAAAGAGGCAAAAGACACTCCTGTCTTCCATCCTATTCCATTCATCTTCCTACATGATCAAATCAACTCTGACACTCACACCTTCCCAGAACCCCTTGTCCTTTGGGTATCTCCCTCTGATTGGAGAGCTCCTCCCAGATCCTCTCTTTAAGGAGGGGACCCATGGTAGACACATCAGCATTTCTCACTTAGCTGCAGAATTTTATCATGCCCTATGCCAGGGTACCTTCCTTCTCCTAACCGCATCCTCCTTTTCAACTTTTTATGTATTGCTTTTCCCCAGATTGTGAGCTTCTTGAGGACAGGAACTGTTTTTCACCTTTCTTTGTATTCCCCTCCAGTGCCTTGCACAGTGCCTGGAACATAGTAGGCACTTGATAAATGTTTATTGACTGACTATTTTGATCCACTAAAATCTTCTTTAAAAAGGGAAAATATGAATAGGAAGATTGAGATTCTGCCCAATGCAATTCCTAAAAAATGCAAAAGGACTGATAGAGGATAATGAAGACTTAATAGATGCCCATAAAAGAACAGGCTCATAAACACTTAGGATTTGGAAGGACCTTGGAGGTCATAGACTTTAATCTTTGTGAAAGACAAGATTCATCAGAATAACATTCTTAGCAAGTCAGCATCCACCATCTTTGATCACTTCCAATGATGAGAGATATACTGTTTTCCAAAATCGTCTCTTCCATTTTGGGAAATTTGATAGTGGGCTGGCCTCAGAGTCAAGAAGTCTTGGGTTCAGGTCTCCACTGTTTGTTATGTTAACCTAGGCAAGTCACTTCTCAAAAGCCATACATTGCAGAGAAGGTGCCTGTCTGAATTGATAGAGGAGCTTTCTTATCTGGAGCTTTCCTAGACCAGTGAAATCAGAAGGTCCATCTCTGTCTAGTCATTAGGAAACTCTTTATCATGTTGAGCTCAAGCTCAAAGTCTATATAGTTTTCAACCACTGTCCTCCTCTGGAGATACACAGAATATATGATGAAGCCGAGGAAAACACTGCTAGAGGTTCCTAGTGGTCTGATCTGGATATAGAATGAAAGATGAATGAATTCACCAAGTGGCTGGATCTTTTTGGATTTTATTCAAGATAGCTGACCTTCTCATTTGGCTTGTAGCTTTGTGGTAGGAGGCCTTCCACTGCCTCTCTTTACATAGAGACAGCCTGGGATAGTAGAAAAAGTTGTCCTTCGAGTAAGCAATGACATGAGTTCTAAACCAGCCTCTCACACTTCTTAGTTGAGTGATCACATGTAAGCTACTTTCACTTGTCTGACCTTGAGTTTCTTATCTGCCAAAATGGGGATGATTATATCTTACGGGATGAGTAAATCAGATAAACTATATAAAGTACTCTATAGATGTCACCTATTATGGTTATTAACATAATAGCTTTCAGATCTGTGAATATCCTAATTGACTGACTCCTATCAGTCCCCATAGACCAGCTATTCAGGCTTTTGGAGTGAAGACATTTCAAGATGGAATATGTTGTACTCACTGAAGGTCAGGCATCCTAGTAGAGAGGGAAGACTGTAGCTTGGAGGTCAGAGAAACTGTGTTCCAATCTTATGGATGGTTGCTACCACCTGGATGGGCTACATGGAACCTTGGATAGAGTTGGACCTAGAGTCAGGAAGATTTGAATCCAAATCCTACCCTAGACAATTATTAGTTGTGTGACCATGGGTAAGTCACATAAACCTCTGTTTGCCTCAGTTTCTTCATCTTTAAAACAGGGATAACAACAGCGTCTACCTCACAGGGATATTCTGAGTATAAAATGAGAGTATTTGTAAAGCACTTTGCAACCCTTAAAACACTATAGAAATGCTGACTGTTGCTGCCCCTGCCATTACAACCATTACTAGCACTACTACTACGAAGAGACGACGACAATGACGACGGCGACTACTACTACTGACTACTACTGCTATTAGTACTACTACTACAAGTACCACTACTGAACAATAACTACTACTACTCTTACTACTAGCTCTGTGACCTTGGGCAAGTCATTTAACACTCTGTGCCTCAGTTTCCTCCTCTTTAAAATGATGGGATTGGACAAGATGGCCTAAGTTCCTTTCTAACTTTAGGTTTATTATCTTATGTTCACCTATATACTCTGTATTTCCTTTTTCTAAGAGGAGCACATGTGCCTATGTTTGAATATACTTGTGGAGATTCATACTTGTAGATAACTATCTTATTTAGCTTCCCAAAGACTTTAGCAACAGTTTAAGAAAACTAATTCCTTGAAAGCCTCAAGAAAACATCACCTAGCATGGGATTACCTAAAAGTCAGAAAATGAAAACTGCCAGAAATCCAGGTGCTTTTCTCTATTTGTACAGTGCCAAGCTTCCAGATGTTTTGAGAGTTCTGGAGCTTTGACTGGTTTTAGATCATTTTTAGTTTATTTTGATGCAGATATCTGACTCTTTGTAGATGCAGTTGGGGGTCATCCCTAGCCTCATTCCCTCCTGTTGCCCATGAACCAGATATTTTTCCTCCAAAGTGGTTCCTGTCTCAGTGAAATGGACAAGATGGGTGTCCATCTGCACAGAGGGTAGGGGATCTGCGTCATGTAATAAGAATGTTAACGCTCCCCAGATTGAGGCAGCTTGTGTCTTTCATTCCATTTCTTCTATTAATGCCTCTTTTTTTTTTAAACAAAAACTGAAAAAGAAAAAAAAACAAATCTAATCTTTCTTCCTCCAATTTATAGGAAGGTCATCCTAGCATTTTAGGTCATTTTTCTCACTCCTGGGACAAGCTCTTCCAGTTCCCATCATAAAGCTGACCAGATGAAAGGGATTTGTCCATCTCCAAAGACAGAGCAAGAAAGGCCAAAGCATAGCAACCAACAACACAAAGAGAAAGGGAGTGTTTTGATGTCCTTCATCCCCCCCCCGGATTATAGGGTAGTGGTGTGGTCTATTTTCAACACATCTCTTGGAAACTTAATTTAATCCAGTGAATCATGTTTCCTAAGGAAAGCTGACCGGAGGGGCTGTGGCTGCTGTCTTTTCTCCCCTTGCTCTTCCCCTCCTATTATACCCAATTTTACCAAACCACTTAAAATGCTCCTAGAAAGACTCCATCTACTCCCTGCACCACTGCAGGCCTGGCTCAAGGTCCCAGCTGGCAGAGAGAGATTTTTATAGTATTTTTTGAAAACTTCAGGGTACCCGAACAGATCTGAAGGCTGTTGCAAGATGGGTTTCATGGATAGTTGCTTGTAAAAGCAGGTGAGAGGAGTCTAGGGTAAAACGTATTCAACAGGCATTTAGAAAGTCTGGATCCCCAGCTGTATGACAGGCTTCCTCACTGACTTAAACGGTCTCAGATGGCAATATATGACCCTCCCCCCACCTTAATACTTTCTGCTTCCTCCCTTCCCACCTTCCACTGAACCTCCCCTACTTCCTTAATGTATTACAGATGTTTGGGAATTTTTCCCTTTCCCCTTCCCTCCCCTCCCCTCCTCTTCCTTCTCTTTCCCTTCCCTTCCTTTTCCTCTTCCCTTACCTTTTCCCTCCCCTCCTCTCTTCTTCTTTCCTTTCCTTTCCCTTCCCAAAGAGAGGTTGTTTTGGAATGTAGCCCTTTCAGTGTGTGACTGCAGTGATGCTGTCAGGTTTTTATGTTGATGGAAAAAGACCAAAAATGAACTCGATTATTTCTCCACTCACAGGGCTGGATGTAGAAAAAAAGAGCTTGGAATCTGAAGATTTGGTTCGACTGCCTCACTGGCTGTCTGAATGACATAGCAAAGTCACTTTTCCTTACTGGTGTTTTCTCATCAATAACATGGGCATAATTATACCTATCTTGCCTACCTCACAGGATGGCTTCTTTATATGATTCTTAAGGGCTACAGAAATGGATGCTGCTATTGTTACATGCTTCTGTTATTGGCAGGGTGGGGTGGGGCCCTGAACTGTTGTTCTCACTGTGGTTGTATCTGAAATTGCCACATTACTTACCCCTTTGGATTAAGCCACTGAAGATTGTTGTTGCAATGCGAATGATGTCTGAGAGGGGTGTTATTTTAATATTTAATATCAAAATAATCGTCCATAAACTCCAATGGCTCTTCACTGATTCTAGGTTAACATAAACTTCTCTTTAGCTTTTGAATCCCTTCATAACCTGGACCTAACCAATCTTTCCAACCTCATTGTACGTTATACCTACAGTTACTCAGCAATTCAGCCAGACTGGCCTTGGGCAGCTAGGTGACTCAGTAAATAAAAACCTGGGCTTAGACTTGAAAAGACCTGAGTTCAAATATGTCCTCAGGCATTTGCTACCTGTGTCATCATGGCCAAATTACTTGACCCTTGTTTGCCTTAGTTTCTTCTAAAATGGGGTAAATAACAGCACCTACCTCCCAGGGTGACTCTGAACATCAAATGGGGTAATATTTGTAAAGCACTTAACCCAGGGCCTGACCTCAATGGTCTTATGACTCCTGGCCCTAGGAATTCTTTCTCCTTTTGCATTTTCCACCAAGTTCCTTGTACCCCCCCACCCCCACCCCTTCACCAGTGCAGCATTGTCAGTGGATAACTTATTTTCTTTTTTTCAGCGAGACTAGCTCCTTCTAGGAGGAAATGTCTTAACTGGTGAATTAATCCATTATTAAGACTGGGTCTAGCAGTCATTGATTGGGGTGGACTCCTCGGTACTTGGCTACTGTTTCTATTGACTCATTATGTCTGCTACTGACAATGCTTGCTGATGACACTTCTGAGGGCTCTTTTAACCTTTCAAGAATCATAAGATCAAAACCTACTCAATTCCACAGCCACAGACCATTCATCTATAATCATTAAAGTATAGACACAGAAGAGACAAGAAAAGCAGAGCTGCCATGTGTTCACAGGCATATGGCAGTTGGGTCAAAGATAGGGTAGCCTGCCCCTCCTCCAACTTGTGGCTCACAGAAATCCTACTCACTCAAAAGCTGCCAGGGAATTCATATTAATCTCCTTGACTGTCGTATCATACTGTTGACTTATATTGCACTAATAGTACACAAAGTTCCCGTATCTTTTAAAGATGAACTTCTAAATAGCCAAGCTTCCCCCATTTTATACTTGTGAAGTTTATTTTTTTAACACAAATTTAAGACTACATTTTGTTGATGAGACATTTTCAGTCATGTCCAACTCTTTGTGATCCTGTTGGGGGTTTTCTTGGCAACGATACTGGAGCAGTTTGACATTTCCTACTCCAGTTCATTTTACACAGCTGAGGAACTGAGGCAAACAGGTATAAGCGACTTGCCTAAGATCCCACAGCTAGTAAGTGTCTGAGGCCAGATTTGAACTCAGGAGGATGAGTCTGGGCACTCTATCCACTGTTCCACCTAGCTGCCCAAGACTACATTTATCTCCATTCAGTTTCATTTTACTAGATTTATCTCAATGTTCTCCTTTTAAAATCTTTTGAATTTTGGCTCTGGGATCCAGCATGTCAGCTACCCCTCCTAGCTCTGTGTCATTTGTAAACCTGACAAACATACCATCTATATTCTTATTCAAATAATTAAGAAATGATGTCAAACAGCACCGCTCTCTGGGAAACCCCACTGAAGACTTTCTTCCAAGGGAAGGTCCATATATTCATCACAGCTACATGACATTTAACATTTAAGAAGTACTCTTTGTATTATTATAGAGACAGGGACTGATAAATAGGAACTATGCAGATAGAGTAAGTTCAATGCTGATCAGTTTGAGGATATGATAGTTGGCAAGGGTCTTATTCTTCATGGCTGTATGTACTACATAACAGTGTGTTGTCTACTGGGTGGGTCCCCTTTAACAAATGGAAGGCACTCCGTTCATGAAGGGTATCTGCTATGACATCTATCTTTCTCAGGCATAAATAACACTACCTACTGCTTAAAAGGGGAGGTGAGATAGAGAGTGAAAGCATTGTTACCCTCATTTTACAGATGAGGAAACTGAGACGCAGGGAAGCTAAATGACCTGATCATGGTCACACAGTAAATATTGGAGCCGGGACTTAAATTCAGGTCTTCAGATGTCAGGTAATTCTACTATACCATCCTTGTCTATCCTTTATATACCTCATCTATCTCTTTAGGTCACTATGTTGTCATTTAACATTTGGATACATTCATTGGAGCTCAGAATATAATATTTCTATAAATAGTACAGGAAAATTATGGCAGAATAATTCTGGTTTTTGCTTGTTTAGTACAAATCATGGAGTCATAGAATGTTAAAGCTGTAAGCAACTTTAGAGACTGTTTAGTTTACTCGATCAGCAGGCAGCCCATCTACATGGCAGAATGCTTAGCAGCAATGGTTACCTTGAGGTCTGAGCTGATCATATGGTCAAAGCTGTAATCTATGACTAATTTACTGGAGAGGCAATGTGGCATAGTGGATGGAATGATGGACTTGGATTCAGAAAGACCTGAATGTGAACCTGCCTGAGACACTTGCTAGCTATGTGTCCTTAGACAATACAAATTAAGCCTATTTCATCAAACCCTGTGATTTAAATGGAAAATTATGCTCTGAATTCAGAATAGCTTTTTAAAGAGTCCAAGAAAGCTCTAGATGATCCTGTAAAGTTTGGTGATAGAATTTTCTAGAAGTTCTGATATAGTTTTAAAATGGCTCCCAAATAATTTAGGAATGGTTCCATACTGGTTCTAGAGCAAGCAGACCAATATCAGTTTTTCTGCCATCCCACAGTTGGTGTCAGTAGCTGCCAGCTTGGGGCAGGGTCCTGCTCTCCCAACTTCCAGCTTGATAAATTAGGTTAGGATGCTTTCAACCTTGGGAACCTTTCAACCTCAGTGGTTTCCCCAACTTCCCACAGAAGTTCTAAGCACAACTACTTGAAGATTCAACATTCCCTATCTGCACTTACCAGTCAGGTCAGGCTCTTTTATTTTACTTCTACAGAACATCTTTCCAAATATTGAATTATTTATATGAAAGGGTGTAGGTGTATCTATCCAAATATGTAAAATTGGGGAAAAGAACATTTCCAAAATGAAAATTCAATCCTCATTTTGTAAAGTGAAGAAAAAGACTGGGATGTTCTTTGGAATTTTTTTGGGAGACATTCTGATGAAATATGATATATGGTATTGTGGTCTCTTTATGTTTTGCAACACACACAGAGGAAGAACATGACTACTCATGGTTGCCAAATAAAAGCCTTTGGTGTAGCTTTTCAGTTGGGTGGTCCTGGTGGTTTGTAACAGAGCAAATAGAGCAATTGGGCAATTGCTTATATGGGGAAAATGCTAGGGCTACTCTCAAGTCAGATTATTCCTCGTGCTCAGTATATTGCACATAGTGGGTGCTTAATCGAAGTTTATGCATGAATGAATTCTTTCAGGGTATAAAACACCGGTCTTGTCTTGTGCCACCACTCAAGGACTATGCTGTGTACCTATAATTTGTCTCACTACATGCAGTATTCATCCTGGGGTGTTTGACACTATCATAATGGAGAGTTTGAATCCCATGGAGCTAACTGACTGATTTATACAGCTCATTGTGAACAAAAGACACTGAATAAGAGCAAGTGGCAAAATTTCAGGTCTTGGGTTGTAGTCCAAGGTAGAAAACCCCTTTAATTCTCTGGTACCTCACCAGATGGCTCACAACAGAGGCTGAGTGATCACTTGTCAGATGTTAGTGAAGAGATTCCTTTTCAGGGAGGGATTGCTTTAAATCAGTGGTGTCAAATTCAAATAGAAATGGGAATCACTCTCTGTGGGCCATATATTGACTTAAAGATCACATATTCATATTATCTATGCTTTATTCTGTTTAGTAATTTTTCAGTTGTGTCAGCCACTTAAAAAAAAACCCATTTGGGATTTTCTTGGCAAAGTATTGGATATGGAGTAGTACTAGGTACTGGAGTGGTTTGCAATTTCCTTCACCACCTCATTTTACAGATGAGGAAACTGAGGCAAATAGGGTTAAGGAAATTGCCCAGGGTCACACAGTTAGTAAGTGTCTGAGGTCAGGTTTGAACTCAGGAGGATGAGTTTTCCTTACTCCAGGCCTGGTACTCTATCCACTGAACTACCCAGTTGCCCCTATCTATGCTGTATTGCTTTTTAATTTATTTTGTTAAATATTTCCCAATTACACTACAGTTCAGCCTCACTGGGGAGTGTTGTGGGCCTATGGAGTCTATAGGCTGCCTGTGTGACACCTCTGGTTTAAACTACTTTTGAGGTTTCTTCCAATTTTGACATTCTATGATTCTCTAAGAGAGAGCAGAGATAATTTTATTGGTACATCCCAGAAGTAGGAAAAAATCTGCCCCTAGATCATGCATCATCTTACAAGGAATAGTGGACATTGTGTTAAATTATGCCTTCATTTTCTTGCTAGAAAGCAATAATTTTATAGCAAAGGGGAAAAGTGAAAGTTGAAAACTCAATTCTTGATATGATGATGAGGGAAATTGGCTACCTCCAAATTATTGATACTTTGGATAATGGTGTTTTTATTTAAGATTTTAATGCCTGTCTTTCCTATTTCTACTCAGAAGCTGATGTATCTAGGACAACAGATTCAATATAATCTTGTTCTCATGTACCACAAAAACAAAACATTTTACTTTAGAAAACATCCAAAGAATCTAAAATGACTGAGGTGGGAAAAAGTACCCATTGCTGTTCTGAATTCATCTCCCCTAATCAGATAACTGAGGTAAGCCATAAGAATAAGCACTGGCCCAGATTTTTAGGGTCTTAAAGAAATCAAGCTATAGGCCTGATGAAGGTCAAAAAGATGTTGAATATAAGCGGTTCTTTCATTTTCTTTCTCCTTCCATTTTCCTTCCTTCCTTCCTTCCTTCCTTCCTTCTTTTCTCCCTCCCTTCTTCCCTCTCTCTCTCTTCCCCCTCTCTTTTTCTCTCCCTTTCCCTCTCCCTCTCCTTCTCCCTCTTCCTTTTCCATTATTTTTTTTGTATTCCTAATGCTCAGCCTGACTAATGACTATATCATTTTCCTATGCGCTGTCATCTCCTATTAGAATATAATCTTCTTGAGGGCAGGCTCTATTTTTTTATGTGAGTATCCCCAGTAGTTACTATAGTGTCTGGCATATAGTAAACATTAGTAGATGCTTGTTGATTGGTTAGTTGATTGATAGCTATTTGTTTTGCTTGCCTCATATGTTTGTTGTGAGGAAAACGCTTTGTACATCATGAAGTGATATTGAAATCACCACCATCATGATGACCACCATCATCAAAGTCACTGCTTTCCTTGGAAACAGGGGGAACTCCTGGTGAGTAACCTAAAGGGTAGGCAGGATAGCAACAGAAAGGGTCAAAGATGCTTTGGAAGAAACCAAAAATATAGAATAAGAGCTGGTGGGTGAACAAGTGAAAAACCACAGATGGGAGCTAGTCTTAAAACATCAGTCCTGTTTTGGCTAAATCAAGATATAGGATCACTTTATTAAACAGGACAAAGAGTCATTATCTTCTGCCTCTTTGCCAAATTAGAATTCTATATCTTTAATATTTTCCAGAAGAAGAGAGATTTCTCATTACATTTGCATCTTATCACATAATTGAATGTCATAAAGGTGCTATTATCACCTCTTCCTTCTGATGAACAAACTCTGATTCCAGTCAATGTCAATATCAATGTTCTAAAAATAATGACACTAGTGTCATTATCCCATTACATAGAGCACAGATTCCTAAGCACCATAGAGAAATCCACATGGATTTTTGCAAGATTTTCATGATAAAATGGCAATGACATGTCTTCTTTTAAGCCTTGCACAGCATCCTTTTTCTATGGAAGGTTTACCAAGAGGATGTCCTTTCATACCTGGGACTGAAGCCAGAAAATAGTTGGCTAAAGTCTTCCTAATACAGTTTGATATACTGGAAAATATACTGGATTTGACCTTTAGAAAGAATTTGAATATTAGCTCTGATACTCACTGGCTACATGACCAGATGTTCATTGGCAAGTTACGTAAACTTTCTGAGTCTCCGTTTACTTATCTGTAAAATAGATGTAGATAGTGGGAGCAAAGTCAGAACCATGCATTGTCTGAGCATTGTTGGTGGCCCAGTAGTTCCAGAGGGCAGATGGTAGTAGGTGGAAGGTTAGTGCTACATTTACTATAACTATTATTCTACCCCCTCTCCCCACTGGCATTTCTTTTTTCCCCCTCCTTACTTGATTCCTTAAAAACCTCCAGTGAGAAGGAGATTTCGTTTGTTCAGATCTTTTATATGTACACCCACCTCTAGTTCAGTGTCCTATTAAAAAGCCTTCATCACCACCAAGTAAATGACTAGAAATAGAGGATTACCTGGGCATGTTCTGAAGTAGGAGAGGAAGCATTGCTCCCTCACAGCATACATATACAGAAGCCTCCACATGCATTGACACCAGGCAGTGTATATTGTTCATGCTCTGAGGTCTAAGGCCCTCATTTTCCATTCCCTTTCCTTACCCTTCATTATACTTATCAAGGGATTTCTTCAAATGACCCTACAAGGTAAGTATTGTAAATAGTATTATCATTCCCATTTTATAGATAGGAAATATGTTTAGAGATGTCAAATTCACAAAGCAAGAAAGTAACAAAGGCAAGATTTGAAATCCAGCTCCTAGTCTATCATTCTTTTCATTGCAAGATGGGATAATAGTTTATTTCATTTGATTCCATTTTATTTATCTATTCATTCATCCATTTATTCATTCATGTATCAATTTATATTAAGGTGATCTGTTTCTAGCTTTGATAATCCCATTTCTCACTAGGCTCTTGGTGCCTTCATGATGCTCCTGGGCGCCTGAGGATACTGTGTTTTTACTTCCCATTCCCTCTGCCCCAGATCAGATAAAGGTCAAATACTGGACTCCTAGAAATTCCTAATATCTTACTAGTGGATGAAAATCCACAAAATTTCACCTCTTTCCAACTCACCAAACTGCTTTTGCCTTAATATATGTTACCCTATATTTGACCCATGCATATGTCCATTATAAGACAGTGCTTTTGCAAACCAACTTTTCTCTAAAAGACCACTTGCTATTTAGGGAAAAGGCATACTCAACAGAATAAAAAAGCTCCTGGTCCAAGCAGGCATAGGCCACTCTAATGATGAAAATGTTTCTCAGTCCAAAGTAATTTATTGATTATGTGAGAATAGATTTACCAGCGTTCTATTTGCTTTAAAAATTCCAGTGAGTGGATGAACTTTACAAAGCAGATCAATATCACTTTGGTGCTAACATGATTACCCTCCTAAATCCTTTTGACTTAGAGATTGACCAAAAAATACACTCTCTTAGTAAAAGCATGTTAGGATTATTTGTCGTGGTACTGAGTTTTGAGTGACCCAATGGTAAATTATGACCATGGTCCAGGTAGAGAATAAAAAGTGTCAGGATAAAATGTCACTGCAAACAATCATGGCTCTGCTTTGATTTCTTCCACATCAAGATATCTATATATCTATATCTAAAATCCAGCAAATCTCAAATTATTTTTGAATCCTGCAAAGGATAACTCAATGTGGCCTGGTTTTATTTATTTATATTTTTTGGTTTAACATACCCACAGATTTAAAGAATCTTCTCAGACATTGGTTCAATTCCAGAGCTGTAACTAAGAGTTTTTGTTTACAAGGAAAGCATTACAATATATCCTCAATTCAGTTGATCAGGAATAGGATTGGAGACTGGGAGTTGGGAGGTGTGAAATGTTGTAATTAGGTCAAGGACTAGCTCGCCTGGAGCAGAGACAATCCAAATCAGGACAGCTGGTAGATTCCCATTTTCACTAAGTTCAGTGATTCCAGTCCTAGTCACTATCTAACTAGATGCTAAGTCCGGTGGCTTCTGAATTGCTGAAGAATTTTAGGGGCTATCAGCTTCCAATAAACTTCAGGATTCAGTGATAAAGTCCAGTGACTCTACCATAGTTACGATAGTTACACTGCTCTCTCTTCTCTCCTTAAATTTGTGATCACTGTTTACCATGCCTCTACTTTTTTCCATTACAACATAATTGTCAAGGAGAAACAGAGTTTACCCAGGATGTCCCAAAAGTCTTCGTGTAGTTTTAGAATCTTAAGATGATACTTTGTATCGTTTTAAGATTCAATAAAGAAAGAACGTATCTTTCAAAGACAGAAAACAAAAACCTTATGTTCCCCCACTTAAAAAAAAAATCAGAGCTGTGATTTCATTAGTATAGAGATCTCTTCCTAAGAAAATTCTATCTACCAATGCAGATAATCACCTGCTTCACTACTTATGACCCTAGAAAGCTGTTTCCATATCATTGACAAATCCCACTTCACACTGTGCTATATAAACTCACCCTGAAGGTGCATATATTGGAAATACACTACTGAATGGGGCACCTAAAACACAATTAGCTTCACCTGCCAGGTCCCGGGGTAAGGGAGAATGGAAATAGTGAGATAACAAAAAGGATGTCAGTTTCTTTGTGATGAGTACACCACTGCAAATACCTAAGTGTGAGATATAATAACAATATTAAAAGTTCACGTTTGTATAGTACTTTACTTCCCTTATAGCGTCCTTGAAATGAGGTTCAGATCTTGCTTTGGGCATTACTAGCTGTGTGACTTTAGATAAATCACTTAATCTCTCAGTCTCAGTTTACTCACCCTCAAAATGGGTATAGTAATAGCACTTCTCTCACAGGGTTGTTGTGAGATTCAAATGATATAACGTATGTAAATGCTATTTCTCCACTAGTTGTCCTTTAGGCCACTTGCAATTTTGAGGATTTGGAGATTGTAGTATGCCATGATTTTTACTCAAATATCATCCAAGGAAGAATATTGGCATTACAATGATGAATCTTTGTTTACTGGAAAATGTGAGGTCCTTGAATGCGTTTCACGGGTTCCTAAATATAGTCTGTCCCTCCTCAATATGCGTCCAAGATACAGGTACTGGTAGACTGGCTTATTGGACTGTTCATGAAGTTGTTTATCATATTCTAGAGAAAAGGAAACTTTTATCTGGTTGGTTTTACCCATGTGCATTGGTTGGCCAAATTCTCTTGAATGGTTGTGGGTTTCTACAGGAGGCTGGGTATCATTCCCAATGCTTAATACAATCAACAGAAAGTCATCTGCAAAGAGGACCATCTGGGATTTTCATCATGTGTAGGCAATCTGGAGGTTTCATTGGGTTCTTCATAGAAATCTTTTTTCTTCTCATCTCCTGCCACAGAAGTTGGCAAATAAGAATAATCTTGTTTGGTGCCGTGCTTTATATCTGTAATCAGTAGATTACTTTGTAACAGAGTTCTCTGTTGCATCTGGCAATCAATTCAGAATATTTTCAATAGAGAAGGAGAAAATCCTTTTTGGAGGAGAGTGTTTAGATTTGCTTTTTTGCTCTACTGAATCAAATACTTTTTAAAAAATAGTAAACAAACAATGAACACTGTAAAATCTTTTATTTGGTTTACTTTTTTGTCATTTGTGAAAAATGAAATGTGTGGAAGTGAAGCATATATAAGATCTTACTGGGTTACTAGTAGTGGACCTTGGATATACATATTTGTGTGTGTGTATACACATACACACATATGTATATAGGTACATATATTTCAAAATATAAAAATACAACATACCTATATTATATTTAATGCATATATAAAATATAATTAGATAGAGTATTTGCTATCCAAAAAAGTCCATTATATTCCCTTCTTTGCTTTCACAGGCTAAAATTAAGTACTTTCTTTTGTGCTCAAGGAGATTGACCTGACAGTGCCATCATGACAAATTTTTAGGAGGAAAGGAAAAAGTAACAAAGGGGTGGGAGTGGGAACCTCAGAGAAGAGGGTCTATCTTTATGGACAGAGTACAACCACTTTTTAATAAATAGACCATGTTTTTTCTATTATCATTAGAATGTGGGTAGAGGTGTTGAGGCAGAAAACAAGTCACTAGGTGGCACAGTGTTGGATTTGGAATTAGGAATGACCTGAGTTTGAAGCCTGCCTTCAAAAAGCTAGACATTTACTAGCTGTGTGACCCTGCATCTTTCAGTATTAATTTCCTCATCCGTAAAATAGGCCTAATAATACCACTTATCTCACAGGGTTGTTGTGAGAAGCAAATGAATTAACTTATGTAAAGTGCTTTGTAAACGTTAAAGCATCATATAAAATGTAGCTCTTATTAACCAGCTAGATAGTTGGTTTGAGTCATAGCTCTTAGTCATAGGAAGGGAACAAGCATTGATTAAGGGCCTACTATGTGGCAGGACATATGCTAATCATTTTACAAGTATTATCTCATTGATCCTCACAGCAACTATAAGAGGTAGGCGCTGTTATTGTCCTTGTTTTGTGAAATGAGGAAACTGAGGCAGACAGAAGTTAAGTGACTTGCACAGGGTCATATAGCTAGCAAGTGTTTGAGGCAAGAGTTGAACTCAGATCTTCCCAACTCTAGGCCCAGTGCGCTATCCACTTACATGTTCAAACTGCCATCCTTGGCCCCATTTCCCAGTACAGATTAAGACCTGCCCTCCCCTGCCAGAAGGAGCTGAAGCAGCCAGTTGCTGCTAGTGTCTAGTTCCTGATTCTCTGCACCCCCTTGTCAGAATTGACTAGGATAAATTCCAGTGTCTCCTAGCCAGTGCCCTCCAATCAAACCTCTGAAATTTGCATCATGCAAGTTACAGGTGCTCCTTTTAGAAAATGACATTGCCAGGGAATGTGGAAGTTTCCCATGCTCTGATTGCCAGGAAATCAAACAGCTCTCTTTTAGCCTTCCAGGGATTCCATCTGTTTGCTAGGAGTTTGACTGAGGGTAAAAGACAGAGAGCTCATGATCCATAAAATATATTGACCCATTAAAACCTGATGAAGCTTTCAGTTGTGAATGAAGCCTCTGGACCAACGGTCAGTATCATAAAATAGAAGACAGACATCAGCTTTGGAAAGAAAGGCAAAACTCAAGTGTCTCACTGTGATTGTTCTGAAAACCAAATTATAAACTGGGAAATGTTGCTTCAGGAAACAGAATGGAACTAGTTTACAGCAAAAATGTGTCTTCCAGAGCAAACATCCAAAGTCAGTTGAAAGATTAAAAGTGATAACTTTCAGCTGTTCTGTCAGTGGCCAAAGTTCCTATTTATTTCTTTTTTATTGAAAACTGATACTCCCCCTTTTCAGTGGAATTTAAATACACAAAATCAGAATGAGAAAGTACATACATAGTCAGGCTAATGAGCCCCAAAGCCAGGCCTGTAATTCCGTCTGCCTGGAACACGTCTACCTTGTTCCTTCCTCACACCCGGGACAAGTCAGATATGGCTGGACCAGGAGCCCTGAAGGAAGTGGGTTACCAGAAAAGTTTAGGAAGAAAAAAAGTTTTTCCTTTGAAGACTCCCCACCTTCTTGGCCTTGTCATTGAGGTTCCAGCGGAGGATAAATCAAATTAAACCAGCTGGGCTTTAACATTAAAGCTGGAGGAGGATACAGAGAACAGATTTTACCATCCTTCCTGGAAAATAGCCTTGAGTTGTGGTTTGCAATAAGAGATTTTCTTTAAGGATTAACTGTATTCTCTAAAACCACATCAGATGGAAAATGGAGAACCCACAGAAACTCTGGGCTCACAATTATGCTGGAAGATGGTACAATGACATGAACAGGATTTTGAAGACGGTGTCTTTTTCCAAAATGTGGCAAAGTGTCATAGCACCTGGGGATATGGAAACTCCCTCTCATTCAGTGCTGAGAGGGTGATGGAGAGAGGACTGGAGATGATGTTAAATGGGGGTTGGTTGAAGGAACTGGGGATGGTTAGGATGGAGGAGAAGTCTTAGAAAGGAAATGTTTCAGTATTCCAGTATTTGTCATGTGAAGAAAGGATAGGATTTCTTTTTTGACGTCAGAGAATCAATAGGGTAGAACGTATAAGATTGCATCATGTTGATGTAAGGAAAAACTACCTAACAATTAGAGTGGCCATGAAGTCAAATGGGGAGATAGTGACTTCCTCATCATGGATGCCTTCAAGTGAAGGCCAGATGATCACTTGTCAGAGATGCTGCAGTAGGGATTAAAATATTTTTCAGTTAGGGGAAAATGATTAGCTGATATTTGATGTTGGTCCCAGTCAACTCTGAGATTCTGTGATATCAAGAATCCTACTTCAGTTTATAGATTTAGTGGGAGCCACCTTTGTTCAATCATTTTTCAGTCATGTTCAACTCTCTGTGACCCCATTTGGGGTTTTCTTGGCAAAGATATTGGAGAGGTTTGCCATTTTATTCTCCAGTTCATTTTTCAGATGAGGAAACTGGGGCAAATACTATTAAGGCACTTGCCCTGGGTCACATAACTTGAGGTCAGATTTGAACTCATGACAATGTGTTTTCCTGACTTCAGGTCTGGTGCTCTATACACTGAGCCATATAGCTGCCTCAGAAGCCACCTAAAACAACCTAAATAATAATCCCTTCTGATTTTAGGAAAGCAGAACATCTATGAAAGTCTCCATAGCCATTTAGAAAGATCTTAAAGATGCCTCCTCAGATGGAGTCATCCAGTCAAATCTAGACTCCCTGTACCACTTACATGTGATAAGAATTGTATAGCGCTCAAAATACCTCATGACAGCTCATGTTCAAATATCTTGATGTGAAACAGACAGTTTTTACTTTATCTAACATCTTAAGACTGGGATTTTCATAAATTGACTCTGTTTGAGGTCTTTTAGCAAGTTTCATGCATGCTACCAAGTTTTATAAAGGGATATCTCTTTTTTTAACCCTGTCACTAAGGTCAGCAATTCATGGAGTCACAAGTTACATGTTTTTCAGAGCTGATTTATTTAATAATACAGAGATGTTCAGTAAATTGTCTAAGTTTGTGAGAGTATATATCCCAGTATAGGTTGGGTAATTAGGGCACTCAAAAGTTCTCTGCCCTGTAGATATTGTAGAGGATGAGAGTCCAGGCACTGTCTGGGGATCTTTACTGGTGCTCATAAATAAGGGCTTTTTTCTAACATTGATTAATCAGTTTCCCTATGCAAAATATGAAAGCTCTTACTGGTGGGTGGCAATGAAGATCTAGGACAACATCTGGACATCCATCTGCCAAAATTGCTAAAGAAAGAGGTTCTTAACCTTTTTTTTTGTCATGGACCCCTTCGGCAGTCAGGTGAAGTCTACTGATCCTTTCCCTGAACAATGTTCTTAAATACATAAAATAAAATACATAGCATTATAAAGGAAATCAATTTTATTATAAAACAGTTATCAAACTATAAACTAAAAAAATGGTTCACAGACCCTGGGTTAAGAATGTCTGGGTAAAGAGCATTTGGGTGGCAATTGAAATTAGATTCAATAAGTATTTGTCAATTGTCAGTCTGGCTCACTCATATAAATGTCAGAGCCCACCACAGATGAAGGCATCTGGAGAAGGAGGGGCTCCTACTCTGTGATTTTTAAGATCCTTTCTGGCTCCAGCATCCTAGAATTTTGCTGTTTTACAGAAATGATGATGAGCTGAGAAAGCCCTCACCTTTTCACAAATGTGTTTTTTTAAATTGAGTGGAGACCCCAGAAATTCCAATAGCAACATGAGGATCTGCTGCCTAGCCCAGGCCTGCCGACTCCATCTTTCTCTCTGAGTTTTCTGCCCCCACATCATGAATCATAGCCCCAGAGGCTGGCATTTGGCAGCTGTATGATTTGGTGTAAATGCAGAGAACAACATGAAATGCTCCTGGGAGATGGCTGTATGGTTTTCATTGGAAACATCTCCCAGTCCCTTGTCCTGGGCAGTCATTTCTCACTGTGAACCTGCACTTAGTTGCCATGGTGGGAGGGGATGGTTCATTGTCTTTGAACCGAACAAATGAAGAACATGATTCAATTAGTGGCAGCATAATAGAAATCAAGAAGGATTTATATTTAGCTGGGCAGAAACATGAAGGGGGGAAGTAAAACTCCCTTCATTTCAGACTGGAAAGTGGTTTTAGAGACCAAACTTTGTTTTTCCAATTTTTACTCTTCCCCCATTTGTCCTCCCAATCGCAAACTCTCCAGATGTTTCTCTCCCTGCCCCACCCCCATGCCCCCAGAGATTGAACCTTTTCAAGTATGGTTCAACATAGAAAGTCATGGGCTAAATGCTATGACAACGGCTTTTCTCTTCACCAAACTGTCCTCTGTAGGTCATGGGGCAGGGGATCAAAACCAAGCCTCCTCAACTCAATTTCCTCACTTGTAAACTAGGGTAGCAACCACACCTCAAGTGTGACTCTTTGACTGAATCCTTTGGATTCAGTCAAAGAGTCACACTTGAGGACCTAGACCTGGGTTTAGAGCACTGAGAATATGTGAGTTCAGGTGTTGCCCCATACACTTATTAGCTACATGACCCTATTTAAGTAGGGGCAACTAGGTGGTGCAGTGGATAGAGCACTAGTGCAGGAGTCAGGAGGACTTGAGTTCAAATCTCACCTCAGACACTCCACACTCACTAGTTGTGTGACTTTGGGCAAGTCACTTAACCCCAATTGGCTCATCTTGGGTCATCTCCAGTCATCCTGAGGAATATCTGGTCACTGCTTTGAGATGGCTCTGGAGGAGAAGTGAGGCTGGTGACCTGCACAGTCCTCCCTCCCTCCCTCAAAACAAAGTCAAGTGCTTCTTTGGCAAGGAAGGACGAACATACACATCCCTGTTTAAGTTACTTAATCTCTCTCAGGCCATTTCCTAATTTGCAACATGAGGAGGTGAGGTTCAAATGAGGAGGTGGGGGTTCTATGGCCTCCAACATCTCTTCTGGCTCTGACTCTATAATCTTAATCAGAGAGCACACAACCAGTGTGAGCTAGAGGCAGGATCAGAGTCCAGATCTTTTTGTTCTCTCTCCACTATACTCTGCTCTCTCAGTGAAGGTAGGGAAGACAAAAATGCACCCTTACCTACAACCTCATGTGACCTTGTTTATAATTTGTCCATTTTGTTAAGTTAATGCTTTAATGTATTTGAGACTTCCTAGAGTGAATATTCCCTCCAATGTGCAGATTGCAACCCATCCATGCCTGCCCATCCTATGAGATTTTTGTCTATGTCATCCTATAGATCCACCACAAGGAGTCCACCCAACATGCTTGGGGTCTTTTCCTGGTGCCCTTGACATTGCATGGATCCCTTTGTTCTAACTATAGGGTCAGCCTGTCTGTCTTTTCTGGTCACATATTTCTCTGATGAGCTCCTCTATGTTGTCTCCTGCACAATTCCTCATGTATAATGAGTAGCAGCTGGTTCATGTCCACCATGCACTTCTGCATTGCTATTTGGGTGATTCTTGACTTTGCTGGTCAGTGGTTTTTCCATGACTTGTAGCCATACAGAATTATTAGGTATTAGACTATTAGATAGTTTAAAATGTTCAGAAGAAAACAAATGGTCTGTGTACTGTGAGAATCTAAATAGAGGATCATTCAATCCTATAAACATTTATTAAGATCCTACTGTGTCTTATGTACTAGGGATATGAAAATGGTCCTGTCCTCAGGGAACTTGTGTCCTCTTGGAGCAAGAACATATTAATTTGAGGAGATAGTGAATCCTCACAACGAAGGGAAGCAGGAAAAAGTATAAGGAGGTGAGTATCCTAGACTTGGTGGAGACCTCTTCAAGATCTCAACTTTGCAACGTTTCACAGTTATGGCTAGATTTTCCCCAAGTCTGTCTTATTTTTTTCCCCACTGCCCATCAAGGAAATCTGCTCCTGGGACTCCAAGTAAATGAGCTGGGTGTAGGTTGTACATGCAGCTATGTTAGTCATCTCCTTTTCTATCCTGTCTTGACAATGACTCATCCTGTGACTCTGGGTAAGTCATTTTCATTCCTGTGAGCCTCAGTTTCTTCACCTGGAAAATAGTGAGGGTAATATTTCCATTATCTGACGGTTGTCATAATGAAATTACTGTTAATCTTGAAAGTCTATAGAAATGTGTTATTATTTTGAAAAGGGCATTTAAAAGCCATGGAGTCGAGACATGATGAAGAATTGTTCAGGGTTTTGGAAGTTGACTGAAGAGAAATTAAGAGTATTTCCAGAATGAGAGGGAAGTGCTAAGGAGATAGTATTAGAAAGGCAGCTGCTATTAAGGAAAGACTTGGGACAAAGATGATGTAGGTTCTAATTCAGCTGTGTGACCTTGGGCCAGTCACTGAATCTCTCAGTCTCAGTATCATTATTTATAAAAAGGAGATAGATAGCAGATAGCAATAGTGTTTACCTTGCTGGCTTGTTATGAGGATCAAACTAGATAATCTGTGTAAAGAAGCATCATGATCCTTTAACTCCATGGAAATGTAAGCTATTATTAAGGAGATAATAGATGCGTTTATTCTTAATAGCAGTCCAAAGGAGTCAAGGGTAATAAAAAGTGTCTCAGGAGTATAAAAGGGCTTTGTGCCCAAGGGTAGTTTTAGACTTGGAACTTGGTGGAACTGTGCTATACAGAACCAAAGCATTGAATCTAATCCCCTTCCCTCTCAGAGCCTCAGGTGGCACAAGGAGGGATTATTTCCCCCTCCCCATGTTGGGGGATGGTGTTGTATGTTTGTTCTGGTTATATCTTTGAAGTAAATGTTCCTTTGTGACAGCTAATTCTACTGTTAAGTGGTTAAAATAGAACTGAGATCCTAAAATTGAGGGAACACAGTCAATAGAGGCTTATGACAGAGGCTAGAAACCCCATGCTTCCAAAGGGTACCCATGATCCTAGGGGGACGAAAGGTAATATACCTGGATTTCAGGTAGTAGGGGCCAGAATACGAATGAAAGGGTTTGGTACTATGAGATGACAAAGTAGTCCTTTTGTTGGCCTTAGAGCAGGATGAGTTGGTTACTAAGTGGATATCTAAAAGAATTCTATCCACTGTACTGTCTTTCCTTTAAACTTCAGATTTTGTTGGCATTCTGAGAAGTTTTCTCTGAGGGCTGATGCAGGGGAGGCTCATTCCATTGCCCCAGCTTGGATGCCATGTGGCCATGAGCACATAGCCTGTCTAGGTAAACCTGAGCCTGAGTTTGGCCTGCCTCTTTCTTGATCTTGAGGAGGAGGAGATCTTGTGACCATGAGAAGCGGAGGTCCTGAGTCCTTTCGGTGAGAGCTGACTAGTAGCAATGGGAGGAGGCCTCCCGTGCTCTTGTAGAAAACAACCACCAACAAGATGATGGTTCCAATTTTGGCCCATTTTGCCAAAAGATACAGACTTTGAGGATGATAGTGCCCAGCTAAGGTGAAATGTAAAATGGTTAATAAGCAATCCCACAAATTGCTTTATGTTTTGACGAGGGTTAGTGAGGTTTAATGTTATGATGAGCCTCTTCAGAGATTGTAGCAATTGTTATAAGTTGCTGAATTCTGTTTTAAGTTGTTCTTGCTAATGTATGTTGTGAATTTTTTGTCTATTTTAGGATTTTATAGGAAATAATTAGCTGTCCCATATCTGAATCATATTATACATTGAATACTTTTTAACTTCCTCCTCTAGACACGAGGCCAAACCTAAGCCTTCAGCAGTTTTCCTCAGGGAGCCAAGTTGGAGGTCTAAATGTGTATGAGAAGATAAACCTAGGCCTCTTGTCATTAGAGATCAGGTTTTCCTACACTGAACCAATCCAGATCATATCTCTGGATTCTAAAATGGAGAGACCTGTTAGTGGGGAAGGGAGTACCCAGTTCCCTGGTTCCAGAACAGTTTTCAGATATTGGGCAGGTAGCTCCAGAATTCAGATGAAGAAATGAACTTTCCTTCACATTAAAGCATACATGCACACACACACACACACACATTCTGATATGTGATTTCATTGAGGTAAAGAGCTTCCAGTGAAGAATTCCCTGTAGTAATATAAATCAGCGATAGTTCTGCAATTTACTATCTTAAAGAGTTTCCTGAGAACACTGACAGGCTAAATAAATTTCTCAATTCTCACAGCCTATAGATACTAGAGCAAGGCCTTGGATGCAAGACTTTTTGGGGTCACCCTTATGTCAGAATGAGGCATCAGAGTATCATTTTAGAGTGGAGGATATATACAATAACAACAACATGGAAGGCAATATGGCACAGTAGAAAGGCTTTTGGGTTTGGAATCCAGAAACCTAACACTCCTATTATGCCACCCAGCTGCTCAGTTAAACTCTCTGCACTCCAGATTCCTCATCTGTAAAAGCAGAGGGTTGAACTAGAAGCCGTCCAAGGACCAGCTATAATTTTACAATTTTAGGATCAGAAGACCTGATTTTGAATCTTCATTCTATCACTTACCTTGACCTGGAGGAAGTCATTGAACCTTTCTGGGCCTCAGTTTCTTCCAATGTCAAAAGAAAAGTGCTAAATAAGAATAGCCAGCATGAATATAATGCTTCAAGGTTGCTAAGTGCTTTATATATTTTATCCCATGTGATCCCACAACCACCCTTGGAGGTAGGTACTATTAGTATCCCCTTATAGATGAGACAAATAGAGGTTAAGTGACTTGCCCACCATCACATAGCTAGTAACTGTCTGAGACAAGATTTGAAGTTCAAGTTCAACACTCTGTCCACGGCGTTATCTTGCTATCCATACAGAACATCTCTGAGTTCCCTTCAGCTCTAAATCTATGACCTTTATGCATTTGTAGGAAAAAATAATGTAATTTACTGCATAATTGTTGCTACTACATTATCAGCGCACTCTGTTTTTCCAGTCCAAAAATTGGTTTATCACCTTTTATCATGTAATTGTCGCATGGTATAATTTTGTTCGTCATGCTGCTTAAAAGTAGGCAGAGTAGCAATTTATTTACCAGTAGTGTATGGCTATACATTTATCTTTGCTCATTATGAGCCAGGAGTGTAGAATTCTCAGTGCATGCACATCGTCAGTATTCAATTTTAAAATATATTCACGAGTATTCTGTGTAGCCTAGTCTTGCACCGAAGACAGTTTACTAATAAATGATTTTTAAGTAATACTGGCACAGTTTTTTAAAAAAAAGCTTCACAGAATAGTTACACCCCACTTTTTTGCAAAAATATTGGCATAAAATCTGGAATGATTATGCGGTGAAATATGGTAAGTGAGTGAATCATGTGTTATGTCTATGCCTAAAGAAGCCCTATCTGTAGGAATAATTATTCATTGGGGGCAGTTGCCCAAATTTCAGGAGTAATGTCTAGAAATTTATCTACCTACTTCCATGGATACATCCCTTTCTCAGTGATATATTGAAGTTAGCTCATACCACCTCACAAGAGCCCATTGTAAACATTTATATCTTGGAAATTGGCAAATGATACAGATTAGGGCTTGATTCATTGTTTTGCTAATTATCTGAACTTATGAGAATGATAGAGAAAATGTTAATAGTGCAGAATAAACTTGAAAATGTGTCATGGGCGCATTCTTTTTTCAGGGAGACAGTTGTTAAACATTTACTAGCACATTCCTGTCCTTATCTTTCATAGTAACAACATCAGTGTCATCCCGCAGACTAATGTGCCATTTTGATACTTTATTGTGATTAGAAAATTTGAATACCTTTTTTCAGTAAACCTTAATTTCTAAGTCTTTTGCTCTTTTCTCTGGATTCATCAGGAAAGTTTGATAAGAATGTATGCAAGAATCAGCTTTCAAAAAGATCGCCTAGACTTTCTCCTGGAGCCAGTGGAACCCCCAGACTTTTCAAAAGAATTGCCCAGCTGCTCTGGCATGTTCCTGCCTGTGTATAAAAATCATGTAAAGAAGATTAAATTATCTAATTAAAATAATGACCTCAAAGAGGCTGTTTATTTTGGCACAAATACTGCCAGTTCAGCTGGCAGTATTTAGTGCCCTGATGTCTCTTCTCTAAGACACATCCTTGAGGTTGGTGATAACTTGGTTGATAATCATTGGCTACCAGAAATTGCTATGTGTGATCACTATGACCAATAGGAAAAGTAGCTAATTTATCTACTCATGTATCAGCTCTTCTCTCCCTATAAAACAGTCTATAAAACGAAGAAACAAATGATTAAAAAGTGAAAAACTCAGTTAATGCATGTTGAACAGTTATTTCTCTACTTTCTATTCCCTATCCTTAATGAAATTAACTAGCTTTGAGACCAAACCAACTGGAATTTTTAGCCCTATGTAGGTATAACCTAATACCTCCTGGATCATTGCCTTGCCATAGTGGAGAGGCTTTGTAGTTCAATAAAACTATGAGCTCTGCCATGCAGGGTTATTCAAGATGGAGTGGTCATAGTAGAGACTTCTGATAAAAAGTGGTCCATTGCAGAAGGAAATAAATGACTGTTAATCTGTATTGGGGCTATCTCTAGATGTGAGCACCAGTTATGCTGTATTTAAAAAAAAAAAGATTTTCCTGGAACAACTTTAAGTGGGAGCAGTGAGCCAGAAAATGTAAGAAAAAGCCTGACTCCTTCTTTTAGTGGCCAGGCTTCCCCCAAGATTGAACCTGAGTCATCTTGAGCCTAGAATTAGGGCTCTTTGTGGAAGAAAGGTGTTTGCTGATCTAGAGGTACCAACAAAGATACAATGCAACGGTACTTAGAAACATGTATTAACTTAAGAATTAGAGCCATGATGACACTTTCATATGCCCCAGAAAATCTTCAAAAATTGCGTCTCATTCCTCCAGTCTTCCACCCAATTATTTGATATTTGCATTCCCTATGGGTTACAATGAACCTTCCCTTCAGCACACTTGAATTGCCAAAAATAAATGTGAGCCAAAGAAAGCAGAACTTTCTGGCATTAAAAATAGTACAGGAATTAAAAAAAATAATGTTAAAACACATCTCTCCCTATGCCCCTTTGCATGTTGTAGATTAGTTATTTGCCTTCTTTCTCTGCCCCTAATCCCAGTTCAGTAGGAGGTTACCACATAGTACATTATAGTGGCTGTGGTGACTCCATCCATTTAAAAAAAGTCATTTTTTTCCCTTTTGAGCTGAACAATACGATTGAGTATAAACATTGTATATTGTTTAATCGAAATCAAATCAAAGCAAACTTACTGAATCCACCTTTCCATGTAATTCCATCATAGAGATGTATCTCAATGAGACCTACTACTTCTTACTGGTAGCATAACTAACCAAGGGACCTCTTTCTTGTAATTGATCCACTGTATTACCTGAAATTAGAATTGGGGTTGGCAACTTTTTAAAGGTTGGGTACCATGACTAACCATGGTTTTAGAGGACTTAATGATGAACATGCTACCCACCTTCTGAAAGAGAAATGAGGGACACAGAGTGCAGAATGAGACATACTTTTGGATATGAACAATGTAGTAGCTAGTTTTACTTGGCTATTGATATTAGTCATGAAGGCTTTGGTTTTTTTTTTTTAATTTTGTGGGGAGAAGGAAGGAAAGAGAGTGGAGCTAGGGATAGAGATGGCTAAAAAAGAAGGAAAGAAAGAAAAGAATTATTGAGGCATTTTTAAAAAATGTATAGAACAGAAAGACCCTAGACAAGTAGGACAACTTTGAAAGTTACACGTTGAATTATATAATGAAAAAGAAAAAATAAGACATACATAATAGAGATTTGTAGTTTCATGAACAACTCCCTTTACTATTCTACTATATATATATATATATATATATATATATGTATGTATGTATGTATGTATGTATATAGAAATACTTATTCTATTTGGGTGTTAAGTTCGTACTAAAAAAAATTTAAAAATATGGTACATCAAGGCTCTGACTCCTCCTGGGGTGGCCCACAGATTTCAAAGACGTGCTAAGCACTTATTTTCCTAAGTAAAGAGGAATCTGCTTCTGCCAAGTTTCAATTCTGGAAGCTGATGATAGTCTTCACAGAAAGAGGGAAGGAGACAGGGCAAATGTGACCATGATGAACTTGGAGCTAGGAGACTGGGGTAGAAATTTTGCCTTTAATGCTCATTGTTTTTTAATCATTTTCAGTTGTGTCAGATTCTTTATGACCCCTTTTGTGGTTTTCTTTGGAAAGACACAGAGTAGTTTCCATTTCCTGCTCATTTTACAGATGAGAAAACTGAGGAAAACAGGATTAAGTTGTCCAGGGTCACATCACTAGTAAGTGTTTGAGGGTGTCTTTGAACTCAAGGTCCTCTTGACTCCGGGCCTAGCACCCTATCTGCTGAGCTACCTAGCTGTATCTAAATTTCAAAAAAATTGGAGACTTGCAGTTTTTTTGGAGAAAATGTAAGACTCATCCCAGCAACTCTTCCTACTGTTAAGATGACACGCAGAATACATGGCTGAGGGGGTGTGTATTATAGTGGAGTAGGAGGACAAGGTTTTGAATCTCAGATCTTCTTCTTACTAGTTATATAAACTTAGAATTACATCATCTTTCTGGGCCTTAGTTCTTCTTTATAAAATGAGGAGATTTGAGTCTTTTTTCAGGGTTTCTCTATGACCCTTTCTAATTTTAAATCCTAAGAGCATTTGTTTTCATGACTAAAAGTTCAGGGAGATACCTAAATAATGGTTAGGGAGGTTACTGATGTTATCATACGGTTGTGCCTGACTCTTCATGACCCTATGGACCATGGAATGCCAGGCCCTTCTATCCTCTGCTCTCTCTTGAAGTCTGTCCAAATTCATGCTTGTTGTTTCCATGACACTATCTACGTCATCCTCTGTCATCTCCTTTTCTTTTTGCTTTTAATCTTTCTCAACATCTGGGTCTTTTCCAATGAGTCTCATCTTCTCAATATGCACTCAAAGTGTTTAAGCTTTAGGTTCAGTATTTGACAAATTAATTTCTTTAAGTATTGACTGATTTACTCCAATTGCTATCTGAGGGACTCTCAAAAGTCTTATTCAACCCAACAATAGTATCAATTCTGATGAAAATGTCACAATTCCTGAAGCCCAAAGCTTGAAGGCACTAACCAAATTCAAATCTGATGTGGAATACTCTAAATCTGGTGCCTAGTTCTAAGTAAAGCAAATGGGAGTAGGAGAAAGAAGGAAATATGGGAAGATACAAGTACCAGAGAAATCACCCCTCCCCTGTCCTGATATGCCTTGAAACAAATTATGTCATTTCCAAACAAATGAGTGAAAACATGTCAGTGATAAAAGTGGCCACTATATACTGCGTCTAAAAGGAACATCTGACTCTCCAGACATCCATGTACCAACCTAAAACTTGGTGACCATTTTATCTGAACATAGTGAATATATACTTACTTGTACCCTGTCATCTAACCCATGGATCACTCATCTTCTCTATACATAGCAGGCTGTCTACATGACTCCAAACACTCCATGTATAAGCTACAGAAAGGGCAAAGGTTGTATCTTATACTTCTTTTGTCTCTGCCACATTGGTTTTAGGTCAGTGCCAACATATAAGATGTAACTTCTGAATGACTGAATATTTGAATCAAAATAGAAAAGTTCATTCCAAGATCCAGATCACTGGTCTATACAATAACAAACATCCTGATACTGGGAAATGTCCAGCTGATGGACTGTTTTTCAATTTTTGCTTACTTATTTAGAACTGTGTTGACACAGTGATGCTTGTTTGAGAGTAGACGCACAAAACAAGTTTGCTCCAGAATTGAATTCTTTGGAATTGATTCACTTACAGATACCAGGGAGGTTCACTCTAGGAGGGAAAATGCCATATCAATCAAGACCTTATTTTCACTTCTGATATTGTACCTCTTTTCTTTACCTGGAAAATGAGAGAAATGATATTGTGACCTCCTTAATTTCTTTCTGTGGGGATATTATCTCTTTTGTGCTTTGCACCTCTTCCAGCTTTCAGGCCTATCTGGCAGCTGAGTAATTGGTGGCTCATTACGAAGTAGATGCCACTATGCACGTATGTATATTTTGTGTGTATGTGTATGTGTGTGTGGCACATGCCATATGTGGCTGAGTAAAATCTCTGGCTGAGTGGATCTCTGGCTGCATTATAGAGTTAAGTGTCAATGACTTGGGGATTATCTACTACTTTGGACAATCTGTTGATAGGCTTTGGTTCCCTTCCATTTGTGTAGCTAATTAAGATCTAATTCCACTTGCCCTTAGCCTCTTATAGATGCTGGGAGAATCAGTGAGTTAAAATCTGCATCAAAGAGCCTAACTCAGTAAATAGAATTAGCAGATGTGTTGTTTTATGTTATATCATATTAAATCATATCATACCACATAGCGCCATATGGTATCATATAATACCCTACTTTTTTATTGTATTATACTATATCATGTCATATCATGTTTTACTATGTTGGAATGATTCCACTTTTATGCAAGTGTGGCAGGATGCAAGATACACATTCTGCTTTCAGAGCATGAAGAGAATGGTAGGAAAGAGTATGGGAAAGTCGACCTTTTTTCTCTCCCCTTAGATTTTCAGAAGGAGTGGTAGCCAGGCTGTCACATTTATGCCAATAGGCTCTATAAATACTATCTCATTTAATCCTCACAACATTTTTCAGTTGGGGAAACTGAGTCAAATAGAGATTTTTTTTTTAAGTGATTTGGCCAGGGACATGACAACTAGTAAGTATCTGAAGCTGAATTTGACCTCAGGTCTTCCTGACTCCAGATCCTGAGCCCTATCCACTGAGCTACCTAGCTGCCTCAGTAAAGAATACATTCAAATGACTGACAAAATAGTAACTGAAAAATTCTTTTCCATGGTTGGTTTTAAAAATTTTTTATTTTAATTATTTTTTTTAGACCTTAGGTATGTTAATTTTAAAGAGAGAGCAGAATTGCCAGAGCATCATATTGGAGGTGAGGTCATCCCTTGTACCCAAACAGGCTCAGAAATAATCCTGTCTGGATCTAAGGCAGAAAGACCTTCATGTACTCATACCTTGGGCACCATGCCCTCACATATTCTTAGGCTGAGAGCCTAGTGCTATACAATGGACACTGGGTTTGTAGCCCAAGGATCATGGTTTAAAACCTAGCTCTGCTACTCAACTGTGTCCATTTCTGTGCAAGTCTCTTGACTTACTTCTTCCCCAAGTTCATCATTGATAAGATTGAAATCCATCTCTAGTCATCCTGATCTATATCTGGTCACTGGACCCAGATGGCTCCTGAGGTGAAATGAGGCTGAAGACTTTGCCCTGCCTTCTCTCACTCAAATCGAATTCATTTGCATGTCATGGCATCATCTTCCTAATGTCATGGTCCCCTTTGGAGGACAAAGGACAAACAGTAGCACTAAGAAGACAAGGGAGTGGGACAAGATGGCCTGGAAAGTCCCTGAATAATATATGTGTCCTGTGTAAACCAGGTTAGTCAGCTACTGAAGGCCTGGGAAAGACAAAAAGAATGGGCCTCATCATTGCCTTTTTTAAATAAACAAATAAAGCATCTAAAGGTTGGTCTAACTTAGAAAGAATCATCGTAGACAGGGCAAGTTTGAAAACTATAGGCTGAATTTATTAGATATTTTAAAAGAAATTCAATCTGTATATAACAGATTTGCAATTTCATGTAGTCCTTTTTCTCTATCATACTGTATATATATAGAAATGTATGTTTTATTTGGTGTTTAAGTGACCATCTTTTAAAATTAAAGATGGGTCTGAGTGCCTTTGGCATTCATAATAATAGTATACTTCTTCCATATATATGTTGGTTTTATGTTCCAGAGTTTCTAGATGATCCCAATTTCAAATATCCTGTCCCATTCCAAATCAGATTTTTTTTTTGTGTCCAGCCACATGTCTTGATTTGGGGTTCAGAAAATGTGGTGGAAGGCAGCTGAGTGATACAGTAGATAGAGGGCTAGGCTGGAATCAGGAAGGCTCTGCTTTCTTTGTTTAAATTTGGCCTCAGACACTTACTAGCTGAATGACCGTGGGCAAGTCATTTAACTGTTTGCCTTAGTTCTTTCTTTGTAAACAGGAGCTGGAGAAGGAAATACCAAGCTATTCTAATATCTTTGTCAAGAAAACCCCAAATAAGGTCCCAAAGACTTGGATTTGACTGAAATGACTGAACAACAACATGTGATGGCCATATCCATGTAACTAATTAAAACCAGTTCTATCTCTGTCCTTAAGGTTTGAGAACAACCCAGCTTATTACCAAATGGAACGTCATCAGCAAGCACATCTAGTACCGAGGTCCTTTCATGGAATGAAAAGAGCCCTGAATTGAGAGTCAGGAGACTTGAAGACCACCTCAGCCTCTGCCACTAATTGGACATGGGGCTTGGACATGTGACTTAACCTCTCTGACCCTCAGTTTCATCACCTGTACAGTAGTAGGGTTAAACTATCTGATCTCCAAGGTCTCTACTGGTTCTCACAGTTTGTGATTAAATATTGTTTTCATGAGGAGAATTGAATCAGGTAATGCCTCCCCTTTTGGTTTGGCACAGAACTTGTTAGTTTTTTAGCCAGTGGCTCCATGATCTCATCAGTGTGGGCAATCTTCCTAGTGTTATATCACACCCCTGCCATACCTTATCCTCTGTTAATCACAAGATTTAGAGTTAGCAGGGATCTTAGAGTACATACAGTCAAATCTCTTCATTTTTCAGATGAAGAAACTGAACTTTGTCCTCTCTTCTATCCCAAGAGGTTGTGACTTGCTCATGATCACACTGGTAATAAGTGTCATGTCATATAATTCCAAAACCATCATTCTTTCCATGGCACTGTATGATGTTTCATTAAACCAACTTCTAAAAGATACTCAAGAAGACTTTCACATATTTGACCTAGTTCCTCCTGGTTCCCTGATTCCTTTGCCAGGAGCAATGCAATGTGATATTTCCTTCCATTGAATTTTTGATAGTTTTACTAAGGGTGTATGCTGTTAAGTGTTTAACAACTGGCTCTCTCATAAAAAAAGTGCAAGACACACTTTCAAGTTCATCTGCATTTTTAACATTTTCTCCATCACTTTCTGAAGTCTAGAAATCAACAAAACAATAAATCAAGCCCTGACTTGGAGCATTTGCTGATTTCTGGGGCTCACACTGAAAATTTAACAACCAGCTGTCTCAAGTTGTTTTGAGCAGATTCCAACAAACCCCTGGTTACTCTTCCTCTGAACTAGTATAGCACTTTGTACCTTGATTATTGCTTTGTATGCTTTATATTGTCTTTCTGCTTCAGAGAGCATCTACCTTGTTGCTGGAGATCTTCTGGGTCTTGGATTATTGCATGAATACCATGGCAGGACTCCTGAGTTGTTCCTCCATTTTCACTCCATTACTTGTCTGCTTCTTTTCCTGATCATACATGTCCTTGATTATATAGACTACACCGTCACTTAAGATTTCTTCCAGGATAGATGAAGTTGCAAATCCTAACATTCAATATGTTTAATGCTACTTCTTGTACATATCATCATTGGTAATATACTGCAGCCTATTTGTATGTACCATGGCTCCTTCAGTTGCCTTATTGTCTATAATTTTGATTCTTCTGACCTAATTTTTAGGCAACAAAAGATTGGTATTAAAAATATATGCTTTTGTTACACAGAATAGATTTGCCAGTGTATTTGATCCCATTTCCATTTCCTCCTATAGTATGTTGACCTATGATGATATGACCTATTGACCTGAGATGGTCAAATCCAAATGTGTTGATTTTGTTATTCTATTACTGTCATTGATGGGGAGGGTTTGTGAAGGAAATGTCAGCAGATCTGTTCTATTTCAAGACAATTTGTTATCATCTTTTCAGTTTCCTTTGCTTTTAGAATGACCTGCCGTAGCTGTGTTAAATGTCAAGTTCTCAATAGGTTCATTTTCTACTTGATTGCTTTTTGTTATATTTGTGAACCAATATTGTTTATGATTTTCATCCTTTTCCTCTTCTGTAAATTTTCTAAATTGACTTGTACTGTAATTGTGCTAAATTACCTTATGCTATTTTTCTAAATTAGCTTGTACTATATACTATTGGGGTTAAAAGTCACTCCACATTCTTTACATAAACTGAATCATCTCGCACCACATTAACTCTGTCCATATACCATTTTTTATCACACCCAGAGGCTAGTCTGATCACACCTCCTTGACCACCAGGGTCAAGAGAATGTATTGACACTACCAAAAATGCCTAGGGATTGTTGAAATTGGTGGAGTTGTGTACCCTTGGTACACAATTTTTTTTTCCCTGTGATGGTATTTCCAACTCTGGCATCACTTGGTAAGAAGTTCAATTTTTTACTGATTGAAGCCATTTTGAGCATTCCCTTTGCTTCCTTTTTGTGGCAACTGGTTTTTTGTAGTTATTAGACTTCTCTAAAAATAGGAATAAAATCAATATCTTTATTTTATATTCCAATTTTTTCAAGAGATAATAGCTGGTCTGAATAGTCTGGATTGAGGATACTATGATTGCACATACGGTTTATCTCAATGCTTCTTTTTAACTTGGTATTTATTTGCTTTCATTTTGTATTGATTTTGACCCCTGATCCAACTAGTTGATGATCTGATAAAGAATAGTTGATTTTGAAATAACTTTTATACTGGTGATTCAGTTACAGACAATTTCATTTTTTGTGCTATTTGGTGTTCCTACCATTTAGTTCCTTTCCAACTCTTTTCTTAAAGAAAATATTCACAATAAATGGGTGTGAGTTTTCTAAGTCATCTATAAGCCTTTGGCCTCTTGTTTTTAGATTCCTGAACTATATTTTCCAACAAAATTTTTCACTCTCTTCTCGTGTTGTTCAGTTGTTTTTCAGTCTTGTCCAACTCTCCATAACCCATTTTGGGGTTTTCTTGGCAAAGATATTGAAGTGGTTTGCTATTTCCCTTCTCCAGCTTATATTACAGATAAAGAAACCAAGGAAAACAGGGTTAAGTGACTTGCCCAGGGTCATACAACTATTAAGTATTGAGGCCAGATTTGAACTCAGGAAGATGAGTCTTTCTGATTCCAAGCCCAGTGCTCTATCCATTGTGCCACCTAGATGCCCATCTTCCCCTGTACCAACCTTTATTTTTGAAGTCATTGAGTATCAAGGTAATGATGACTGAGTGTGGAGGATCCCAAGTCCTTCAGAGAATTTCTCCCATATCTCATCCTTTCTAAGGGAAGCTGCTGCAACGACTCCATTTATTTTTGTGGTGATCTGTTTGCTGGCTTCATCACAAGCAATGCACGGGGAAGTAACCACAGGATGATGTTTCTTCCTGACCTTGGAGGTACAATAAAAACATGAAAATGAATCCAAGTCTTCATTCACTCCTCCAAGGAAAACCTGTGAAATGTCTTCCATTGCGTCAGCTACAACTCTATTGTGTCTTCTGGTTTCATTTATGGTGAAACTATCAAGCCAGGGAGTTCTTCCTCTGGCCTAAGATTACACAATAAGAATAACAACAGTTAAAATTAATATTTATAGATGATTTGTGAATTATGTGATTCTAAGTATCTACTAATTTGCTTTATTTAACTCTGCAATTGTGGAAGCAGTAAACATAGGCACAGGGCTCTGCCAACTTCAACTGGTACTGGAAGGTTGGTTCCCTGAAGGTCAGCTGCTATGTCCCCTCAGGATTCTAAGGGTAACTTTAAGTGGTTGGAGTCATATTTTTCTACTGCTATATCCCACAAGCCCCCAGACGTGTGTCTCTCTATGATAATCAGTTGTTATTAATTAGTCAGGGGGGCAGCTAGGTAGCTCAGTAGATAGGGTTCAAATCTGGCCTCAGATGCTTATTAGCTGTGTTATCATAAGTTACTTAACCTGTTTGCCTCAGTTTCCACATCTGTAAAATAAGCTGGAAAAGGAAATTGCAAACCAGTACCTTTGCCAAGAAAAACCCAAAAGGTTTTCAGGAAGACTTGGACACAACTGAAAAATGACTAAACAATATCAATTAATTAGGCAGGCAATGAACTTTTAGAACAGGGGATTTATATTTACTTATGTATAGTACCAAGAATGGTTGGCGCAAAGTATCCCTCCTTAATGTCTGTGACACACTCTCCTACCAGTATGTATAGAATCCAGGGGAAAGTAGGCTCAAGTTTAGAGACCAACAAGTACTTTATAATTATTATGTCATCTGATCCACAGGACAACCCCGGGAGGAAGGAGCTATTATTAGTACCCCCATTTTACAATTGGGGAAACTGAAGTTAAAAGACTTGCCTGGGTCTTCTTGACTCCGAGTTCTATCCACTGTACCACCAGCTGCTTCCAAGTTTTGTGGCCAAATTTTTTCAACCAATTTGAATAGATTTTCTGTGCAATGTCATTCCATTTTGGATGACCTTAGAGACTTTTAAAAATTAACTTTAAATTTATTTATTAATTTATTACAAATATCTGATTTTATTTTATTTTTTAAATTTTATAAAATTTATTTATTTATATTTACTTTTCAGCAGACACTTCCATAAGATTTTGAGTTCCAAATTTTCTCCCCGTCTCTCCCCTCTACCCACCCCAAGATAATATGCATTCTGATTGCCACTTCCTCCAATCCATCCTCCCTTCTATTATACCCCTCCCTTCTCCCCATCCCCTCTATTTTCTTGTAAGGCAAGATAGATTTCTATACCCCATTGCCTGTATATCTTATTTCCAAATTGAATGTAAAAACAATTTTTAACATTTGTTTTTAAAACTTTCAGTTTTAACTGCTCTCCCTTCCTCCCCTGCATCCTCACTGAGAAGGCAAGCAATTCAATATAGGATATACATGAGTAGTTATGCAAAACGCTTCCATAGCAGTCATATTGAGAAAGACTAACTGTATTTCTCTCTATTCTATCCTGCCCTCCATTTATTCTATACTCTCTTTTGACCCCATCCCTCCTCAAAAGTGTTTACTTCTAATTATCCCCTCCTACTCTTTGCCATCCTTTCTATCATCCCCTCACCCCCACTTATCCCCTTCCCCTCTGCTTTCCTGTAGTGTAAGATAGATTTTCATTCCAAATTGAGTGTGCATGTTATTCCTTCCTTAAGGCAAATCCAATGAAAGTAAGGTTCATTTTTTTCCCTCTCACCTCTTCTCTCTTCCCTTCCATTGAAAAAGCTTTTTCTTGTCCCATTTATGTGAGATAATTTGCCCCATTCTACTTCTCCCTTTCTCCTCCCCATATATTTTTCTCTCACTCCTTAATTTTATTTTTTTAGATATCATCCCTTCCTATTCAACTCAACTGCCCTCTGTCTAAATGTATATAATCCCTCCAACTACTCTAATATTGAGAAAAGTCCCAAGAGTTACAATTGTGATCTTTCCATTTAGGAATGTAGACAGTCAATTTTAGTAAGCCCCTTATGATTTCTCTTCCCTGTTTACCTTTTCATATTTCTCTTGATTGCTGTGTTTGAAAGTCAAATTTTCTATTCATCTCTGATCATTTCAACAAGAATGCTTGAAAGTGCTCTATTTCATTGAAAAACCATTTTTTCCTTTGAAGCATTATACTCAGTTTTGCTGAGTAGGTGATTCTTGGTTTTTTCTTTAAATTAAATTTATTTATTTAACTTTTAACATTCATTTTCACAAAATTTTGGGTTCCAAATTTTGTCCCCATTTGTTCCCCTCCCCCCACCCCAAAACATCAAGCATTCTAATTGCCCCTATTATCACTCTGCCCTATCTTCTAACATCCCTCCCTTCCCTTGTCCCCATCTTCTCTTTTGTCCTGTAGGGCCAGATAACTTTCTATACCCCATTACCTGTATTATTTCATAGTAGCAAGAACAGTACTCGACAGTTGTTCCTAAAACTTTGAGTTCCAACTTCTCTTCATCCCTCCCTCCCCACCCATTCCCTTTGGGAAGGAAGGCAATTCAATATAGGCCATATCTGTGTAGTTTTGCAAATTACTTCCATAATAGTCATGTTGTGTAAGACTAACTATATTTCCTTCCATCCCATCCTGCCCCCCACTGCTTCTATTCTCACTTTTGATCCTGTCCCTCCCCAAGAGTGTTGATTTCAAATTCCTCTCTCTTCCCATTGCCCTCCCTTTCATCATCCCCCCACCCTGCTTATCCCCTTCTCCCCCACATTCCTGTATTGTAAGATAGGTTTTCATACCAAAATGAATGTGCATTTTATTCCTTCCTTTAGTCGAATGTGATGAGAGTAAACTTCATGTTTTTCACTCACCTCCCCTCTTTTTCCCTCCACTAAAAAGTTTTTTGCTTGCCTCTTTTATGAGAGACAATTTGCCCCTTTCCATTTTTCCCTTTATCCTCCCAATATATTTCTCTCTCATCACTTAATTTCATTTTTTAAAGATATGATCCCATCCTATTCAATTCATTCTGTCTCTGTGTGTATGTGTGTATGTGTGTGCAATCCCACTAACTACCCAGATACTGAAAAGTTTCAAGAGTTACAAATATTGTCTTTCCATGTAGGAATGTAAACAGTTCAACTTTAGTAAGTCCCTTATGACTTCTCTTTGCTGTTTACTTTTTCATGCTTCTTCTCATTCTTGTGTTGGAAAGTCAAATTTTCTTTTCAGCTCTGGTCTTTTCATCAAGAATG
>CM053773.1:64749883-64772024 GCA_028658325.1 Potorous gilbertii
GCCTGCCTTCCCAAAGAGAATGGGTGTGGAGGGAGGGATGGGGAGAAGTTGGAACTCAAAGTTTTAGGAACAACTGTTGAGTATTGTTCTTGCTACTAGGAAATAAGAAATACAGGTAATGAGGAATAGAAAGTTATCTGGCCCTACAGGACAAAAGAGAAGATGGGGTAAGGGAAGGGAGGGATGAAAGAAGAGAGGGCAGATTGGTGATATGGGTAATTAAAATGTTCAGTGTATTGGGGAGGGAGGAGGGGACAAATGGGGAGAAAATTTTGGAACCCAAAATCTTGTGAAAATGAATGTAAAAAGTTAAATAAATAAATTTATTTTTTAAAAAATTGTTTTCTTCCATTAACTTTTGCATCTCCTTTTCCATCTGCCCAATTTTTCCTTTTAAGGAGCTATTTTCTCCAGTTAATTTTTGTAATTCCTTTTCCATTTGACCAATTTTCTCAGTTAGGTTTTGGGTATCCTTTTCCATTTGACCTTTTAGGGAGTTATTTTCCTTTTCCATTTGTTCAATTTTTCTTTTCAAAGAGATGTTCTCATCAGTGAATTCCTTTATCAAAATTTTAAAATCATTGGCCAGTTTATTTTCCATTTCCTTTTTCAGCTCTTCCAGGAGAGCTGCTTGTGCTTGCGAGCAGTTCATAGTCCCTTCTGAACTTTCAGATGGAAGTACAGTCTCAGCTCTGACCTCTTTGGTATTTGTGTTTTGGTCCTTATCCGCATAGAAAGATTCTATAGTTCTTTTGGCCCTCTCCTTTTTCTTGTTCATGAGGTTGATTGAGTGTTGTGGCTTCTGGTTCTTTCAGTCAGAAGCTACAGAACTTTTTGCTGAGCTGATGTGTGAAAAAGCTGAAAGCAGGTTTTTGTTTTGTAATTCCTTGATCAGCCCTGGGTTAGCTTGTTAAGTGTGGGGGAGGAGTGGTCTGGTCACAGGAGATCTCCTCAGCTGAACTGAGGCAAAGGCAAGCTCAGGGGCTGGTGATCCCAGCTGCCCTATTGTCTTTCTGATTCCCCTGGACAGCTGAGGCACGCCTAGATGCTAATGCATGTTCCCACCCCTCCTGGGGCTCCTCTCCTGGTGCTGAGGCTTGCCTGGGTCCTAATGCGAGTTTTCTCCACCCTGGGTCCTCTGTGCTTCCAGTTTGCCTCCACCACAATAGGAGGAATCCCCCTTAGCTATTTTCCTAGCCTCAGGTGTTACAAGACTACTGGCCCCTTCTGCTGTTGCTGTTGACCCAAGATTTTTCTGGGGAAATATTTTATGGTTCTTTCACGGTCATTAAGGGGGGAGGAGAGAGCATTTACTGATCACTCTGCCATCCTCGCTCCTGAAAGCTCAAGTTTGATCTTCAGGCTAAAGGTCTCAGGAGCTGCTGTGCTGATATCTGGCACTAGGTCGCTCTCACTGATTTGGTTTGGCTTGTCTCCCACCTTTGGTGCTGCTCCGCCAGTTCCACCTGCCATTCTCAGATTTCTCAGGTCCCTTCCTCTCCACTGTGCTGGCCACACTGCGCTGTGCGCTGTGGGCTCCCCCCCACAGAACAGATCCTTCCCATGGACCTTCCAGTCCAACCTGAGCTCCAAATCTGTCACAGTCTGTCTCCCACTGGGTTCCGCACCTCCAAAATTTGGTCAGATTCTCCTTTCAGAGGTATGCGAAGGAGTTTGTCCAAGAGCTTAAGTGAGTTGTTGCTCTCACTCCGCCATCTTGGCTCCACCTTGATCCCTGATTGATTTCTCAATCTGTTTATGACTCATATCAGAGCTTCGTGGTGGTCAGTGACTCATCTTTATCTTATGAAGCAAAAATCAAGAAATCTATTTTTGTCAGGTATGAATCCAACAATGCTTATATCTTTTCCTTAGTCACCAAACTGTTATTTGATTTATAATTTTGTCAGAAACTTCGAAATCCAAAAAAAAAAAAAAGTTGATGCACGTGAGTCGATGCACCACAATGCCCCGCTGTCATCATTCTCTCAGTCATCCCTCTACCTTCAAAACAGTTCTTCTCAGTTACCTTCATGTGAGGGAAAGGACTGTTTTTCTCTTTCACAGTTTATCCGGAAGATCGTGTTGTTTTACAAGTGTGTTTTATAATTTTTCCTTATAAAAACACTCTTATTCTATCCCTTTTCATTCATACATATGAAAGGAACAGTTGCTTTCAGGTAGTTTTACTCAGTGGTCTAAATGTTCACAAGACACAATTTTAAGTTTAATGCATGTGGTTAACATTTTCCCTATTATTTATCTAGAAAATCAACAAAACAATAAATTTGTATGTAGAATTTCCCAATTTCCAGTGTTATCATTTTCCAGTGATAACACTGAAAATTTAACCATCAGGTCCTATGCCAGTACAAGATCCCTTAAGTAGATCCCTTGTTTTATTGGACTTCTTTTTTTCCCTTTTCTTTTATCGCTTATTACAAGAGACATTTAATTAGATAGGTGAGGGAGGAAGATTATTTTCAGATATGAAAATAATATAAAAACGAAAGATGCAAATAAAAGGTAAAAGAAATAGCAGCATCTCAATGGACCATTGAGATCATTAGTTCCATGAGGAAAGGGACCATATGTTATTAATATTATCTTCCCAAGCATAGTTTATTGCTCTTAACAGGTAACCAATACAAGTTGTTGATTTGAATTGAATCAAGTTGAATTGGGGATGAACTGAAGAGCACTTTTTCCAAAAGTAACATAAAAAGGCTGATGGCGTTTTTGCTGGAGACTAATCTCCAAACATTTGAGGCTTCTTTAGGAGCCCTATAGGATTAGTTCTGTCTCTTTCTGATAGGGAGGGAACCCTGGGTTCTTCTTGCAAGCAGTATCACTGCAGCCCCTTCTAGTAGATCCACCTAAGCAAGAAAAACCTCACTGACTTTGGATAGACTGTGAAAAATCAAAAGGACTATGTCTGTTATCCAAAGACAAAATAAACAAAGTTTGGGTTTTGGAAAGTCTTATAAACAGAAGACTAGACATCAGGTAATAAATATTTTTTGCCATAGAATCTCAGACATACTATCCAATAAAGAACAGAGAGGTTGTAATCTGTATCATAGAGAGATGAGTCACACCAATGAAATTGCCAGTCTTTTGAATCCATAAGTACTGTGAATCTAATATGACACTGAGATTCAGCATATTAACGGGCTTACAATCTAATACAAAGGTAAGATATACACACAAGAAAAAGGGACACATCAGTCAATAAGCATTTATTAAGTGCCTACTATGTGCTAGGCATCATGTTAAGCACTGGGGATATGAAAAGAGGAGCTCTCAATGAGCTCACAATCTAGTAGAGGAGACAACAAGCAAACCAATAAATATACAGCACAACAGGAAATAATCACAGGGAGGGCGCTAGGATTAAGAGGGGCTGAGAAAAGCTCACTACTGAATGTAAGATTCTAGGTGAGACATGAAGAAAACCAAGAAAGCCAAGAGGCAAAGGTTAGGAGGGACAGCATTCTAGGCATGGAGAAGCAGTAAAAGGAAATGTCCAGAGCTAAGATATGTCTTATTCCTGGAACAGCAAAGAGGTCAGCGTCACCATATCAAAGAGTGTATGGCAGGGAGTAAGACATAAAAAGACTAGTAAGGTGGGAGTGGAGGTGAAGGGTAGAGTGGTAAGTTATGAAGGGGCATTGAATGCCAAACAGAATTTTGTATTTGATCCTGGATGTAATAAGGACTGTTAGAGTTTACTGAGTAAGAGGGTGATATGGTCAGAACTACACTTTAGAAAAATCACTTTGGTGACTAAATACAAGATGGATTGGAGCAGGAGAAACTTGAGCCAGGCAGACCTACAAGTAGGTTGTTGCTATAATCTAAATGTGAAGTCCTAAGGACCTGCACCAAGATGGTGGCAGTTTCAGAGGAGTAAATGGGATGTATTCAAGAGATATTGCAAAGGAGAAGTCTACAGCCCTTCACACCAGATTGGATATGCAGGGAGGAGGATGTGAGAGATAGTGAAGGATCAACGATGATATCTACGTTGCAAGGGGGAATTAGGAGGATGGTGGTGCTCTCTATAATAACAGGGAAGGTTTTGAGTCGGGGAAAGAGTTCAGTTGTGGACATGTTGAATTAAGATGTCTGAAAGACAGAAATGCAAGATTCAAAGTCAGCAGAAAGATTAGGGTAGTTTAGGTAGATTTGAGAACCATCATGGAGAATTTTGAGATTTGAAAATTATCATGGAGATGATAACCAAATCCTTGAAAGTTGATAAGAGCACCAAGTGATGTAGTATAAAGAGAGAAGGGAAAAGGACTGGAGACAGAGCTGTTTTGGATAACTATAGCTACTGGATCAGGATCCAGTAAAGGAGATTGAGGAAGGGTCTACCTATCAGGTAGAAGGAGAACCAGAAAAGAATGGTTTCCAAAAAAACCTAAAGAAAGTATTAAAGAAAATAGAGTGACCAACTGCAGAGAAGAATAGTGAAGACTGAGAAAATGTCATTAGATTTGATAATTAAGAGAGAGCATTGGTAACTGGAGAGACCTGTTTCCATGGAGTGAAGAGAATCCTATGCTGACTTATAGGAGGTTGAGAGTGACTGAAAATGGAAGCACCTATTGTAAACAGCCTTCTGATAATATTTATTTAATACAACAGCTTTATACACACACTGATATAATATAGAATACCCTTGAGTAAGTTACTTCCCAGCAACTCTGGACTTCAGCGTCCTCACCTGCAAAACAAAAGAGATCGGACTCCATAGCATCTCAAGGTCTTTCCATCCCTAACAATTGAGAAGTCTGAGTTCCTATACACAACTCACCATGTCAACGACTATAACTCATGGAAAAAAATGGTTTTTCTATACCAACTCTGCAGAGTGAAACAGCTGCGCACACATGCAAAAAGCATGTCTAGCCCACTTCAAAGAACCCTATGCACGTCTTAACCAAACCAAAGGAAAGAATTCTGAAAAGAAAGCCATAAATAAGTCTTTTGGAGGAGGACATGTTCAGCATGTTTGATTTCCTTGTTGAAAGGAGGGTTTTATTTTGTTGATCTTGAGCCAGTAGTGCCATCAACTTAATTTTAAAATTTAAGAACTCATCTAGTATAGAAATAACCCTCACCATGGCCAAAATGAGAGGCCATATAGTGGGGTAAAAAGAACACTGTGTTAGGTACTGGGAGACTTGAGTTTTAAAACCAGCAGTGATATTAACTGACCTATGTAACCTAGAAGATGTGACCTCATAGGATCATAGACTTAGAGCTGGGAGGGTCTTTCAAAGGAGTCAACAACCCTGTCATTTTACAATGCAAAAGCTTAGGGTCTAAAAGTTTATGTGACTTTTCTAGGGTCACATAGGTGGTTACAGGTAGAGCTAGGACTCCAAATCTAGCAGTTTTTCCACAATTGCTTCCTCAGCTTACCTGTCTAGGTCTCCATTTCTTCATCTGGAAAATGAAGGAGCCAGACTAGATGATCCCTAAGTGACCTTAGGGTCCTGCTCTGTAAATTTAGTGGTCCATGAACAAGAGTCAATAGTCACACTTAATGGCACTGCTCCCCCATTTGTGAGGTCTGTTGGGAAGAGACATTATATGATGGAAATTATTTACCCCAGTTAGTCAATAAGCATGAAGTTCCTGCTGCAGGTCAGGCACTGTGCTAAGTGTTGGGGATATAAAGAAAAGTAAAAGACCTAGAGGAGCAGTCTAATGGGGGAGACAATACGTAAACAACTATGGACAAATAAGTTATATATAAAATAAATTGAAAATAATTGAAAGATTATTATCTACTAGAATTAAGAGAGATCAGGAAAGGCTCCCTATAGAGGGTGAGATTTTAGCTGAAACTTGAAGAGAGCCAGTCAAAGAGACTAAAAACTCAGGTCTCTGGGTGAAAAGCTTAATGCCAGAGAATCATTTGTGTTTGTTTCTCACAGTGGCCAAGACAACCTCAGAGGATTAATGGTACAATAGGAAGAACACTAGACTTGAGATCAGAAGATCAGTTTCTTCTTTAACTTTATGATCTTGAGTAAATTACATACTTCTCACTTCATTCTGTAAAATGAAATGTAAAACTTCAGTCTTAGAAAAGCTCTAGTATCTCTCACAACTCTAAATCCTGTGATATGAAGTCAGCATGGAGTGGACTCAGGGTATTCCATTTCATCATAACACCCTTCAAGTAGAGCTGCCAGTCTTCACACCTGCCTTTAAATTCAAGCAAAAGTAAGTATGAAACCTAACATAATTAAGGCAAAGACCTTGGAATTTTTCCAAGTTAAATTTGAAACATTATTCTAATACCTAAATAGAACTATTGAGATGTGTTCTTGATACGTCCTTGGGTTTTTTAAGAGTCATGAATGCCTGATGTTACCTGCCTTTTGTCAAGGACTCCTGAGAACTTTATATAATCTGTCTCAGATAGAGTGTAAAGTCACCAGAACCCAAAAGAATTGATACAAATTAGGAACTAAACATTTCTTGTGTTTATTTAGCCTGGGTTTTCTAAGACCCAGGAAGGACTTCACAGGATCATAGGTTATGCTGGAGCACCGAAGGACATGCAGGCTTTGGAGGACCAAAAGGCATAAAAACTTGATGAAATGGAACGCGTGAAGATAGGCCTTTTTGATGGAAGAACAAACAGGAGAAGAAAATGACTAATTCAACAAAGCATCAGCCTTAGAAATAGTAGCAGGAATCACCTCATGGATACTTGGGACAGACCAAAACAAAGTTTCAGCAGAAAAAATGTAAGGGCAGAGATAAAAAATGCAACTCTTCAGAGCAGTCAGTATCCATGAGATCACAGATGACTCATCTCAGGAAACAAATGCAGTAGAGAAAATGAAAGGATAAAATGTGCAGAAAAGTGACTTTTACCTCCTGATTGATGTAGACAGCAATCACGGAGTCAATCAATTAAACCCCTCATAGTACAAATTAATTTTAGTAGTGACTATTTCGAACTGAATGTCACCAACCAAGTGACCATGGGGCCCCAGGGCACATAAATTGAATTTTACCTTCAAGGGTAAGAAGTTTGGTACAGAGTGCAGGCTAGATACATACAGCCTTGTTAGATGGGAGAAATGAATGGAGTGGGGTACTTAAGAGGAAGTGAATGTACACTGCTTTCCACATGATCTGTAGAGCTACCACTGTTCTTGTAACCACAAAACGGACTATGTTACCTTCTAATTTCAGAAAATTGCATAGAATCACAAGACTTACAGGCAGAAGATACCCCAAGAAACTCTAAAATTCATTCCTTTTATTTTATGAATGAGGTAACTTGTACAAGAGTGGTTCAATTAGTTTGGCCAAATATCTTTCTACCAAAAGGAGAAGAGATCAGCAATTTGGAATCTTGAAGAGAAGCATTTTTCATCCATTTGGACAACTGGTGTTTGTCTCCCACAGATTTTTTAATCCTGTAGATTTTACCCACATAACCTTTTAAAATGTACTCGTCGAGTTCTTTCACCATGGAATCTAGCCCTGTGGTTTTTCCATAGGTAATAGGGGTTGAACCTCCATGGATCATCCGCAAGGATAAGCCTTCAAGATTCATGCACACTTCTGAGAAAATATGTGGCTTCACAAAGAAAGGACTTTTCAATTTGGAATGACACAGCAAACCCTGGGTTGGCCTTTGTTCTTCTACTGTTGAGGAGAAAAGAAGAATAAAAAATTTAACAGATCCAATTACCTACTGAGTCAGGAGTATGGGCTGGAACAATTCTATCCAACGTCTCTCTCTCTTCTTCTAATTCTCCACGTGACAGACGTCAAGTAATCTGAAACTTCCCTCGAGGGGAGGGAAAGGTGTCCTCCACACCAGCAGCATGATGATTGGTCCCTTGGGGCAACAAAACCAGAAGCTTAGTTAATTTAGGAGAATTTAGCCTGGCAGGCTTTGGGACCCCTAACAGCCTTTTCTACTACGTGTTTCTTTCTCTAAACATCAGTGACAAAATAACAGTCCTAAAGTGACACATTAGTCTTGGAGGCCACCTTGGGAGTGTCTGGATCCTTGACTGAACTAGACAAGAGTCTCTTACATCCATTACAGGCCTTCTTACAGGACAAAATGACCAAGAACAGTAAGATTGATGCACCCAAGACCTGGACTGGCTTGCCAGAAGACCTGGAGGGCAGCAATTCTGCAAACAGTGTCATACCTTCATGTTTCAAGTACTAACCTCCCTGGAGAATATGTAATAGAAATTATGTTATTACTGATGCTTGTCTACATTTTTCTGTCAATCTGTGCTTGTGGTTCACGTGTATAGTCAGCGAGTCTTTTACAACGTGATACTTAGATAAAAGTTTGGATCTCTGTAGAGAAACATTCCCACCTCGGTACAGTTATCCCTTCTATATTATGACTTTCCCCACCAAGGTTTCCACATGTTACAGCTGAGCATAAGAAATTAAATGAGAATTTGGAGGGAGTTTGTAGAAGCTGCAGACAATGCGTGAAGGCAGCAGATGACACAGAAAACATTTAGAAATTCAGAAATTACACATATGTAGTATAATATCAACATTTTATTTTTGATACTATAATAATTCAGACTTCTTCTCTGGTACAAAGGAAGGACCAAAAAATTTCACCTGATTTTCCAGATCACAAGGGCACTATGCCCCTAATTCCCATAATGTGGAAGGGATAACTATATATCTTTGGCTCAGAATGAGAGAAAAAAGATTAACAGTGACTCCATTCAGAAGTCACAGAGGTCATTGAGACATATTTTTATCATACAGTTAATGTCCTTTAGTGGTGTGTGTTTAGCTGATGATCATTGGGGTCCCTCTGGCATGGTAAGTTCTAGGAGGTAAAATCCTCTGCTCAAGTCCTTCCTGTACAGTAACTGGCAGAATCCCCTAATATACTGGCACAATAAATAGTTTTTGATGGTGACAAATAGGGTAATGATTGAAAATGATTGACCTCTATGGGAGTCAGAAGAGCTATGACTGATTGGTCTAATCCCTCATAGTCTATATGCTTATTTTATGACTCAGTTCCCTTGCACACACCGTCCTCCAGGTAGACTTTTCAACTTTGCGAATCCCTAGCTTCCTACAAGGCTCAACTCAAATGTCACTACCTTTAGAAATTTCCTACAGAAATTCTTTTTTGAAATTCCATCTGTAAGCATTCCCCACCCTAGCCTCCCAAATTTTGTTTACTTCATATATCATTCGTATTGGTTTATTACTGTACGTTTATTTGTTTTTTTCCCCTAGTACAATGAAAGTTCTCTGAGGGCAGGGCTGTATTCATAATCTTTGTGCCTCCAATACCTAGTAAAATTCCTGACACATTGGAGGCACCTTATAAATTAAATTGAATCAAGCACTGGATGGAACCTGTATGCCCAGGAACAAAGAAATGCAAACCAAAAAAGGAGTGATTTGTCCAGCCAGTGTATTGTGAGATGCCTCCTGCTGAGCCCAGGAATCTTCTCTGCAGAAGTGAGAAAAGACAATGGTTCTTTTCCTCATATTCTGCCAAGGTCTTTTTATTCCCTAGCTCAGGGTAAATATGCAACCTCGAGAGGGTCATCTTATATAAGCTTGTTTTGTTTCAAGTTAACGTAATATACAAAAAACTGAACTTACAAAAATGATACAAAGGAAATCATGACTCACCATATGAAAGATGCTTCATTCTACAGAAGGATTTACCATAGGATTTCTTTAAATTTATTTTTAGTTTTCAATACTCACTTTTATAAGATTTTGAGTTCTAAATTTTCCCCCTCCCTCCACTCTCCCCTCCCCAAGACAGCATGCAATCTGATATTGACTACACATGTACAATCAAATTAAACATATTTCCACATTAGTAATGCTGTGAAGGAAGAATCAGAACAAAAGGGAAGAACCACAAATAAATGAAAAAGAGAGAGAAACTAGTATGCTTCCATCTGCATTCAGACTCCATAGTTCTCTCTATGGACGTGGATAACATTTTCCATCATGAGTCTTTCAGAATTGTCTTAGATCACTGCATAGCTCAGAACTGCTAAGTCTGACTAAGTTGGCTGTTGCCTGATGTTGCTATTAGAGTGTACAGTGATCTTCTGGTTCTGTTCATTTCACTCAGCATCAGTTCATATAAATCTTTCCAGGTTTTTCTGAAGTCCACCTGTTCTTCATTTATTATAGCACAATAGCATTCCATTACATTCATATACCACAACTTGTTCAGCCATTCCCCAATGGATGGGCATCACCTCAATTTCCAATTCTTTGCTACCAAAAAAAGAGCTGCTATAAATATTTGTGTGCATGGGGGTCCTTTTCCCTTTTTATGATGTCTTTGGGATACAGACTCAGTAGTGATATGGCTGGATCAAAGGGTATGTGCAGTTTTATAGCCCTTTGGGCATAGTTCCAAATTACTCTCCATAATGGTTGGATCAGCTCACAACTCCATCAACCATGTGTTAGTGTTCCAATTTTCCCACATCTTCTCCAACATTTATCATTTTACTATTTTGTCATGTTAGCCAATCAGATGGTTGGTTGGTTGTCATCCTTTGTTCTTGAAGAGGACCAAAATGACATCACCATAATAAAATGAAGTTTCAGTGTGTCCAGCTGTGGCTGATCAGACCAATATGAGCTCAGAATACTCTACCACAGGTTGGGCACAGATAGTCCATATGAATATTTGGGGTGGATACTTCAAATTTGCACATCCTACATTTACTTTGTGCACCAATCTGATAGGTGTGATATGGTACCTCAGAGTAGTTTTAATTTGACCTGCGTGTTTTAATATTTGCATATGCCAATTTAGACAATAAGGCATAATTCTCTTGTCAGGAAGACCTGGGTTCTCCTCTCTCCTCTGATTCATACTGGCTTATTGACCCTGGGCAAGTCATTTAGCTTCCTAGTGTCCCTCAGGCAACTGTTTAAAACTACAAGTTTGAGAGATGGTGCCAATCTACACTAGTAGAGGGAGTTTCCTTCTTGGGCATTCCTAATGTCATTTAAATAGCAAATCTAGTTTTTAAAATGCATAGTTTGAATAATATTTACTATTCAGAGAGGTCCAATTGTAGATTACAAAGGGAACAGAACTGGAGTGAGTTCACCTATGTTCAATCAATTAGTAAATATTTACTAAATGCCTACTATGTGTCCAGCCCTGTGCTAAGCATCAGGGATACTCTCAAATTTTAAATATTCAAATGCAAATTCTTTTACTTATCACCTATGTGATCTTGAGCATGTCACTTAATTTCCCTGGGCCTCAGTTTTCCCCAAGAGGAGGGGGCTATAATTAAAAGGGTATACTAGGTGATGGCTGAGGCCCCTTCTAACTAAAAATCTATAATCCCATGATTCTGCTTTGTTGGAGGAATAGGAAATAGGAAAGCTCTTCAGTACAGTTATAGAGAGGTCCAGCATTTATAAAGAAGGTATAAATCCTCAGGTTACCTATGAATGACTATGGATAAGGCTGTTTCACTTAGGTTGAGTCACTCAGAAGAGAAGGTCATTGAAGAAGAATGAGGAGAAATACAATGAGGGCATTTACTACCAGAGATGTAGAGTCTTCAGATGGAATCCAAGAAAACCCAAGAACATTGCAAGTTGTGACTAAGATAGTTGGATTACTGTGACTGGGGTGTAGGAAGAGGAGTAGCCCAGAGCATATTAATTTCTAGGTTGTCAGCAGACTCTCCCCCGCAACAAGCCTGATGATCAATGAGGGGATTTTGTTTTCTAGCCCTCTGAGCCGGTCAAGATTGGAGTAACTGGGGATCTTGATGGAGGGAAAGCTGCGTGCTGGGCTGCCACAGTCCTCACCTGGGGCCAGTTCTGCTCATGGAAACATGAGGTAAAGGGATTCACAGCCCATACCTCAGTCGGGCCATCCTACCTACTGACTGATCACTGAAAAATATTTCTCAAGGCTTTTGCTAGGATTCAGAAGATACTCATTAGAGATCAAATTCAGTCTAGAGCCCACATGGAAACCCATCCACATTTCCAAGACATGTACTGATTTCAATAAAAGGATCCCTTTTATTTTATTGTAAAGTGCATGCTCATAACATATTCTACTTTCAGTAATACCTCTCATATACCAAACTTGACCATATCAAGCTTATCTATCTGAAAAATAACTGAGCCAGGAAATAAATAAAAAGGGCCTTCAAAATAGCCAAAATAGCTGTTATAAAGTCTTTCAGAAGCAATATTGTATAGTAAATAGAGTCCTGGGCTTGACACCAGGAATCCCTGGGTTCAAATACACCTCCAATACTTAATATTTGTGTGAACATGGGCAAAACACTTAATCTTTCCAATCCTCAGTTTCTTTAACTATACAATGGGACTAATAGTACCTATTAATGCCTGCTTCATGAGGCTGTTGTAAGATTCAAATTAAATAATATACATAAAATATTTTTCAGATCTTAAATTACTATTTAAATGTCAGCTATTAATATTGTCAACAAAATATGTACTTTATTCATAGAATTAAAGATCTGAAAACCTGGGTTCTAGTCCTAGCTCTCCCACCTAATTGTATGATCTTGAGCAAGGCATTGAACCTCTCAGCATCATATATAAAACAGAAGAAAATACCTATAGCTTTACTCTATAGTCTTACAGGACCCCTCTGAGGTTTACACGAAATAAATCAATTTGTCAACCACGCTATAAACAGCACCCACTTTGGGAATACTTCCCCCAACTAGTACTCATAAGCACCAGTTAGGTCCCCAGAGAGGAGCTGCTATTGACAAGTTCTAGTACACTCTGTAATTCTACACTCCTAAAACTATAGTTAATGAGCCCCCACCACTGAGCTTCCTCTTAACAGTGAACCAGTAGACATAATAATTTAAGCAATGTCATTTATTAAGATGGCATAATAAGAACATAGCTACAAAAAAAATCCCTCCCTTAAACTTGGGTGCATTCTCACCCAAATACACATAGTACTCATGGGAAGAATGAGCACAGACTTATCCAGTGAAGTGCACACAAGAGGAATGAATTTGGCCAACATTTCTTATACTATAGCAACCTAATGTCCTTTTATTCTTGTAGAGTCCTTCATGCTGCTTCCTCCAGCAATGCCACCATAACTCTCTCCCATCCACCCCTAGCAATGTTTCTGCTGGCTAGTTTACTCAGCCGGGCTCCCTGGATCTCATTATCTTTGCAGTCCCACCCTCAACCACCAGGGCTACTTCATTGGAATAACAGTTGACTTTCTTCTCTCCTGTCAGTAGTCTTACTCCTTAAAGTTGCCTTGTTTATAGAATTTTGCTCCTCTATGTCTTCTGTGAGAGTGTGTCTCAGCTTCCTGTTGGACTTGTCTCAAGTGGAACTCAACCTAGCATCTGTTGTATGAGATGTATCCTACTGATTAAGTAGTTCATGCAAAGTATCATGGCAGGTGGGAGAGGAGAAGGAGGAGGAGAGAAAATCCCATGTCAATCACCCTGCACATACATGGGATAGAATCTCAAAGCTTCTACTCCCAAAGCTGTTCTACTAGAACACTTCAAATTCTCTGTCTTTAAGGGTCACCCAGGTATAGCAAACTTTTGCCCAGCCAATGGCCAGCTTCCCTTTCTAATTCAATCAAGAAACTTTTCCCCCACTCCCTCAAGGGATTAAGGGTGTAGACATAATCTTTGTTGTTGCTGTCCAGTCACTTTTCAGTCATGTCCAACTCTTCATGACCCCATTTGAGGTTTTCCTACCAAAGATACTGGAGTGGTTTACCATTTCCTTCTCCAGTTGATTTGACAAATGAAGAAACTGAGACAAACAAGTAGCTTGCCCAGTGTCACTTAGCCAGTAAGTGTCCCAGGCCAGATTTGAACTCATGAAGATGAATCTCCTGATTCCAGACCTAGCATTCTATCCACGTGCCACCTAGTGGCTTCACAGACATAATTTTACACTTAGTTTAACATTTTGTTATCCATCTCTTTATATCTGGTGATTACACCCTAGGTTAGGGGTTGGTCCAGGACTAATTTCTCTCTATACAGATAAATCTGGGGGAGGGGGTTTCTTTATTTGTTTTATTCATTCATTTTACACATGCCACCCTAACAAGTTTGCTTATCCAGTTTCAAAAATCATAGCTGACCTGGGGAGCAAGTAAGACTCACAGCTTAAAAGCAGCAAATTAGCAGGGGCAAGTAGAGCTACATGCAAGGTGATTCAAGAATGAAATGACAAATGACAATCTGACAGCAAAGAGGCAAAGACTAAAAATGTGATCCGTGACGACCCTCAATGACAAGACTACCGATATAGCCTGGTAGTCAGAAAGATGAAGGCAACCCAGCTGAAAGCCCTTCTACATGCCCCACCACTCCCAACTCCCCAACTTCAGCTTCCTCTCATATCCTCTTGTTCCCTACTAAAACACAACCTCCTTGAAGTCAGGGACATTCTTTCTACTTATATTTATATTCCCATCTCTTAGCACAGTGTTGGCACATAGTAAGTGCTTAATAAATGTGTGTTGACTGACAGAACAGTACTAAAGAAACAGACCCTCTAATAAAAGTTCAGCCATCAGAGAAGTTCTGATTTTTTTTTATCTTTTTATCTTTTCATCTCTCTGACTCTTGCTCACCATCAGAAGATCACTTGTTTAGCTGTTACAGGTAGGTTATACTTTCAATACGGCAACTTTCTTCTCTACTTCAATGATTTCACCAGATATGGGCACTCCCTTCGCTGGAGCTGATTACATCCTTGTACAACTCAGTGGTTGATTCTTTGAGAACTACTGTGACTTACCAAAAAAAAAAAATTCCCTGCAAATAGAAGTATACTATTTTCTCTCTTTTTTGTTTTTTGTTTTGCATGGTTTTTCTCTTTTGTTCTTATTCTTTTTTGGTTTTTTTTTGTTTCTCCTGGTTTTTTTCCTTTTGTTCTGATTCTTCTTTCTCAACATGACTAGTGTGGAAATACATTTAACATGATTGTACATATATAACCTATATCAGATTGCTTGCTGTCTTGGGGAGGGAGAAGAATAGGGAAAAGGGAGGGAAAAAAATTTGGAACTCAAAATTTTACAAAAATAAATGTTGAAACTATCTTTACATGTAATTGGGGGGAATACTATTAGGGGAAAAAAATCACCCCCAGAGCCCACCTTCTGATGATGAGGAACTCTTTATAAGAATAGAAAAACAATAAATGCTCCCATATACATTTTTTTTTATTCCTGAGGATAATTTCCTATGAGAGCTATTCTTTGCTGCCCTCTGTTTGAAGAACCAGGTAGTTGATTATGGTCTTTATTCCACTGTGATTTTTTTTCAAATTTTGCTCCTGATGCTGCTATAGCTGCTGTGTGTGTTCATCTTTCATTGCCAAAGAAGACCATGCCATCAGAGAAATGATGACATGACTTGCACTTGACTTTGTTTTGAGGGAGGGAGGGTTATGCAGGTCACCAGCCTCACTTCTCCTCCAGAGCCATCTCATTCCAGTGACCAGATATTCATCAGGATGACTGGAGATGACCCAGGATGAGGCAATTGGGGCTAAGTGACTTGCCCAAGGTCACATAGTGAGTGTCAAGTGTCTGAGGTGAGATTTGAACTGAGTCCTCCTGACTCCTGCACTGATGCTCTATCCACTGCACCACCTAGCTGCTATGGCTGCTAAAATTACTTGGAAAGAAACTGAGCAAATACAAAGAAATGAGTCTTTAAATGCAGTGAAAACCTCAAAAGGTAAGCACCAAAATATTTAGAAAATCCTTTAATAAATATTTGAGTGTTTTCAACAGGTGGAAAGTTCCCCTGAAAGGAAGAAAAACATTCAGCATAAATGGGGTTGAATTTAATGATGAGTAAGATAGAGAGAGTCAATGTTTAAGAAGGAAACATCTTTAAAATACAATTCCTAAGTCTTGCTCATAAACACTACCTAGTTGTAAACCACAAGAATTTCAATGTAACATTAAAGCCAACATCACCCCTAATTTCTTTACTAGAATCAAGGAAGGTGAGTTACAGTCTAACGAGAAGTGCAGCTACTGTTGCCCAAAGACTAAATAATGGGGTTGGAGTAAGAAAAGAAAAGAGATATTTAGATGAAAGAAGATGCCTCTTCCCATCACCTGTTGTGGATAGGTAATGAGACTTGAAATCAAGAAGACCAAGGTACAAATCACCCCTCCATTACCAGGTGTGTGACCCTGGACAAGTTGACAGATCTCTCAGACTTTGTTTCCTCATCTGTAAAGTGAAAGAGCTGGCTTTGATAGCCTCTAAGCACTGTCTCTGAGCCTATGATCCTACTGTGTTGAAAATGTTTTTACTACACAAGCTATCTCCCTCCACCCACCTCCACCTAGGCACCTAGAGAGGGCTGCTGGGTAATAGCTATACTTATTGTTCAGTCATTTCAATCATGTCCTTCTCTTTGTGACCCCATTTGGGCTTTTCTTGGCAAAGATACTGGAGTGGTTTGCTATTTCCTTCTCCAGCTCATTTTACAGAGGATGAAACTGAGGCAGACTGGGTTAAGTGACTTGTTCAGTGTCACAAAGCTAGTAAGTATCTAAGGACAAATTTGAACTCAGGTCTTCCTGACTCCTGACCTGGTGCTCTATACTGTACCAGTTAGTTGCCCTATTTGCCCCTAATTTAGAACTCTACCTAGATATCCATTGAGACATAGAGTTAAAGCTGGAACAGACTTTTGAGGTTTTCAAGACCAACCCCCTCATTTCACACATATGAAGAAATGAAAATGATGCCCAGAGAGATTATGACTTGCCCAAGGTCACATAAGTAATAAAAGGCAGTGGTAAGATTTAAACCTACGTTCTCTGACTCTAAAGATGGTGTTCTTTCTGTTATGACTCATTTTTAGTTGGCATTCCTAGCTGTTGAGAATTTAAGCAAACACTTGCTTGGATTTGGAGTATGGGAATGAGGCAAGGACCTTAAGGATGATTTCTTTCCAGATCCACAGCTTAGAACTCAAGGTACTTTCAGATTAGAGAAAGATGGATTTTCTGAGTGGGTAGCTCAGAAGGGCAAGATGGGGGGCAGGGAGAGAGAGAAGTTTCCAAGAAAAACTAAGGAGGGATGACAGTTTTATCACTCTGCAGCTGGAATGTCAGTTTTAAAAGCCCAAGTCTATTTATGAGCAATAGTTTAACCTCTGTGGAATTTGAATCTTGTATGGATTTGTATTTCCAGATCCTCTATAAATCTGTATGTGTGTGTGATTTTAGACAAAACCTGTATACACAGTTATGCATGCTCAACTTTAGATAAGGGATTGCCCATTTTTGCTGCTCATCTCCAATGATCTCAAAGGGTGTTACAAAAATTCTTCTCCAACATCTCAAGGCAAATCTTTGATTTCATTCTAATTTTAAAAATAAATATAGGCCATTGCATTCCTATGAAAGGTACAATGAATGAAACCAAACCAGCATGCTGTAGCATGCTTGTCACAATTCTAAGAAAGTTGGAAGTATTCTGGAAACACACACACACACACACACACACACACACACACACATATTTCCATATCCATATATATGTGCATAGATTTTTTTTTCCTGTGTGTCTACATGATTTTTTAGAAGAAGAAAAAACTTATTAGTCACACCTTTATTTGTGTTGTGTAATCATTTTTGGGTGGAGGCATGGAAAAGCAGCTTAAGGCAATAGCAGTCATTAGTCAGTCAACAATATTTTTCAGCACCTACCTTAGGGAAGAGAGCTTTTGCTCAGTAGCCACAAAAAGAATTTGTTTTAGACTCAAGAGATCTTTTGGGACAAAGGAAGAGAATGCACCAAGGCAAATCATAATTAACCTTGCGCTCCACGTCCTTTCTCACCCCTTGGGCCTCATTCCCTTCCAACAGGCCTAGGCTGGTCCCTTTGGAACCCAGTGTATTCACATGGTAACTGGGGCAACCCAATAGAGCTGCAAAGCCAAAGGGAATGGGTGGGGCTGCTCTGAGGGCAATTGTGAAGAATGTTGTTCAACATAGGACTTCATGGGGTTATTGATGCTGCATTTAAGGTGACCACAGACACCTGTTACTTTGGGACATTTTTGTATTAGGCAAGTACCAAGACAGTGAGGACAACACCCAGAGAAAACGTATGTCCAAGCCAGCTAACACCTCAGGTATTGCAGCACACTTCTCTCCTCACCCTCCCCTCCTGGCCTTCCTCCTCTTGGGAAGGAGCTTCCTGCCTGGGTGCAATGTTCCTGCTAGGCAGGTTAGGCGTGAGAAAAAGAGAGTCAACTCACATAAGATGCCCACGCTCCGTGGAGTAGCCGTCTGACCCAGGCTCTGTCCCTCACTTTGGGTTGGGTAAATTCTGTTGGTGTTCTGAAGCACCAGGAAGGCAAGAAGGGGACGAGTGCTGCATCTCTGGGTTTTCTTCCCCCCCCCACCACCACCCAACCTCCCGCCCCAGCCTTTTCCACCTCATGCACTGAGCTGCATTTGCTAATAGCCAGCATTGACATAATACCTACTGTGTCCCATGCACCGTACTAGCACTTTACAAATATCTCATTTGACCCTCACAACAACCCGAGGAGGTGGCTGCTATAATTATCATCCTCATTTTATAGATGAGGAAACTGAGGCAGATAGAGGTTAAATGATTTGTCTAGTGTCGCATAGCTAGTAAGTACCTGAGGTCAGAATTGAATGCAGGTCTTTCTGACTTCCAGGTCCAATGCTCTTCCATCCTCTGAGCCACCTAGCTGCCTAAGGGGTTCTTGATACATAAAAGGAGCACTCCAGTCAGAGTCTGCCACATGGGGCAGGCGAGTATATATGGTTAAATCCTAATTCTGATTAACCAAGTAAATGCATGGAAACTCCTTACCTCCTACTCTCCCGTGGACTTTATATGTACTGGTAGGAGAGTGTGTCATAGATGTTCAGGGGGATGCTTTGTGCCAACTGTTCTTATTACTATACCTGAGTAAATCTAAATCCTTGTTCTAAAAGTTACAAATGAGGAAACTGAGGTAGGCAAAGGTTAAGTGACTTGCCCAGGGTCACATAGCTTGTAAGTATCTAAAGCTGGATTTGAACTCAGGTTTTCCCAACTCTGGGACCAGTGCTCTATTCACTGTGCCACTTAGCTTCCATAGAGTAATGGAAAACTGTTTTCTTAGCGGTCTGGCTTTTAAAGACAGCACTCTAGGGTGCCCCATAACACTATATGAAAAAGCAGTAAGTGTTGGGTTTGATTGAGTAAATCAAATTACCTGACTCTACTTAAAATAATTAAAAAGATGCTACACCCAAATACCTTAACCATATGAAAAAGCATCTCAACCAGACTTGAGATTAGTGTGAAAAGTCTTCTAAGGGGCAATGGGGAGTGGTGGGGGGGGGTGTGTGGAGCCAAGATGGTGAAGTAACAGTATAGATTTGATAGCGTACTCCCCCCCAAAGCCAGATAAATACCTGTAAAAAATGACTCTAAATTAAATTCTGGAGCTGCAGGACCCATGGAAGATGGAGTGAAGCAAACCTGCAGCCCAAGACAGCCTGGAAGGTCGCCAGGAAATGTCTATTCACACCTCACTGGGAACAGAGCATTCCAGTATGGACTATGCCAGAACAGACAGAACCAGAGCAGTCCTTGGGGAGGTGGGGGCAGGGGGGAGGAATGGACTGAATCTCTGGCACCTGTGGCAGTTTCCAGACTTAATGACCCCAAAATACCGAGGACAAATTTTGAAAAAAACTTGTGCAACCTGTGTGAAAGAGTAGACTGGTCCAGCCCCAGGGCAGTGGAAGGGGTGGAGGAGCCCACAGAGAAGCCCACAACAGCAGCAGCAGGGGCAGGGGCAGTGGCAGTAGCAGCAACTGTTTTCTGGAGCTGTAGGCTCCAGATCGAGTGGGAGGATTGAGTGACTGACAGTGCACCTCCCACCCCTCACTGGAAGCAGAGAATAACCTTGACAAAGAGCTCAAAAGTCAAGTAAATAGCTGGGAAAATGAGCAAAAACAGGAAAAAGAATCAGACTATAGAATCTTATTTTAGTGACAAGGAAGACCAAAGTATACAAACAGAAGACAATAAAGTCAAAGATCCTTCATCCAAAGTCTCCAAGAAAAATATTAATTGGTCTCAGACCATGGAAGAGCTTAAAAGGGATTTTGAAAATCAAGTAAGAGAAGTAGAACAAAAATTGGGAAGAGAAATGAGAGTGATATAAGAAAATCATGAAAAATGAGTTGACTGCTTGCTAAAGGAGACCCAAAAAATGCTGAAGAAAATAACAATTTAAAAAATAGACTAACCCAAATGGCAAAAGAGAGCCCAAAAACCAATGAGGAAAGAATGCTCTAAAAAGCAGAATTGACCAGATGGAAAAGGAGGTCCAAAAACTCACTGAAGAAAATAGTTCCTTAAAGAACAGAAAGAAGCAGATGGAGGCTAATGACTTTATGAAAAAAATCAAGAAATTATAAAACAAGGACAAAGGAATGAAAAAATAACAGATAATGTGAAATATCTCATTAGAAAAACAACTGACCTGGAAAACAGATCCAGGAGAGACAATTTAAAAATTATGGGACCATCTGAAAGCCATGATCAAGAAAAAGAGCCTAGACATCATTTTTCAAGAAATAATCAAGGAAAACTGCATTAATATTGTAGAACAAGAGGGTAAAATAGATATTGAAAGAATCCACCAATCACCTCCTGAAAGAGATCCCAAAAGGAAAACTCCTAGAAATATTTTAGCCAAATTCCAGAGGTCCCAAGTCAAGGAGAAAATATTGCAAGCAACCAGAAAGAAACAATTCAAGTATTGCAGGAATACAATCAGGATAACACAATACCTAGCAGCTTCTACATTAAGGGATTTCAGGGCTTAGAATATTATATTCAGAGGTCAATGGGGCTAGGATTAAAACCAAGAATCACGGGGGTAGGAGCCAAGATGGCAGAGTAGAAAGATACACATAAGCTAGCTCCTAACCCACAGCCCATAAAATACCTGTAAAGAAGAACTCCCAACAAATTCTGGAGCAGCAGAAGCCACACAACAACAGAATGGAGGATATTTCAGTTCCAGAGAGACCTGAAAACTAACATGAAAGGTCTGTCATGCACTGGACCCAGAGCAGAGCCCAGCCCTGCCTTGGTCACGGGGCACTGAGGGGAGCAGATCTGAGCAGACTTTAGGTATGGAATCTCCTACCAAAGCACAAGTCCCTCCACCCACAGGCGCCAAAGGTCAGTGAGAGCATCTTTTCTGCTTGCCAAGAGGGGAGAGGGGTGTCTCCATGACTCAGACCCCTTGGGAGGCAGCAGCAGACAGAGGCTCCCAAAGCAGGCAGGAGCTCAGATCCACTGTTGAAGGTCTCCACATAAAGCCCCTGAGGGAATTAAGCCACATGTGGTGGCCTTGCCCCCACCTGAGCACCTGAACTTAATCTCACACTGAATAGCAGCCACACCCCCACCAAAAGCCCTGAGGCTGGGGAGCAGCATTTGAATCTCAGCCCCCAAGCACTAGTTGGGTGGATCTGGAGGCCAGGTGGGTGTGGAGAGAAAACTCAGAAGTCAAGTAACTGGCTGGGAAAATGCCCAGAAAAGGGAAAAAAAATAAGACTATAGAAGGTTACTTTAGGAGGATGAACAATGCTTACCATCAGGGAAAGACATAGAAGTCAAGCTTCTGTATCCCAAACATCAAAAATAAATATTCAATGGGCTTGGGCCATGGAAGAGCCCAAAAAGGATTTTGAAAATCAAGTTAGAGAGGTGGAGGAAAAACTGGAAAAAGAAATGAGAGAGATGAAAGAAAAGCATGAAAAGCAGGTCAACATCTTGCTGAAAGAGACCCAAAAAAATGCTGAAGAAAATAACACCTTGAAAAATAGGCTAACTGAATTGGCAAAAGAGGTTCAAAAAGCCAATGAGGAGAAGAATGCTTTCAAAAGCAGAATTAGCCAAATGGAAAAGGAAGTCCAAAAGCTCACTGAAGAAAATAGTTCTCTCAAAATTAGAATGGAACATATGGAGTTTAATGACTTTCTGAGAAACCAAGAAATCACAAAACAAAACCAAAAGAATGA
>CM053773.1:64772524-64789220 GCA_028658325.1 Potorous gilbertii
GTGAGCTTTTGCACTTCCTTTTCCATTTGGCTAATTCTGCTTTTGAAAGCATTCTTCTCCTCATTGGCTTTTTGAACCTCTTTTGCCAATTGAGTTAGCCTATTTTTCAAGGTGTTATTTTCTTCAGCTTTTTTTGGGTCTCCTTTATCAAGGTATTGACCCGTTTTTCATGCTTTTCTTGCATCTCTCTCATTTCTCTTCCCAGTTTTTCCTCCACCTGTCTGACTTGATTTTCAAAATCCTTTTTGAAGTCTTCCATGGACTGAGCCCATTGGATATCTATTTCACATGTTTGGGATACAGAGGCCTTGACTCTTATGTCTGTACCTGATGGTCAGCAGTTTTCTTCCTTGTCAGAGAGGAATGGCGCAATCCTCTGGTCACCAAGAAAATAACCTTCTATGGTCTTATTTTTTTTTCCCTTTTCTGGGCATTTTCCCAGCCAGTTACTTGACTTCTGAGAGTCCTCTCCACCCTGGCCTAGGTCAGCCCAGCTAGTGCTTGGGGTCTGAGATTCAAATGCTGCTCCCCAGCCTCAGGGCTTTTGGTGGCCGGCCTGGCTGCTATTTAATGGGAGCTTAATTTCTGGTGCTCAGGTGGGGGCAGGTTCAGTTCCCTCAGGGGGTTTATGCAGTGACCTTTTGTAATGGAGCTGCTGCTGCACTTCTGCCTGCTCTGGGAGCCTCTGGCCACCTGCTGTCTCTGCCACTGCCTCTGCTGCTGCCTCCCGAGGGGGCCCAAGTCATGGAGACACCCCGCTCCCCTCTCAGCCTGTCTCTCTCACTGACTTGTGAGTCTGTGGGTGGAGGGACCTTTGTGGCTGCTGGAGATTCTGTCCCTGAAGCCTGCTCAGATCTGCTCGCTCCTCTCAGTGCCATGTTACCAGGGCAGGGGAGGACTCCACTCCTGTCCAGTGTGCAGTGGACCTTTGGGATCGGTTTTTCAGGGCTCTCTGGAATGGAAATCTCCTTCACTGTGTTGCTGCGCGGCTTCCACTGTTGCAGAATTTGTTGGGAGTTCTTTTTAGAGGAAATTCATGGGCCGTGTTTTCGGAGCTAGCATGTGTGAGTCTTTCTACTCTGCCATCTTGGCTCCGCCCCCCAAAAAAACAATTTAATAAAGATTAGAATTGGCCAAGTAGAAACTAATGACTCAATGAGACAGCAAGAGTCACCATAAATGAGGGAAAGAAGATATAGACAGTTTGCAGCTGAAACAGCTTATCCTTCCACTGCTTTTTTTAAAAATCTGATGATTAGAAGATGTTATTTTGCTGATTGGCTGAAAAAATTCTGGAACCCCCCTCATGCTGACAGGTCATTGGCTGAGAACAGAATCCCACGTCTTTGTGAAAGGTTATTGAATTTACTGCTCTCTCTCTGGTTCCTGTAGTCTTAGAGAAAGCAATCATCTCAGGGAAGCCTGTATTTTCTTCCACTGTCCTCAAGTTTGACGGGGGAAATCCAGGTTTTACATCTGTTTTGCTGGGAGCTCTAAGCCAAAGAGGCTTAGGGAGGATAATGCAAAGCAAAATCTATTATTTCTAGATAGGGGCGTGAGGGTGGGGAGGGCTTAGCAGTTCCTTGGCTCAAGGGAACTACTTGTCACCTACTATGGTAACTTTGTTTCAGCACCCTTTGAGGAGTGTCTGGGAGCAAAAAGAGTCAGCCACCACTTCATTTGTTGGAGAGCAGAAAAATGAGGGTCTTTCCCAGACAGAGAGTTGTGAGGACTAAATAGGGAGCAGCTAGGAGAAAAGAATTAGAGATAGCAAAGTCTGCAGTCTAGAGTTGTGAATGGCTGCTCTGAGGAGCTGATGCCCTGGGAAGGTGGGTTTCCCCACCCATGTATCTTCAACTAGTTTTCTAAAAATATATGCCCATTTTCCTCCGTGGACGCTCCCATTTTAGTGGGAGAGGGGGAGTCAGGCTTATGGGTGAGTTGGGATACTTGATTATTGCTGATTTTTTCCTTCTGAATAGATGTTAGGATTGTTGCAATTTTTGCCTGCTGTTGAATAAGTGAGGCAGCTAGGCAGTACATTGAATGGAGCCCTGGGCCTGAAGACAAGAAGACATGAGTTCAGATGTGGTCTCAGACAATTAAGTAACTGTGTGACCCTGGGAAAATTATTTTTTTAAAATAAATTTATGGAATAAAACAAGCATTTCCATAGCATAGTATAATAATAAAAAAAAGATGATTGTTTATGGAACTGCGAATGTATTATGTACTACTTGCTGGTGGTTGTATTTTTTTTTTGCTGAGGCAATTGGGGTTAAGTGACTTGTCCAGGGTGACACAGCTACTATGTGTCAAATATCTAGGACAGATTTGAATTCAGGCCCTCCTGAGGGCCAGTGCTCTAATCTCTGAGCCACCTGTGATTTCTTTTAAATATGTAGTAAAGTTACCATGTAAATTTCTTTTTTTCTTCCCTCTCCCTACATGGTTACCATTAGACACAAATATTATATGTGTGTGTGTGTGTGTGTGTGTGTGTGTGTGTGTGTGTGTGTGTATACATACATATATGTATACGCACAAATAGTATATGTGTACATATATTATATATATGTAAATATATACACATATAAATATATACACACACACATACATATATATGCACATATACACACAAATATGTAAAATTATTTTAAACATTTTTATCAATTCTTTCTCTGGAGGCAGATAGTGTCTTTCTTCATAAGAACTTTATAGTTAATTTGGGTTTTTATAATAGTCAAAATTATTTATTTGCTCAAAGTCATTCTTAAAATAATATTGCTGCTACTATATATAATGCTCTCTTGGTTATGTTCACACTTCATTATTGCTTCTGTTTGCCTCAGTTTCCACAATTGTAAAGTGGGGATAGGAACAGCATCTACTTTACAGTATTGTTGTCAGGATCAAATAATAACATTTGTAAAGTGCTTAACATCTTGCCTGACATATAATCGGTACCATAAAAATGCTTATTCCTGTTCCTTTCCCCTGTTCTTTCTTGAATTGCCAACATATCGCAGGGAAAAATATAGAGTTGAAAAATCACATTGCAAATGTAACAGTACTTTCTCTTTAGCACCAATCCAGAAATATCAATGAAATTCTTGGGGAAGGGAACATTATAATTATGCAGTTATCATAATTATTAATTAAAACAATTATTATTTAATAATACCAATGGATTTAAGTTTCCAAGGAAACTGTTTTGTTTCCTTTTTTTCTTCACCTTTTCACATTGGTCAAGTTGAATGGGAGAAACCATGAGAAAAAAACAAAACGAAACACAACACAAGAGAAAATATTATGCTTCATTCTGTGATCCAAATCCATAGTTCTTTCTCTGAATGTGTAAGGCATTTTGCCTCAAGAATCCATTGGGAATGTTTTGGGTCCTTGTATTGCTGTGAAGGGCTAAGTCTACCAGAAAAATTCCTTGTGTACAGTGGTTGCTATTGTGTACAGTGTTCTCCTGGTTCTGTTCCTTTTGCTCAGCATCAGTTCACATAAGTCCTTCCAGGTCTCTCTGAAGTCTTCCTGTTCATCATTTCTTACAGCACAATAGTATTCCATTGCATTCATACCCCACAACTTGCTCAGCCATTCCCCAATTGATAGGCATTCCTTTGATTTCCAGTTTTTGGCCACCACAAACAGAGTTGCTACAAATATTTTTGTACATATGGGACCCTTTCCCATTTTTATGATCTCTTTGGAATATAGTCCTAGAAATGATATTACTGGGTTAAAGTGTATGCACACTTTTGTAGCCCTTTGGATGTAGTTCCAAATAGTCTCCAGAATAGTTGGATCAGTTCACAGCTCTACCAACAATGAATTAGTGTTCCAACTCTGCCACATCTTCTCCAACATTTATCATCTTCCTGTTTTGTCATGTTAAGCAATCTGACAAGTGTGATGTGGTCAAGAAAATTGTTTTGGAGAGCATTCTATGTTGGATCAAATTTGAGACCTCAAAACAAGATCTCAGGATCATAGATTTAGAACTAGACAGGACCTCAGAAATAATTGAGTTAAGTATCCACCATCTCCAGTTCCCAGTTTTATTGAGTTTTAAGTGATTTATACAAACTCACACAGGGAGTAATAGAGTTCGGATTTGAACTTTCATCCTCTGACTCCAAAACTGGTGCTAACTTCTGTATTGTTGGGAAAGGTCAGTTGTAGAACTCATGGAGTTGGAAGGACATGATGGATGGGGTATTTGGACATGGGTATTTGATGGGAATGGAGGCAGAGGATAGTACTTGAAAGAAACAGTCATAAAATTGCAGAACTGAAATATCCATTAGAGATCCTTAAGGATTATCTATTAAGGCACAGATGATTTGACAGTGGAAGGAATTCCTTTGATGAGAAAATATAAGCCAGAAGAAAAATACTCTACAGTCAGGTTCCAATTAGTGCGAACAAAAAATTCCAGTGAATTGGTTTCAGTATTTATATTCATACTACTTTCTTCCACTGGACTGGAACCAATGACCACATTTAATGTAATTATAACTGATGTCAATTTGACATCAGGATTCATTCACAGGATTCACAGGATTAATTATTTGCACTAATAGGGACCTAGCTGTAATTCATTCCAAAAAAAATTTTTCAACAAGAGCTAGGAGTTTCTGGTTAATCTTAGCTAATTAGCTAATTAGAAACTATATTGAAATGGAAATACTACTGTCTCCAAACTTTCTAGTTCATCTCTTACACAGAATCCATCACTTTGACTAGTCTGCATCAGCTATTTGTAATCTGGATTCTTTATACAGTGAATTAGGATAAGGTTCTGGTAACAAGCCATGGCTAGATCCAGTAGTTTCTGGAATAAAAGATCAGAAAATTCTCACCCCTCAGTCCAGATTTATGACAGGTTTTTATCACTACTTTTTTGCTTCCCCTTTTATGGGAGAAATTCACAGCCTGTACTACCTAGATTTAAGTCCTACTTCAGATGCTACTAGCAGTGAATCCGGGTAAATCACTTAACCTCTTTGAGTCTCAGTTTCCTCATTTGTAAAACTGTGATAATATCAACATTTATCTCATTTCTAATATAATGTTTCTCTACTTAGTGGCATACTTTCAGGAATCAGATGATCCTTAACAAATTTAATTAACATTGACCTTATTGTATATACATTCAGTAAAACCGATGCTGGTGAGCATGAGGATAGCATGCAACTATACTTTATACTGTGCTTTTTCTCTAGGTCAGGCCACGTCCAAAATGAACAGTGGCTCTGGAAACCCCCAGGGAAGAAGTGAAGTAAAGCAGATTCACCTGTGCAGTATGTTTTCCCACCTGCAGAAAGTAACAGAAAAGTGATTTCTTACAACTTGTTCTTTACTTGCTTTCATGATGATGAGCATGGGACTTAATATGTTACTGTGGATCATCATATAACAAATTGCTTAAAAAGCTATGGGAAACTCATATCATCGACAAACATGTTGAATGAATGAACTCACTAAAATGTGTATGAATCTTTACTTCATATTCTTTTTTTTGTAGCACTGTCTTAATAGATCCAAGGAGGTTATGATTTATACTTGTGGTTGCTATAGAAATATTCAAGGCACCTTCCTCCTTACTCTCCCTCCCACTCTCAGTTTGCCCTTCAAACTGGCAAGTTCCAATTATCCTCTAAACTTACCCCATCCATTTTTGGATGAAGGCCTCCTGATCCAAGGCTTTGTGCACTAACTCTGGCCCAATGGATACTGTGCTCCTGAAATTAATTTGGATTTTGGACCCAGGCCCAAGATCTTCAGTTGCCTCCCCTCCCTCCCCTTTTCCTTTCTCTCTAGAATGTTGGTGCAGATTTCGAGCTTGGAGTTTTCCCTGGCACTGGGAGGCTTCTTTTTTCTTAAAAGTTCATTCATCCTTGAGATTGAAAACTTTAATTTGTTTTCTTGAGCCAAAATATGATAAAACTATTGATAAATGAATTGCTAAATGGTGTCTTCTATTGTTTGAGTGAAATTTTGTTAGATTACAATTGGGATTAGCCAGGGGAAAGAGATATTGTTTTTTTTGCAAAGATATATTTGTGGCTGATGTCTTGGAGTTGCATTATTATTTTATTTTTACAGCTTCCTAGGTCACAGGACCTTCAGCATCTAGGACAATTAGTGGTGCAGTCTTTCTGGAGTCAGGAAGACCTGAGTTCAAATGTGACCTCAAACCCTAGCTTTGTGGTACTGGGCAAATTACTTAAACCTATTTACCTCAGTTGTTTATCTGTAAAATGAACTGGAGAAGGAAATGGCAAACCACTCTAGTATCTTAGTACCAAATGGGGTAAGGAAAAATAACATATGATTGAAGATGATGGAACAACTAGGTCTAAGAGGATATATTTGGAATAAGTTTATCTGGGCAAATGAGTTAGCAACAGTGGCTGGACAGGCATTGAGATTAGTATCCACTGTTTTACTGCAACCCTGTTTGAAAGGAAAATCAGTCCTTCAGATAGGAGGAAATGCTTCTCTAAAATCATACCAGTCTCCCCAGCACCGCCATCTTCCCACTAGCCAAGAGTAATTCATACCTCAGCTTGCATACTTACCTATACCAGAACAGTAAGTTTCCACTTCTACTTTACAAAGATGTCTTGGGATGTATTTGACTTTCAACAGAGAGGGCCATGGATTTTGATGATTGGATAAATCTGCTAGAGATTGATTGTAGTTGATGACTGTATTTGAAGGATTAAAAGAATGAAAAGAGGATTTTGTTTTTGCTTGACTGGTAATTTTATGACTTACACTCTTTTGGCTAGAGGTTAGAATGTAGAAAAGGAAACTCACCTGTGTTTTCTATTGATATGGGCAATATGCCTATGATCATACTTTGGCTAAAGCAAGTCAGTGTCTGAGTTGGCATTCAGGGTCAGATGTGGTAAGTGCTAACTGCTGCTTTTCAGAAATGGGACATCTGTGGTCACAGTTAGCCTTAGGCAAAATTGTGAAATAAGGAAGTCAGCCATCTCCAACTCCGCCTATGCCTAAGGCCCACTCCAGTTGGTTTTAGGTGAAGGTAGGAGGAGATTTCACAAATTAACCTCTTATATTCAGAAGTGCTTGTCTGGGTGGATTGTCATTAGCTCATTTTGCTTGGCAATGCTTCTAGACTTTCTAGGTCCTAGTTGTGGATACAATTTGGAAGAAAAAGGACTTTCTAGAGATTTGATGCTCTGGCCCCCCTCCTTTTTTTTTTAGTCATTCCACTGTCACACAATGCCTATGCATAGATCACCCCATCTGCTCAATAACATCCCTCACTAGAGAACTTCCCTCCTTCCAAAGAATCATTCATAGGTCCCAGCATGATGTTACTAGATGCTTATTAAGTAGTTATTAATTTTTGGGGGTCTATTCTGAAGTGAGGAAAATTATCTATTTTATCTCCTTTGCATATTTTTTCCCCATGAATAGATCCTAGAGGATTCTGGTTGTTGTTAATATACCATTATATAATATATCCAGGTTACCAGATGTTTTTCCTATTAATCCAGACATACCCCACCTGTCAATTTTATAATTTAAACTTGCATACTGGATCCATAATGTTCTCGCTCCTAGGATGTACAATGGAAAAGAAAGACATTTGCTCTAACTCATCCACACCCAAACCAGGACTAGACACAGGTTTGGGACAGGGGAGAGAGAAAAATAAGGCAATAAAATCTCTCTCTTTTTCTTGTATTCCCAGTCACTGATCACCACCATGAACTCCCCTGTAATCCTTTTCCTTCCAAGGAGAGAGAAAGGGAAGGAAAAGACAGGGAGAGAGACAGAGATAGAGAGATGAAGGGGAGAGGGAAAAAGTAACTGGAAAAGGAGAGGGAGATGGAAAGAAAGAGAAAAAATTTAGAATATAGTAAGAAAAATAGGGAGACTTGTTCTGATTCTTCTTTCACAACATGACTAATGTGGAAATTTGCTTACTATGATTATATATATGTATAGCCTATTTTATGCAGTCTTGGGGAAGAGGGAAGGGAGAGAGGAGGGAAAATTTGGAGCTCGAAATCCTATAGAAGTGAATATTGAAACTAAAAAACATTGATTATTAAAAAAAGAAAAATAGAGAAAAAAGAGGACACAACATGGAAAGGAGAGAAGACATTAGAGAGCATGTTTCAGAGCAGTTTTTGCCCATAAAAAAATGATCGAGTAATTAAACCTTCCTTTCCTCTCAATGTGGAATTTCTGAGTGGTAGTGGTATAGTTATTCACCCAATAAAAACAGATACTTATTTAGTTCACAAAGTACTTTGCATTTATTATCTCATTTGAGCCTCATAACAATTTTGTGAGTTAGGTACTACAATTATTAATAGCTATATTTTATAGAACAGGAACTTCTGGCTCATTGAGGTTAAGTATCTTGCCCAAAGTCACACAGAGAGTTAGTGTCAGAGGCAAGATATAAACTCTGTTTTTTCTGATTCCAAGTTCACCACAGTGTACTACACTGCTTCTCAATAATGACGTATGTCTTCTTACCCTATCAATTACACGCACACACACACACGCACAGATTTAGATTTATATATTTATATGCCCCAGGTTTATGGGAAGAATGTTATGTTGTTACTTTTCTACTATTTATTTCATCACTACTCTACTATTTATTTCATTAAATGCTTTTGCTTTGAACTGATTGTGTCTTCTGGATGATTAATAAAAGTAAATACATTGGTAAGGGTTTCTAGTGTTTCTAAGTGGTTTTAATGCAAACTCACAAAGTACATTTGACCTGGAGTAACTTTTCTAGATTAGGTGTCTGACATATGAGAGTAATTTTTCAGATACAAATTCTTATTTCAAACTATAATCTGAAGCTAATAATCAAACTATATTAAATTCTCAAATAGTGAATATTCTGGTGATGAGACAGGAGCATGTCTCGGGGGGAGAGAGTGCAAGGGTAGTTAACAGAAGTGGATTCTCTGTACTCTGCCCCATCCCTTTGGGTTCAAGAGGTTCATAGAGTCCTGGGGAGAGGGATCCAGGGAAAGAGATGAGAGATTTGCTATTGTTTTATCTTCCCCAGATTTTTCTGAAAATCTAAGAATAACTCTGAGGATGGATGGTCACCAGGGGCTGATTAACAATCAGACTATAAGTGATTTCTTAAAGTTGAGGGTGACATTTAATAAATTTATGCTCCCTTTATCATTTTGTGTCATGCCAGGCAGCAAAAGTCATACTTCCTAATTACTCTTCTCTCCACAGTTCAGTGTTTGACATGTAACTGATATTTAATAAATGGATGATGGACAATGACTCCTCAAAGTGGAATTCAAATCAGGAATCTGGGCTGCTTTAAGATCTTCTCATCAGGAACTGAGGTAAGATATCTGAAAAAGCAATTATTTGAAAAGCAATTTAGAACTTCTTGTCAGATACTTTGGGCTTAGCATTCCCTTGAGCAGAAACTATAGTATATAGAATTGTGGAGAGGAGCAAGGACCGAGCCAAGCAATATAACAGATTGCCAGGCTTTGAGTCGGGGGAACTCTCCAAGGAGATTCAACTGCTGTCTAGACACAGCCAAGAATTTAAGATTGTTCTAAGTGATGAGGGCTTGGAATACAGAGGGTGAATTTGCACCATGTTTTTCATCCCTTTCCTAGGAAGGTAATGTGTAATTGAATGAATCAAAATCCTTGTCCCCTAACCCAGGAAAAACAAGAATCATAAATTTCCAAGTTGTTCTTCATGTCATTTTTTTTCTTTTCCCTGGGGAGAAGATGGGAGCTTTCTTCCTTTTTTACTTTGTGATGTGATCTGCTATGACAGCTGGTGGTACCCACTGTAAAAGCAACAGCTGGGAATGGTCATGTAATGTTTTCTTGGCCATGTAACTCAGGCCAGAAATCTGTATCCATCAGCCACCAGTCACCTCCCTAGGAGACTACATGGGAAATGAATTAAGTAGCCAGAGGAATCTCCCAGATCCCAGATTTTGAAATTGAACTCTACTTACTTATGTGAGCCTAGTGTCCATTTGCTGGATTTTATTAACCTCCACTTTACTTGGTTTCACAAACCCCATAGGTATTTGAGATATGTTCTTGTCTAATCAGACTTTTCATTGCCTTTTCAAAATCAACATCCCTCACATAATAAGAGATTGCAGAGCTAGTTCTCTCTCTCTTTCTCTCATTCTTGCTCCCACTCTCTCTCCCCCTTACTCTCTCTCCATAGATACATACACACACACACACACACACACACACACACACACACATATAATTCTAAACAGAAACACCTAATAAAATTAGCATTTCTGTCTCTGGCCTTACTCTCAAACTCCCATTGGCAAGTTGGGTCCCCAGAGGGCTGATGATTGCTTTTGCTCTCAGAGTTATAGGAGTTGAAACTAATGGCTCCAGAGAGTCATGCTATATAACAAAAATTTTTTTACAAGGAAAAGATGGAGAAAAGGAAAACAAAAGGTCATTAAAATTAATAAATGCAGCAAAAACAAACAACCCTACCCCTGAATACATGTGCAATGTTCCTCAACCATGGACTTCCTATTTTGTAAAGGAGTGGGGGAAGATATTTTCTACCTCTTCTTAGGGGCCACACTTGTTCTTTATGACTTCCTCTAATAAAAAGTATAAAAATTCCCTCATGAAAGATTCATTTTTGGTTGTTTTGAGGTAGTTCTTTTCATTTATATTGAAGTAATTGGTTTTTTGATTCTGCTTACTTATCTTTGCATCACTTCATGTAAGTCTTCCCATGGTTCTCCATAGTCATCAAGTACCAAAACTTGTTAAGCCATTAACCAACCCAAATGCATATACTTTGTTTCAGTTCTTTGCTACTATAAAATGTGCTGCTATAAATATAAATAAACATTTATAAATATAAGTATAAATGTAGAACCATAACTTTGCTCAGCTGGGCTGTCTCCTTACAGGACACCAAGTTTTGGCTGGTAGGTCAGTCTACCGCTGAGGTGAGCCAATCAAAACACTACGCAGGGTGGCTTCTCTGTCTCTGCTACCAATTCTGATTTCTGAGGGAACTTCTTATGACTCTTCTGACCTTTCAAAGTTCACAAGGTCATAACTTGGTCTGTTTTGTTTCAGGATATTCTTTAATTCCTTCATTCAATCAGTAAACGTTCATTAAGGTGAAATGGATAGAGATCTAGGCCTTAGGAAGACTTAAGTTCAAATGTGCCCTCAGACATTTAATGGGTGTGTAACTCTGGGCAAATCACTTAACCTCAGTTTCCTCATCTGTAAAATGAGTTGTAGAAGGAAATGGTAAACTACTCTAATATCTTTTGCTAAGAAAACCCCTAATGAGATTTTGAAAAGTTGACATGACTGAAAGACTGAGCAACATAAATGTCTGAGCATATTTAGCACAGTCCAGCTCTGTGCTAAGTGCTGGCTGTACAAAAACAAACAAATCGAAGACAATCCCTGCCCTCAAGGCGCTTACATTCTGAGAGAAGACCACACAAAAAGGAGCTGAAAAGGGTGGAGAGGGAAAAAAGGTACCTGTATAGGGAGCATGATGAAGTCTAGTCCAAAGGAGTACAGCTGGATAGGAATGAAGAGATGCGGGCCCTGCAAATTTTCTTTAAATGGAGGCTGGAGGAAGAGTTCCTTTTGCTACCTAAACAGAGGGACTGAGGGTACTGATGAGATGTAAACATAAAAAAGACAGGCACTTTTAGAAGAATGATAGGGTTCCTGATGATGAGGCTCCTGTCCTGGGGGAGATAATGGAGTTCATTCTAAAGAAGTGCACCTAAGATCAGCTAAGAAGAAAACAATAGAAATAAAGGTCGCATGTGCTCAGGTCACAGGATGGATGCATGGGATATAATGTAGTCTTCCTCTTCCTTAGCCAGCATGTCATAGCAAGCCTCATCTTCTCTCAGTTCTGGCTCATTCTTTCTAGTACCATCTGTCATTTCAGCTCCTCAGTCAATTAGAAACCTCTTCAACACTCCTCCATATCAGTCACTCATGGCCAGCTTCCACATGTTGGACTGAAACCAGGCATGGGATATAGTTCATATTCTTTGGAACCCACAAAAAAGAGAAGAAAATCTACACATACTCTAAGGACAGAGCCCTCACTAGACACATATAAGGCAGAAAAGAAAAAGAATTTTATATGAAGCCATGAATTTCTATTACATACAGTTTGGTTTTCTTTCTAAGTATGTAATAAATTCAACATATAACTTTCTTTTTAAAAAATAAGTGTTTATTGATCAGTCTTCTGTTTTTTTATATCATCATAAGTCTTCCCAGCTTCCCCTCCCAGGGAGCCACCCACATAACAAAAGTACTTTTTTAAAGACACATAGAAAGAAAGAGGGGGAAAAAATTCACATTACTGATCAGTACATTGAAAAAGTCTGAAAACATGTGCAATATAATACCTGTAGACCTCCCACCTCCATCAAAGGATAGGTTTGGAATACTTTTTGTATCTTTTCGTTCAAGTCATGGTTGATCTTTATAATTTTGTTCCTTTCATTTTCGATTTGTGTGTGTGTATGTATGCGCATGCATGCACGCACACATTTGCTTGTTCTTTACATTTGCGTTGCTGTAGTTACTGTGTATATTATTTTCTTGGCTCTGCTTATTTCATTTTGCATCAGTTCATTTACATCTTTCCATGCTTCTCTGTATTCATTTCATACTTTATTTCTTACAGTACAGTAATATTCCATTACATTCATGCTACACAATTTGTTTAGTCATTGATTAATAAATGGACACCTTTATTTCTAATTCTTTTCTACCACAAAAGGTGCTTCCATAAATATTTTGGTATATGTGGAGATTTTCTCCTTATTAATGGCTTCCTTAGTTTAGAAACCCAGTAACGGAGTCACTGGTTCAAAGGTTATAGACATTTTAGTCACTTTATTTGGACAATTCCAAATTGCTTTCTAAGATGGCTGTGCCATTTCACAGCTCCACCAACAACCAATGTTCCTATCATTCTATAACATTACTCAACATTGATTATTGCCATTTTTTGTCACCTTTCCCAGTTTGCAGAGTATGATGTTAAACTTCAGGGCTGACTTAATTTGCATTCCTCTTAGTATTAGTGATTTGGAGCATTCTTTCATGTGGTTGTGAATAGCAATTTTTCTTTTTAGAACTATTTGCTCATTTCCCTAGACCACTTATCAATTGGAGTATATATGCATGAACACATATGTTAACATGTATGTACATATATGTACATATGAACACATATAGTCACATGTGTGTGTTCCTTGGATATCAAACTCTTATCAGAGAAATTTGATACAAAATTTTCCCCCATACAAACACTTCCCTTTTTATTCTAGATGTATTAATTTTGTTTATATAGAAACTCCAGTTTTGTGTAACCAAAGTTAACTATTTTGCCTTTTGTAATTGCTGCTATCTGTTGTTTAGTTAAGAATACATCTCCTACCCATAGCTATGAAAAGTATAGAATCTGCTTTTTTCCTAGTTTTTAGAAACAACATTTTCTTTAATATTAAGGTTCTACATTCATTTAAGATATATTTTGGAGTGTGGTATAAAATATTTATCTAACCCTAATTTCTGCCAGACAGATTTCCAGTTTTCCTAGCAGTTTTTATAAAATAATGAGATTTTCCTAGGTATTTTATATTTTCCACTTTATCAAACACTGATTATTGAATTCTATTTTCCCTAATTATCCTATGTCTAGTCTATCATTAATCACTCTATTTTTAATCAATGCAGATGGTTTTGATAGCTGCTACATCATAACATAGTCAGAGGTCTGGAAGTGCTACTCTCCCTTCATCCCTACTTCTTTTCATCATTTCCCTCAATATTGTATCTAGAGCTTTTGTTTTTCCAAATGGATTGTGTTATTAATTTATGAAGTTCTATAAAGTATCCACTTGGTGCTTTGATTGGATAGCATTAAAAGTATAAATTTGGTGTGGTTTACTTTTATTATATTGGCTAGCCAAGGGCACTGAATATTCCTGCTCTTCTTCCTGCTATTTAAGTTGTTCTTTATTTCTTTAATGAGTACTTTGAAATTGAATCTATATAAATTTGTTGACCGAGAGGGGGTAAGTCAATCCTAGATATTTTATACATTTTTAGTTATTTGAAATGAGATAGATTTCTCTTCCTATTATTTCTTCTTGGGTTTTATTATTACACAGAAATGCTCTTGCTTTTTGAGGGTTTATTGTGTAGCTAGTAAATTTGCTGAAACTTTTGTCTCAGTCTTTTTGCTGATTACCTAGGATTTTCCAAGTATACTATCATATCATCAGCAAATATGAATCATATCATCAGCTTTATTTCCTGTTTACATATTTTTATACCTTTAATTCCTTTAAGCCCAAATCACTGTGGCTTTCATAGATTGGCCAATAATAGATCCCAGCCAAAGCCTCACTTGCTCATTGTTTGGGTTTTGATGACTCAGAGTGAATGGAAATAATTGTTTCTGTTCTGGCCAGAAACTCTGAAGGTCTTCCCCTCCTAGACTGATTCTTTTATTAAGGCAAACTTGGCCATCTTTTTACCTTAATTCTTACCTAGACTTAAACCACTGAATAGGCATTGCCTCAGACAAACCGAGACTTGGGAAAGACCTTAATTTTAAAAGGTCAAGGTTTCCATCTGGGGCTATTATCATAGTCACCTATGTCTTGCCACTGGCCTCCAATGACTCTGGAGGGGAGAGTGGGACTGATGACTTTGCTTTGTTATTAGACACAGAAGGAGAAGTATAAGATATGATCTCTTCTCTAAAGACACGTACAGTCTGGTAGGGGAAATGAATGACCCATGATGCCAGTCAGTCAAGATCTTTTTAGGTGTCCATTCTCTAGTCCAGCATAGGAATGATCCCTCCCAGTTTTATGCGTGTGTGTTTTTAAATACAATGGATGCTATTTTTGTGTATTAAAGCCTGATCCAGAAATCCAAACTCTATTTTCTGACCCCATCTTCCTAACTAAGTTAATTGGACACTTCCCGAACCTGACTTTTTCTTCCAACATCCTTGATTTCAGTCAGCAACATAGGTAAGAATGTTCCTTCCCTCTCCTCCCCATCAAGAGAACCAGTTTCCTGCCCAAGACTTCATAAACCCAGACCTAGTCTTTAGCTCCTGTTCTCACTCCATGAATCATGATGAGTGGATATTAGTTGTCCAATTCAACAAGTCTCAAGAGATTCTCCTTTGCCTACTCTTGGTTCTGAACCTGACCATCAAATCACTTATACACTGTTCAATGACTCACAGGCTAGGTCCACCTAAAAACTGTAGGATTTCATTTTTCCCCTCCCTCCCACTTCTCTTTAGGGTGAGTGATGGGCATGGAACTGTATGAATTTTCTAGTGTGAGATCAAATCCTTTCAGTTCATGAAAATGAAGATAGTTTGCTTCCAAGTTGCATCAACTGTAAAGATACACCATGAAATGCAAAAGAAAAGGTAGTTTTCCAAGGAAACACCTGTCCATTTATTTCTCTACAATGATAGAATTTTAGTCAGAAAGGGACATAGAGATCTTCCATCCTACCCCCCTTTTATATATGAGGACACAGATCTAGATACTTAACCAAGTCACAGTTCCCCAATGACCTACATCTGGGATGCAGGCCAATGCTGTGTTAAAGGATACTTCTAGTTACTCAACATCTTTCTGTCTAACATTTAAATGAATGCTTACTGGCTCTCTTGTCCTCTACATTGTTGAGATTCACTTTCCATATGCTTTTCTAGGCTTAAAGACTAGAAGAAAACAAAAACAAGAACAACCCCTTTAGACCATACTTAGTTGGTCTGTATTTTTTTTGGTGGGGGGGGCAGGATATTAAATAGATAGTGGAGGGTACCTTGGGGTTAGGAGGACCAGGGTTCAAGTTCTGCCTTTGACACATAATGGCTGTGTGACTCTGGGCAAGTCACAGCCTCTCAGTGCTTTGGGCAACTCTCTGAAATTGAAAGGCTGCTGAAAAATTGGTCGTCATCTTTTGGGGAAGGAGTTTGTACACCAGGAGCAACTCATGCCAATGAAATCACAGCTATGAAACCAAATGTAGGAAATTATATCTCAGTTTTCTTTGTTTCAGTAGATAGTTCCCACCTCCCCCTGTTATTTGGCATGCACTCTGTGTATACTTCCTACTTATCTGTTTATATATGCATGTATGTGTGTATATATATATATATATATATGTATGTGTGCATTTCTCTCTGTATATATGTAGATATATAATACATGTACACATACATACACACGTATATATGTATACATATGTGTATATGTGTGTATATATAAATTTTTTCTCCTAGTAAAATGTAAGCTCCTTGAGGCAGAGACTTTGTATTCCCAGTACCTAGCACAATGCTTGTCACATAATAGTTGTTTAACAAATGCATGTTGAACTGAATTAAACTTTTTTTGGCAGGGGGAGGATGTAATGGTGAAAGAAGTCTTTGAAAATGAAAAGAAGGGGGAAGGGTGTTCAGATGAGGAATGTCCACTAAACCGGGGCAGTTAGATGATACAGTGGATAGAGCACCAGTGCAGGAGTCAGGAGGACCTGAGTTCAAATCTCACCTCAGATACTTGACACTCAGTAGCTGTGTGACCTTGGACAAAGTC
>CM053773.1:64797121-64814171 GCA_028658325.1 Potorous gilbertii
ACAAATGGGGAGAAAATTTTGGAACCCAAAATTTTGTGAAAATGAATGTAAAAAGTTAAATAAATAAATTTATATTAAAAAAAAGTAAAAGAAAAAACTCAGTCAGGTACAAAAGACTGATTTGTGGAGTTTTCTTACAATTATATATCTTAAGCAAGTTATATGTTTTATCTGAAAACTGGCTGGATATTGATCAATCTGTTATTGTTTCCATGTTCCTTTGATTGTTCATAGATACTTGTGGGGGAAGAGGGAGTGGGGCACTTCTTTTTCTGATTTCAGGGAATTGTACCTGTTTACTGACCCCCTCTAGACTTGGAAACCCCTAATATTTCCTCTAATTAGAAAGTAGATTATGTAATGTATTCTGTGTTATTTGATCAGTTGTTTTTATAAAAATCTGTCTCCCCCTGTATTTTGGGTACAGTGCCAAAGCTGAGGAAGGTGACTGATTCTTATTTCTCGGGCATTTAACATTGCTTAATACATTGATATGATTGTAAGTTTGAACCTTTGTTTCCTTACTCATTTCAATTTTCACCTTCCACACCCATGTTCAAATCCATCTTCTGAAACTTACTAGGTCTGTGACCATTGGCAGATCACTTACTCTTTCCAAGCCTCATTTTCTTTTCCTGTAAAATACTATAATATCTACCTCATGGGTTTGTTATGTGGCTCAAGTGTGATAACATATACAAAGTTCTTTGCAAACTTTAAAGTGTTATTCAAGTGTAAGTTATTATTAGCTAAGAAGGGAAGTTGTGGTTCCGTCAATTTTCAGTCATGTCTGACATTTTGTATCCCCTTTTGGATTTTCTTGACAAAAATAGTGGGATGGTTTGCCATTTTCTTCTCTAGTTCATTTTATAGATGAGGAAACAGTGAAACAAGGTTAAGTGACTTGCCCAAGGTCACACAACTAACAAGTGTCTGAGGTTAGATTTGAACTCATGAAGAAGAGTCTTCCTAACTCCAGGTCCAGCTGTCAGGTAGCTGCCTCAAAAAGGGAAGTGGATGAGCAATTGTCCCAATAACTAAGAGAGTTGTCATGCAAACAGGAATGGGTATACTTCAAGGGGTCTTCATCTTGAGTAGAAGGAATGTAATCTGCTTTCTGCTTCACTAATGATTTCTTCCTTGGGCTATTGGGACTCCATTTATAGAACTTAGTGAGTCTGAAATAAAACTATTCCTATTGAATAGTTGAGCTAGATACATGAAATCTTTGTGAAGATTTCTTAGAGTGACTGTGGGCCTCAGTGGAAAAAAAACACTAGAATTAGGAATCAAAAGAACTTGGTTGAAATCCAAGTCCTGTTACTAATTAGGTAAAAGTTATAAAATAAATAAAACTCGCATTTATATAGTATTTTAAGGTTGTCTTTCAAAAAAAACCCATTGAATGTAGGGCTGAAATGAATAAAATTCGTGAAAAAATATTTATCAGGTTCTTACTATATGCCAAAATACTATGGTAAGTGCTGGGAATATGTTTGTCCTTCATTGCTGAAGAAGAAATGATGGCATGACTTGCTTTGTGTTGAGTGAGGGAGGGCTGTGCAAGGTCACCAGCATTACTTCTCCTCAAGAGCTATCTGAATCCACTGACTAGATATTCATCAGGATGACTAGAGATTACCTAGTATGCACTGGGAGACCTTGGCCTCTTTAGACCAAGGTCTTTGTAGGTACTCACTTAGGGTGAGGTACCTCCCATTCGTTGAATAGAACCATTTAAGAAGTAGCCTGGGCATGTTCCCTTTAATGAGGCCAAGAAAAAGAAAGACATCAGGCTGGAAGGGAAATAGCAACAGTTTCTACTGATAATCACTCTAAAGCTAGGAGGGTCCAGGAGAGCCCTTAGGCAGGGGCCCGCTGGCGACCCAGCTTCAGAGTGCTGTAGGTATAAGGTTTTGGGAAAGGAAAACACAGGACAGGACAAGAAAGGAAAGAAAAGGAAAGCGAAGGGAAGAGAAGGAAAGGAAAACCCAAGTCAACTGGGCATCTTTTGGCCATCCAAATTTACCTTCTTTTGGAGAGGAGAAGGAAGGGAAGAGGGAGGCAGACAGGAGAGGAGGAGCTGAGCTATCCAGCTAGCTGGGTCTCTATTCAGCCAGCTGTGTCTACTCGCAGGATTGTATTCGTCTTTCATTGCCAAAGAAGACCATGCCATCAGAGAAATGACGATATGACTTGTACTTGACTTTGTTTTGAGTAAGGGAGGGCTATGCAAGGTCACCAGCATCATTTCTAATCCAGAGCCATCAAGTACTGGGGATACAAAAATAGAAAATCTAGTTAATGTCTGCTCTCAAAGAACTCACATTCTAAGTGAGGTGGATAGTACAGAGAGGAGAATTCATCTATATGGTGGATAGAAAGGCTCAGTGATTCTAAGCTTGAAGGAATAAGGTCACACAGACAATAAGTTGTACAGTCAAGATTTGGGCTCAATTCTTCTCCTCTTTTCCAGGCTACCTTACTGCAAAGCCAGGAGAGTGACAGTTTGGAGCCAGAGGACCTGGCTTAGTCTGGACTCCCCACTTCTTGCCTGTTTGGCTTTAAGTAAATCACTTAATCTCTCTGGGCTTCAGTTTCCACATCCACAAAAAGAGGGGGTTGGGTTAAATAATGTTGAAGATTCCTTCCAACTCTAAAGCTATGATTCTCTGATCCAAGTCCAGGTCTTCTAACCCCAAATATAGTCTATTTCTGTTACTGATCTTTGAACTTTATTTCATCATCTATAAAATGGAATTAATAACACTTGCCCTATTGACCACACAGGGTTTTGGTGAGAATTAAGTGAGATAAAGTACTATATAAACTCTTATTTTTGCAAAAATTATTTCCTTGTTTCTGTCTTTGCTATTTTTTCCACTATGGACTTCAGCATGACCATATGGGGTATCTGCAGGTATTTAAACCATCTTCCCCTATGTTTTCCCAGGTAGATTGCTATGAATAGATAGAAATTAAGGCTTCAACTTTAGAAGTTTATCTGAACATGTGGAGAGTAAAATAAGGAGAATGAGAAATGATTACAACAAAATAAATGGAAAGAGCAGGAAAAGGAAACAATGCTATGAAAATATAATGTATCTATAAGAAAAATAAACAAAATAAACAAAAAAGGTACATATAAGAAGTCCATAAAATGTCCCTCTTTCCTGCCTTTGTAGAGGTGGGGGATTCTGGTTATGGATTATTACACATTCTACTAGACTTATTTGATGTTCTAGTTGACTTTATTAAATTGCTTTTTTGTTCTTTTTTCTTAAAATTTGTTTTGGGGTTACAATTTTAGCCCAATTTTAGAAGCTCTGAAGCTTCTCTCCCAAATCACACCAGAACTAACTAATTGGGTATTCAAAGCAAGGCTACAACTCCCTTCAGGGTTCTGGGTGTAACCATTAAGAGTTTGAAGGGCTTTTCTCTACTACTATAGCTCATGAATCCCTATCCAATGGGTTCCTTCCAGTTAACATTTTCCTAATCACCATTTAGGGTTTTCTTAATTTCAGTTAACCCACTGATGTCACCTTGCTATCAATTAATAAACATCAATTAGAATTTACAAAAGCATTTACCAAGGAGTTACAGCAATATTTGGAGTGTTAGGAAAGATGCTTTGTCCTAAACACACCTCCTTCTGTCTCTGGGAGAGTCGACTGATGACCACCAACGTTGCACCCCAACAAGTTCACTTCTGGGTGTGGCACAGTTGATGTATGAGTCTTTCCTTCAATTGTCTTCTGGCTAGCTCCCCACCAGGCTGTCCTACTGTGGCTACTAGCAGGCATGGCTACTGAGTCAAACTGCCAGACCTTTGATTGCTCTTTTGACCTTGAAAGGTCAGAAGTTCATAATCTTGTCTGTACCAATAATATAATAGCTAGCATTTACATAGTATCTACTATATGTCAGGCACTGCTAAGTGCTTTACAAATATCTTATTTGATCCCCAAAATTACCCTAGGAGTAGATAATATTATTGTCCTTATTTCACATTTGAGGAAACTGAGGCAAACAGATTAAGTGATTTTTCCAAAGTCGTACAGCTAGTAAGCTGGAGCTTTGAACTTAGCGGGAGTCTCTGACCCTCTAGGTCCTCAAGTGTGACCCTTTGGGTGAATCCAAAATGGATTGAGATTTCCCACCCCTGACTTAGGTCCTCCTGACTGCAGGCCTGGTCCTCTATCCACTGTACTCGTACCTACTTCTGGTCTATCTCTGATGTCAATTAGGAAAGGATGAACCCAAGAGGGACATCTGTATGTTCTCAGCCACACTGTGGTCTGATTGGGGAGATAAAGCAGCTGGTTCCACTACATTTCTCCAACATTTAGGAGCGTACAATAATTTTTCCTCCTCACTTGAAAGCTTCCAGGAAGAGGAAGGATTTTTTGGGTTTATTTATTTAGTTTTTATAACCACTCAGTTCTAAGGAGTCAGTTAAAGGCCTTTCAAAAGAATACCTGTGCATGCTCTGAAGCAGGTGGGAAAGGGCCTCCCATCAAACACTTCTATAAAGGAGTTTACTAAGCCTTCATATGGGATTGAAGCCAGTCAGACCATATTTCTTTTTTTAATTTTATTTTTAGTTTATGATATAAACTCCATAACAGTATAGTAAAAAAGATGATTGAACATGGAACTCCAGATCTGTTATGTACAATTTGACAGTTCCTTGTAAATTTCTTTTCCCCCCTTTTTTCTTTCTCTCCTCTTCCCTTCTCCCAAGAACTGGGCTCCTATTGCCAGGCTCCAGCTACATAAGGGTAGAGTAGTGGGGAGGGACATATTCAGTAATGAAAATGATATAAAAACAAAACATGTTAATTTTTAATGTTTCACAAAACTTTTCATTAAAATTCCATTTTCCCCTTAAAGTAAATCTTAAATGCAAAAATTCAAATTAAGACAGAGTAGAGAGTGATTAATCTTTTTTATTAAATGATTCATTACAGGTTGCCTATCTTAAGTTGCTCTCTCCCTATATTTAACATATTACTGATTGATTAATATATTGATTTATACAAATCTGCAAAGTGAGGCATACCCACAATCTCTGAAGGAAAAATGACTACAACAGAAATGCTCTCCCCCAGAATCAGGGTCATGAGAAAAGATATCAATGTTTAAAATGTAAAACAACTTAAGTTCTTGTTGAACTTTCTCTGTAATGTCCACATCTGAATATTTGCCTGTGACCTGTGACCTGTTGAGGATGCTAGTTCACCCAAAAACATGGTTTGTCCTGAGGACCTCTCCCTCTTCTCTATTCCCTCCAAGTATGGTACATGTTTGCTTCTTATTCACAGATTGTAAGATCCTAAAGGGCAGGAACTGAATTGAATTTACTTTGTATAACCAATAGTGTTAGGCTCAGTGTTATTGTATGTAGCTTGTTTAATAAATATAACTACTGAAAGAGTGCTCTTGTAGATAGGCTACTTAGCAGATAGAGACCAGGCTTCAGAGTTAGGAAGACCAGGTTTCATGTCCTCTCCTGACATATTCTGGTTGTGGGAACCTGCTGCTCATTCGGTTCTCCAGGTGACTCTTTAAGGCTGTGAATTAAAGGGAGGGTGCAGATCTGCACTGGTGGAGAGGATTCCCTGGGCAGGTGTTCCCTTAACCAATAGGTCCACCACAGTTGCCTCAGTTTGCCCCAAATAGGTCAGATTCTTGTCATGTTCTTCATACTGTGTGCCTCTGATTTTATGTGGGACCACTCATTAGCTCCAGAAGATTTTAATGTTAGGCACTTAGGTGGCCCTACTATTTCCAAACACATCTAGATTTTCTTAGCTTTGCAGTGAGAAGGTGCAGGAAGCTTGTGGCCTGCTCACTTAAATGGAATGTTTGGAAGCCAAATGAGAAAATAGGGGTGGAGAACTGGGAGCTCTTTGGAAAGGGACTTGGCTACATAAATCAGAAGTTGTACACACTATAATTCCAACTGACTGATTAAGAAGTAAGCTGTGTGGTTAGTATGATAGAAACTGAAAACAGAGGTGAGAGTTCTATGCTCTGCATCTTGGGACCCCTCTATCATTTTCTCCCTGTCCTCTTTCTTGACACCTTGATCCCTGCCAGGAGGGTGGTGTACTGGAGTAGAAAGAGAATGCCTCACTCTGCTACTTTTACTTCTCTGCTCACTGACAAAGCGCTTAATGCCTCAATTTCCTAATATGTAAAATGAGACAATTAGATTTGATATCTTCTTAGGTAGAGATAGAGATAAATAAAGCGTTTATTAAGAGTATGGGCAGCTAGGTGGCACAATGGATAGAAGGCTGGATTTGGAATAAGGAAGACATCTTCCTGAGTTCAAATCTGGCCTCAGACACTTACTACAGCTATGTAATCCTGGGCAAGTCACTTAACCCTATTTGCCTTAGTTTTCTCATCTGTAAAATAAGCTGGAGGGACCCGAGGCAAAGTCACTTAAAACCAATTGCCTTCCCTTGTCCCCTTTCATCCCAATGAGTGGGAGAAGGACATGGCAAACTACACTAATATTTTGATAAGAAAACCCCAAATGGGGTCATGAAGAGTTGGACACGACTGGACAATGCTAAGAAAAGGAGCTAGATGGTATAGTGGGTAGAGCGTAGGATCCAGAGTCAGGAGAACCAGAATTCAATTTAGCTTCAGACGTTTACTAGCTATGTGACCCTGGGCAAATCACTTAACCCTCTTTGTCTCAGTTTTCTCATCTGTAAAATAAATTGTAGAAGGAAATGGCAAACCACTTCAATGTTTTTCAACAAAACCTCAAATGGGATCATAAAGAGTTGGATGTGACTGAAACGACTAAACTACAACCAAAAATATGCCAGACACTGCTAAGCAGAAATATAAACAAAAAGAAAGATAGACCTTGCCCTCAAGAAGCTTCCATTTTAATAGAGGAAGACAATACGTGAAAGAACTGAAAAGTGTGTTTGTGGTGGGGAGAGGAGGAGGTCACGAAGTTAGAGGATGAGGTCCACCTGGGAATTCCTTAAATGAATGCTTGGGGAATGTACTCTCCTATCAAAGGAGGAAACTGTAAAGAAGGAGGCATTTGTGCCAAGGCAATTGAGGCAGAATTTGGGAAATAGTCTGGGGAATAACAGGCTGAGGTGGGTTTAGAGTAGCTATAGACCCTAAGGCCTCCTTCCCTCTGGTCTATTGGGGCTCTACCACTAGAACCAGGAATACAGAAATTATGGGGCCCTGGGAAGTAGGAAGATCATAAGAAGGCCCTGCCTCAATGTTAATAGTAATCACAATTTACATTTGTATAAGATTTACAAAGCACTTTCTCCACAATGAAGTGGTGGGAGGTATGTCATTTTCATTGTACAAATGGGAAAATGAAGGTTTTGAAAATTTGACCTTCATCACAAAGCTCTGGTCAGAGCCAGAACTAGATTTGGAACTCAGGCCTCAACTTCCAGGCCAGCTGGCTTTCCACAAAACCAAGAGGTCCACAATGCTAGCAGTTACACCCAGCCTAGATATGACCTTTTCATTTCTGCTTTTTTCAAAATTTGGAATGTCTATTTGGGAATAACTTTGAAATATTCCAGGCAGTACGTTTCTGAAAGGTTATTGCTCTTCTAGGTTGGCTGATAGCACCCATACTTTTGGCATGGAGCCTTCCTGTGCACCCAAGCTATGCCGTAAACCCCGGAAATACGCCCTTTAGCAGGCTCTTATTGCTTCCTCGATAAATCTCACATTTCTTGGGGGCTTGGAATTATGATGAGAGAGTGGAATGAGCCCCATCTGCATTCTTTCCTTCTCCCACCTCCTAAGCCCTTTGCATCTCTCCTCTGACATGCACACAGTGCATTTCCTCTAGCACATATATCCTCTGTACTCCCCCTTAGTTAGCCCTCTTTTCCTGTCTCTCACCATTTATATACACCCTGACTGTATTCCACAAGCTCACGCAAACACAACTACACAAATCTTTCCCCATCTGGATGATAGAATAGGGTTTGGCTGTATGTTGGCTGAACAGGTTTGGTTTGGGATGAAACCAGGGATAGACTGCTTTCTAAAAGCTGAAACATCTGGTACTCTTACTTATTCCCTTTTAAAAGTTTCTTTTCCTCCACGCTCATTTCCCACACATAGGGGAAAGGGAATATTCTTTAGCTCTTAAACCTTCCAGAGGTCATCGGCTACTTGGCTAGTCAATAATTATTAAGTTCCTACTATATACCAAGCACTATGCTAACTAAATACTGGGGAAACAAAGACATGTAAGAGACAGTTCCTGTTGTCATGGACTTCCCAGTCTAATAGAGAACTCATAATTCTCTCAGGGTTCATTAAAATGAGTACAGAATTAAATCAAGGGGACTGCATCTGAGAGACAGTTTTGTTTTATTTAACCCCTATCTCTAAATCAGAGCAAGAGATCTCCTTTGTCAGACCCTCTGCATAGTGTCACCCCCAAAACTCTCTTCCCCATAGGTTGCCTGAAATAGTGGGCCCAGGGCTCATGCTCTGCCTTACCTCCTCAATAAGGATGAATTTATTCCAGTGGATCGAATTTGTTTTAATTCAACAAATGTAGAGTCAAGTTTTACTGCTTACCCCCTATGTGACTTTGGAAGAATAGCAATATTAAAAAATTAAAATTTACACAATTATAAGTAATTTATATAATAATTATTAAAACTGACATTTACATAATTATCAATGACATATAATAGTTATCTATATAACACTTCTATAGATGTACTATATATGTTATGTAAGTATATAATAATTATTTATGTAACACTTTAAGATTTGCAGGACCCTTGATATATACTAGTACTTCATTTGTTCCTCAAAACAGCCCTTTTAAATTGGGGACGTTATTATCCCCATTGTATTGATGAGGAAAATCTCAGAGAGGATTAGTGATTTGTTCAGTCATATAACTAAGTCGGTATTTAAGGCAAGATTCAAGTCTTGGTCTTAAGCAAGTGAATACAAAAACCTGCCTGAGCCTCAATTTCCTCAGTTTGAATGAGGTGACCTGTTAGCTTTAGACTTTCCAGCTCTAAATCTATGATTCTATTGTAGTTGAGGTTAAATTAGCGGGGTGACCCCCTGGGGTGTATAGCTAAGGGTTCACAGACTCTAGTGACATGATGACTCAGTGTCTGGGCCCTTTGGAGAGGATGAACTTATTGACTGCTCTGGGCCATATGGTGGCTGCGATGCAGGAAACCTTGAGTGGATCTTTTTTCACCCTAGTGACAGCTGCAGGGAGGTAGGAGGAGAGGCAGCTTTTCTCCTCTCCATTGTCCTTTTAGGGGGCATCACATAGTTCTGAGATTTCCAATGAGGGGTTGGGAATAAGTTGGCTCTCTCCCACTCTGGCATGTGGTGACTATTCTCTCATGGCCATGAGAGTGGGCATTCCACTAGACAAATGTGTTCTTGGGCTTCTGTTGCCTTTTCCATTTTGTGTATGGGGTTTTGTTTTGTTTGCTTTTTTTGAGTGGGTAATTAAGTTATTAACCTTACAATGGATGAGCCCAAGCTTGGAGGTGACCTTATGAGAGCAAGTAGTCTGAAAGTCCAACAGGTTCAGCTGATGGGTGATGTTTCTTCATTGGAGATGATGGTCATCAGCACAAAGATGAGCAGAAAATGTTTGGACAGTGTGGAATCAGTATAAAATGTGTCTGCTTGTTCTCTGATTCCACAAATTGCTTTATGTTCTGATACTGTTTAATTGTCAGGGAGAGGTTGTAACATTAGTTACAAGTTAAGTTACTGAATAGTATTTTAAATCATTCTGTCAATGTATATTGGGTTTTTGGTGGTTTGGCATTTATTTTGCATGTAGCAGATAAATACTTGTCTCAAACTTGATTCATATTATACATGGAATACCTTTTCATACTCTCCTTTTTGGGAGTTCATATAAATAAGCCAAAATCTAAATTTAAATTATTTGTTTTTCATACCTATCAGATTGGCTAACATGACAAAACAGGAAAATGATAAATGTTGGGGAAGATGTGGGAAAAATGTGCATACCCTTTGACTCAGCAATACCACTTCTAAGTCAATAAGTATGAGAAAGGGGAGCTTAGCTTCCTCTCACTGAGGCAAGGTCCCTCAGGACTGACTGAACCTGTTTCAGAGCACATGTAAGAGCCTGGAGCAGAAGAGCTCCTTAGGGGGAAGGCGTGAATACAGCATCCATGGGTCCAATAGCGTTTCTTAAATTTAGACAAGGGGACTTAAAGCACCTACTGGAAACTTCCGCTGTGTTGGACTCTATGGAGATACAAGGATAAATTACAAATGGTACCTGGATTCACCAATCTTTTACTTTATATACAACTACAATATGTCAATGACTCTTCATTTTGAATTTAGAGATTGGATAGAGTTTTGAGACCAGTTCACTGGCCTCCTTTGCTTCTGGGATCAAGGGGTAAGTGATATGTTGGTGTTATGCCTATGTGAGATGTTAGCCTCTTTTAGTATCTAAATTCCTAGAGAGACTATTTTGTCAATCTCTTAAATCCTTGCCATTCCCAGGAGATCTAGGGATTTATTCTTTGACCTTAGAGGGCCAGACTATCATGGTGGACTTGTTTGAAAAGTGAAAGCCTATTAAAAAAGACAACCAATTGCTCCCAAACTTTCCTTCCCAAAGATTATCAGTGAGAAGAGAATTTTTGTGTTAGGTGATCCCAGAGAGATCATGGAAACTTCTGACAGAGCATAGTTAAGTTTATAAGACAGATAAATCAGGCTGTCTTAGCCAAGCATGTCTCTGTGTTTCCCACTCCCTTCATTTCTTTCTGATAATTATGATTTTTCTCTTTCCTAAGATCATCTGCTTGGAAGTTGATATTTCCTTTCTTCTGACATGAGTGCTTTGTTTGTCTGCATGAACATCTTTGTGGTCAGGAGCCCATTTGCTTATTCCTGGAAAACTATAAGCAAAGGAAAAAAAGTTAATCAAATGTCCCAAAAGAATAAAAAGAAACCTTTCTTCCCCACAACCATTATGGAAACTTTTACTGTTGCTTCTCTAGGTTCACACCACATGGAGTGGAGCTTCAACAGAATTATGCAACTGTTTTCAGGGCTCACATCAGGTGAGGAGCAGGTGATTGGGGCCCCCTCAAGCTTTCCAGTAGTGGAAATTGCCCATATGGATGACCCGACTGTTCTTGGGGGTTTGGTTTGGGGCCAAATGTCCCAGAGCCATGAGAAAACAGAAACCTGTCGAACGTCGCTGCTCCCCAGTGAAATTGGTCGATGTCAAGAACCCCCATTTCATGAGAAGGCACCAAATTGAAAAAATTTACTCAGGGACAGAACCTGAAATTCCTAGTCCGTTATTCTAGCTAAAAATGAGAAAAGGAAATGTGGAACGACTGAATCAGAGAAACTAGTTTCAAATCTCAGTTCTCACTTAAGTTTTCTGAGTCTCCGTTTGTCCATCTATGACAGAATTGTACCAGATGACCTTTGCAGTCCTTTGCATGATCCTAGGACAATATGTAGTTTTCCCTCAGGAGAATGGGAGTTCCATGAAAATGGGGAGTTTCATTTTTTTTCTTTGTATCTCTGGCTCCTGGTTTAGTGCTTGGCACATAGTATGTAATTAATAAATTCTTTTTTTTATGGTGCCAATTTTAAATAATTTTTATTCTCCAGGACAAGAATTGCATTTCCACTTGTTTACAGTACTGATAAAGTGCAATGTTGTTCACTTCTCTCCCCTCTGCACACATTCAAGTATTCAGAATGCCCAGATTTACCCAGTAGCTTAAATGTTGCTTTTAAACTGCTACTGCCTTGGCTACAAATTTTGAGTCCTTCAAATTTTGGAAAAGCTGTGTGTGTAATACTCTTTCTTCTGTTGTTTAGTGGCTCTTCAACGGTGGGTCCAGAAGAAGCACCTCCAGATGGGGCTGCTCCACCCCCTGGGAATCCCCCAGGCCTGGCCCCTGGCATGCCCCCTGCACTCTGGTACCGCTTGGTAATGATGGGCTTGCAGACCTTCTCCAGCTCTTTCTGCTGATGCTCAAATTCTTCCTTCTCAACAGTCTGGTTCTCATCCAGCCAGTTGATTATTTCATTACATTTGCCAAGGATCTTCTGTTTGTCTTCATCACCAATTGTGCCTTGCAGTTTTTCATCCTCCACTGTAGCCTTCATGTGGAAAGCATAAGATTCAAGAGAATTCTTGGAAGACACCTTGTCTCTCTGCTTCTCATCCTCAGCCTTGTATTTCTCAGCCTCCTGGACCATACGCTCAATGTCTTCCTTGCTCAGATGTCTTTTATCATTGGTGATGGTGATCTTGTTCTCCTTGCCTGTGCTCTTATCCACAGAAGAAACATTGAGAATGCCATTTCCATCAATGTCAAATGTTACTTCAATCTGAGGAACACCTCTGGGTGCTGGGGGCGGGGTTCTCTTGACCTCAAATTTGCCAAGCAGGTTGTTATCCTTTGTCATTGCCCTCTCACCTTCATAAATCTGAATAAGCACACCAGGTTGGTTGTCTGATTAAGTGGTAAATGTCTGTGTCTGTTTCGGGGGATTGGTGGTATTGTATTTGATCAGAACAGTCATAACTCCACCAGCAGTTTCAATTCCAAGAGAAAGAGGATTGACATCCAGTAGCAGCAAGTCCTGCACATTCTCAGATTTATCTCCAGACAAAATGGCAGCCTGGACAGCTGCACCATAAGCAACAGCCTCATCAGGATTGATACTCTTGTTGAGCTCCTTGCCATTGAAGAAGTCTTGCAGAAGCTTCTGAATTTTGGGAATTCGAGTGGAACCACCCACCAGGATGATGTCATGAATCTGTGATGTATCTAGCTTGGCATCTCTTAAGGCCTTTTCCACAGGCTCCAGTGTGCCATGGAAGATATCAGCATTCAGCTCTTTGAAATGGTCTCAAATAATTGACGTATAGAAGTCAATACCTTCATAGAGGGAGTCAGTCTCAATACTGGCCTGTGAACTGGAAGAGAGGGTGCGTTTGCATGTTCACAGGTAGTGTGAAGATGGCAAACAGCCCTCTTGTTCTCATTGATGTCCTTCTTGTGCTTTCACTTGAACTCCCCAATGAAATGGTTGACCATTTGGTTTTCAAAATCCTCCCCACCCAAGTGGGTGTCCCCAGCTGTAGACTTGACCTCAAAGAAGCCATCTTCAATGGTAAAAATGGAGACATTGAAAGTACCACCTCCAAGGTCAAAGATCAACACATTTCTCTTGGCACCAACCTTTTGGTCCAAGCCATAAAGCAATAGCAGCAGCAATTGGCTCTCTGATGATTCGGAGCACATTGAGACCAGCAATGGTTCCAGCATCTTTAGTGACCTGACATTGGGAATTGTTGAAATAGGCTGGTACTGTGACAATGGCATTTGTGATGGTCTTCCCAAGGTTAGCTTCAGCAATTTCTTTCATCTTGGTCAAGACCATAGAAGACACTTCTTCTGGATAGAAACTTTTGGTCTCCCCTTTGTACTCCACTTGGACCTTAGGTCTGCCTGCATCATTCACCATTGTAAAAGGTCAGTGCTTCATGTCTGACTGTACAACTGCATCATCAAATCCGCGACCAATCAGATGTTTGGCATCAAAAACTGTGTTAGTAGGGTTCATTGCAACTTGATTCTTTATAGCATCACTGATTAAACGTTCTGTGTTGGTGAAGGTGACGTAGCTGGGGGTGGTCCTATTTCCTTGGTCATTAGCAATGATCTTCACTTTCCCATGTTGGAAGACTCCCACACAGGAGTAAGTGGTGCCAAGATCAATGCCAACTGTGGGTCCCTTCGACATGGTTGTTGGGGAGTTGGGGGTTGTAGCTGACCTATGTGGAAAAATAAGGGCTGCTGCTGCTCTGAGTAGATAATTAATAAATTCTTGTTGAATTGAATTAAATTCACAAAAATCTCTAGACTTTAAAGACTTTTTCAAATCAGAAATTAATTTTTCCAGTGACTAATATGGAACCATATTTTGTAGGTCAGAAGGAAAAACTGCCTCCATACCTTCCCCCAAAGTGGCTATCATTTTAGACACTGCTATTATGAAGAAGCCAGGAGAATTTATATATCTGACCCTGTGAACTCAAGCCTGCCTACATTCTGGGATCAATTTGGACCCTAGACAGGAAGCATATAAAGAGCTCCTTCCTCTGAAAGGTTACTATCAAATGTCATTCTAGCTGCTGGTGCCATTCAGCTGTTATTTAGACCTCTATGTAGCTCCTGACCCTGTACTACTCAGAATCTTTATCCTGAGTTTGTAACATAAGCTCATAAATAATTTGATTAGAATTTTAGAGCTTGATGAGACTACAGAAATCATCTAGTACAACCTCTTCATTTTATATGAGGAAACTGTGGCCTTAAGAAGTTAAGTCATTTACCCAAGGTGATGCAAATGGTAAATGAGCCTACATTCTTCTTGGCTTCTACAGAAGCCAAGGTCTTCTGCTTTCTTCTCCAGTGGTCTTTCCACTAGGCTATGTTGCCTCTTAGCTATTCCTAGAACAAGAGCCAAGGAGTTCCAGCTTCTGTCTCTGGCTGTGCCACTTATTTATTTGACAAAGTCCCTTTATTTTGGATCCTGAGTTTTTTTCTTACTGGAAAGCTAGTTTCTGATGCCGACTGATGTATTAAAAGCTATTCTCACTTATCAAATGCTTACTAGGGGCTGGGAATGGATGAGAGAAAATTGATAGCATTTCTGTCCTCAAAGACCTTGCAGTGTAATAGGAAAGATAAAAAATGTACCTAAATCTGTATGACAAAAGGTAGAATGCGATAAAGGTAGAGGAGAAACTCAGACACAGAATTGAAGAATATTTGTAGAAGTCTGGTTCATTTTTAGTTGGGGATATCAGGGAAGGCATCATGGGGTAAATGGTACCTGAGCTAGGCCTTGAAGGAAGGGACTGATTCCAAATGGAAATAATGAGGAAGAATTGCCTCCCAGGCCCAGCGAATGATTTGTGTGCCAGGATTGAGTGAAGGCACATCAGAGGTTGAAGAGGGTGACCAGGGAAGCAGCGCGATCAAGGTCAGACTTTCATTGTTGACTTATCTGAGAAGTGAAAGTCTATTTAAAGGCAACCAACTACTCCCAAGCTTTCCTTCCCAAAGATTATCAGTGGGAAGAGAACGTTTGCGTTTGGTGATGCCAGAGAGATCATGGAAACTTCTCACAAAACATAAGACAAATGATAAGAGTTATAAGACAACCGACTCTAGCTGCCTTAGCCAAGCATGTCTCTGACATGTTTCCCACCGCCTTCATTTCTTTCATGATTTTTCTCTTTCTCAAGGTCTACTGCTTGGAGGTTGATCTTTCTCTTCTCCTGACATGAGCGCTTTGTTTGACTGCATGGACATCTTTGTGGTGAGGAGCCTATCTGCTTATTCCTGGAAAACTAGAAGCAAAGAAAAGGAAATTAATCAAATGCTCTGAAAAGTTTCTGTAACTATGAGTAGGTGGAAAAGGCAAGAGAGGTCTCATATGAAGGTAATAAACACTATTGCATCCTGGGCCATTGCCAGTCATCTTGACTTTTTTCTTGATACTGGACTTCAATGATTCTGGAGGAGAGAGGGAGGCTGGTGACTATGCAGCTCTGCCTCATTTCAATTCAATTCATGTGCAAGTCAACACATCACCTTCATGATATTATCCATCCTCTTCAAGAGTGAAGAATATACAACAACGAAAACAGTAACATCAAACTTTATGAAAGGGTATGGTCAGAAATAAAGTTGAGGATGAAGTTGAGCCAGATTATAGGGGGACTTAAATGCTAGAGTCAAGGACATTGAATCATGAATTTAGAGCAAGATAGGCTCTAGGTTATATTAAACCCTTAATTCTGTAGGTGACAGAATAGTCTCATAGAGTTCAAGTGATTTCCCCAAAGTCAAACAGGTAGTAAGTATCAGAGCAGAAATTTGACCTCTGATGTTGATGTCTTATGTGATGTATTATGGGGAGTCATGGAAGAATCTGCTCTAAAGAGTAGGGCAGTAGAATGTGAATGCACAGAAGCAGGAGGATTATTTTGGCAACTTTGAAAAAAGATGGTTTAGAGGGAAGAGACCCGAGGCAGTCTCCATTACCACATAACGTATGGGTGCAAAGCATGTGCAACAAAAGAGACTGCCTCTAGTCTCTCCCTTCTCTAATCCATCCTTTACACAGCTGCCAGAATAATCCTCCTGTTTCTGTGCATTTGCCCAGATCTAATCCAGATTGATTCCTATTGCGTGTCCTTCACAGCCTTGGACCTCTCACGTCTAGACTTTTAGCTCCTGCCTATTCTTGCTTACCTGTACCTCCCTGTACACACAGCCTATACATACAGCTCTATGAGTGCCTATGACATCCCCACTGTTTCCTGCCTTAGCTGACCTCTCTGGATTTGACCTCTGACTCATCCGACAGTCAGAACTGAGGTATTGGTCTCTCCAGACTAGTTCTATCCTGTTAATTCCACAGAGGCTTATAAGTAACTTCTTTTTTTAAAATTATTTTTATTTTTTTATTTTATTTTTAATTTGTTTTCAACATTCATTTCCAGAAAATTTTGAGTTCCAAATTTTCTCCCCATTTCTCCCCTCCCCCTACCCCAAAACACCGACCATTCTAATTATCCCTATCACCAATCTTCCCTCCCTTCCCTTATGCCCATCTTTTCTTCTGTCCTGTAGGGCAAGATAAATTTCTATATCCCATTACCTCTATTTCTTCTTTCCTAGCTGTGTGCAAGAACAATACTCAACAGTTGTTTCTAAACCTTTTGAGTTTCAACTTTTCTTCCTCCCTCCCTCCCCACCCATCCCCAATGGGAAGGCAAGCAATTCAATATAGGCTATATATGTGTAGTTTTGCAAATGACTTTTATAATAGTCATGTTATGTAAGACTAACTATATTTCCCTTCATCCTATCCTACCCCCTATTTCTTCTATTCTCTCTTTTGACCTTGTCCTTCCCCAAGAGTGTTGACTTCTAATTGC
>CM053773.1:64814671-64881609 GCA_028658325.1 Potorous gilbertii
TCTATTCTCTCTTTTGACCTTGTCCTTCCCCAAGAGTGTTGACTTCTAATTGCTCTCTCTTTCCATTTGCCCTTCCTTCAATCAATCCCCTACCCTGCTTATCCCCTTCTCCCTCACCTTCCTGTATTGTAAGATAGGTTTTCATACCAAAATGAGTGTGCATTTTATTCCTTCCTTTAGTCGAATGTGATGAAAGTAAGCTTCATGTTTTTTCTCTCATCTTCCCCCTTTTCCCCTCCACTGAAAAGTCTTTTTTGTGCCTCTTTTATGTGAGATAATTTGTCCCATTCCATTTCTCCCTTTCTCCTCCCAATATATTCCTCTCTTACCCCTTAATTTCGTTTTTTAAAGATATCCTATGCAACTCACCCTGTGCTGTGTATGTGTGTGTGTGTGTGTGTGTGTGTGTGTGTGTGTGTGTGTGTGTGTAATCCCACCAATTACCCAGATACTGAAAGTTACAAGAGTTACAAATATTGTCTTTCCATATAGGAATGTAAACAGTTCAACTTTAGTAAGTCCCTTATGATTTCTCTTTGCTGCTTACCTTTTTCATGCTTCTCTTCATTCTTGTGTTTGAAAGTCATATTTTCTTTTCAGCTCTGGTCTTTTCATTAAGAATGCTTGGAAGTCCTCAATTTCATTGAAAGACCACTTTTCCCCCTAAAATATTACACTCAGTTTTGCTGGGTAGATGATTATTTGTTTTAGTCCTAGTTCCTTTGATTTTTGGAATATCATATTCTACACCTTTTGATCACTTAATGTAGAGGCTGCTAGATCTTGTGCTATCCTGATTATATTTCCACAATACTCAAATTGTTTCTTTCTAGTTGCTTGCAATATTTTCTCCTTGACCTGGGAACTCTGGAATTTGGCTACATTGTTTCTAGGAGTTTCTTTTCTTGGATGTCTTTCAGGAGATGATTGGTGGATTCTTTCAATATTTACTTTGCCCCCTGCTTCTAGAATATCGGGGCAGTTTTCCTTGATAATTTCATGAAAGATGATCTCTAGACTCCTTTTTTGATCCTGGTTTTCAGGTAGTCCCATAATTTTTAAATTGTCTCTCCTGGATCTATTTTCTAGGTCAGTTGTTTTTCTAATGAGATATTTCACATTCTCTTCCATTTTGTCATTCTTTTGGTTTTGCTTTGTGATTTCTTGGTTTCTCATAAAGTCATTAACCTCCATCTGTTCCATTCTAATTTTTAAAGAACTATTTTCTTAAGTGAGCTTTTGAACCTCCTTTTCCATTTGACTAATTCTACTTTTTAAAGCATTCTTCTTCTTGGCTTTTGAACCTCTTTTGCCAATTGAGTTAGCCTATTTTTAAAGGTATTATTTTCTTCAGCATTTTTTTGGGGGGTCTCCTTTAGCAAGCTGTTGACCCACTTTTCATGCTTTTCTTGCATCTCTCTCATTTCTCTTCCCAGTTTTTCCTCCACCTCTCTTACTTGATTTTTCAAAATCCTTTTGGAGCTCTTTCATGGCCTGAGCCCACTGAATATTTATTTTTGATGTTTGGGATATAGAGCCTTGACTTTTATGTCTTTCTCTGATGGTAAGCATTGTTCTTCCTCCTCTGAAAGGATGGGAGGAGATATCTGTTCACCAAGAAAGTAACCTTCTGTAGTCTTATGTTTTTCCCCTCTTTTTTGGGCATTTTCCCAACCAATTACTTGACTTTTGGGTCCTTTGTCAAGAGCAGAATATACTCTGGGGGATTGTAAGATCTCAGTTCCTCCAAGGTGGTACAATCAAGTGTGTACTCTGGTCTGGGAGCAAGCAAAAAATTTTGTGCCCAGAATCTGAGTAATAGAGTTCATCTTCACAACCATCTAGCTTCCAGTTCTGCCAAGCCAACACTGGAGGCTGAGATTCAGATAACCTTCAGGGGCAGGGCTGCCATTCAGTGTGAGATAAAGATCAGCTGCTCAAACCTCTCAGGAGTATTAGGTAGGGGCAGGGCCTCTACACTGGGCTGAGGTAAGAATCAGTTACTCAGTGCCTCCAGGGGTTTTATGATCCAACAATGGATGCAGGCTGCTATAGTGGCTGCTGTGGGAGCTGCTGCAGCTCCTCCTCCATGGGACCTCTGTGGGCTGCAGCCTGAGGCCAGAGCTATGGGAAGTCCCTTCTCCCTTCTCGGCCAGCTGAAGAAACCCTCTCACTGACATTTGGAGCCTGTGGGTTGAGGGATCTGTGAACTGCTGCTACTGTGACTGGGGATTCTGCCCCCAAGGCCTGCTCTTATCCTCTTCCCAGTTCGGCTGGTCTCAGCTCCACATCCTGTGGGACATATGTTTCCCATTGGCCTTTCAAGTCACCTTGGGTTGTAAATCTCCCCTCCATTGTTCTGTGGCTTCTGCTGCTCTAGAATTCGTTGAGAGTCTTTCTTTACAGGTATTTTATGGGCTGTGGGGGAAGAGCTAGCATATGTGCATCTTTCTACTCCACCATCTTGCCTCCACCCATACATATTAAGTAACTTCTATGTGTCAGTCATAAGGCTAATTCCTGAGAATACAAAAGTGAAATAGAAAATTTAAAACTTATGTAGCTCAAATGAGCTCCTGGGATCCTTATCCCTTTGCACTGTTGACATGGATCCCCAGCAGGCTATCTAACTACATCTTTCCCCTAAAGGTTATAAGAGTGCTTATCCTGAGGAGCAGGAGGTGTTTATCAATGCTATCAGCTTGAGGTCCTATCCTCTGTGTTCTTTTCAACATCATTTGCCAATGCCAGTTAATGTTTCCTTATTGTAATGTATTGTAATGGGATGTTTTCCTGAGAAGACAGAGTAAGGATAGAAGGATAAGCACATTCCTCTGAACTTAGAGCAAACACCCCTCTACCAACTTAGCTCTTGGGAGAAGGAGGCTCACTTAAAGCAATTGTTTCAGATCATCGTCCACGCTAAATTCACTTTTGAATATAGTATAGCCAATGGATGAAGTCAAAGTTGCTCCTTTGTTTGCAGAAAATACTACTGGCTTGTATTAATCAAGGTCACTTGGTGCCTCATTTCTCACTAGGTTCACAAACTCTAGCAAAGACTGCAGTGCTAGGTACTCTCCTGACCTTTGAGGCTGACAATGTCACAGCCTACCAGGAGTGGGGAACTTGAGGCCTCGAGGTCATATGTGGCCCTCTAGGTCCTCACATATGGCCTTTTGACTGAATCCAAACTTAACAGAACAAATTCTTTTATTAAGGGGATTCAGTTAAAGAGTCACACTTGAGGACCTAGAGGATCACATTGTGGCCTTGTGGCTGCAGGTTCTCCACTCCTGACTAGTCCATTCTACCTCCAATATGCCTTAACTTAGGGCAGGAAAGAACAGATATAACAGGAACAGATGCAAAAGAAGGTTTTTGTTTTCATGACTTCATGTAGACCTGAGTGGGGACGATAGGGCATTGGTACTTTTCCTATCAGGAGGCTTACAGCAGTTACTACTTCCTTACTCAAACACAACCAGACAGAAAAGAGACAGTTGCCTCTGTGGGAGTCTTTTGTATGCAGCTGAATTTTATATTAGCAGTCAATCAAAAATATGTAATAAGTGTGCCAGAAACAATTATGAAAGACCTGTATGTGTTCTAAACTTCATGTTGGAATTATATGAGGCTGAGCATGCTCCTAAGGGCTGGATTCTTCTAGGCCAGATTGCTGTTTCACTTACCAATTAATCACAGTGAACTTTAGTGTCCACTTAGTGCCTATTGCTCACCTGACTCTACATGCTCAGGGCAGTAAATAGGAGCCATTTCATAGACTTGTGCCTGGCCATTGTCCCTAATGTATTGCCCCTCTCTCCCACCACCAAGAAGAGGTAGATGTTGATGCTAATTCCTTTAGTCATGTGAAGGAAAGAGGAACATAAGTAAATAATATAAATGTAAATGATAATGATGAATGAATGAACGAATACATAAATTAAAGGGGGAACCAGGTAAACAGAATACACAGTCAAGGACAATTCTTCTGGGCAAGAAGGAAAAGGAACTGAGAAACCAGTTTAGGGATTTCCATTCCCTCTCACCTTCCTAAGACTCTTCTTGAATGAACATCTTCAACCTTCATTCCACAAGGAAAAATAAATTTGATTTTATCCTTCCATGTGAAAGAAAGAAGGGCAATGGGTTGGAGGCACTGAATGGCCTAAAAATAATGGTCTAAAAACTCTGACTACATCTGGCCAGAGAGAAAAGGGACAAGAAAACAAGTTGGGTATATTCCTAACCTCTAAAAATAACTCAGAACAGAGACTCAGGCAAATTTCATAACCCCTCAGATAAGGCTGGGATCGTCCTAAAAGGGAGGAAGTGGTGTTAGAGAATAAATGATGAAGGCATACAACAAAAAGAAAGAAACACCAAAAATATACAAGGAAAAAAGTCTTAAGAATAGCTTAATACACATGCAGAAAAACCAATAGAAAGGAATCTAAAAACAGAAGGAAAAATGAGTAAAATCTTATTATCTTTCTTCTCTCTATTTTCCAGATTAGTTATGTTTTCAATGAGACATTTTATATTTCTTCTACTTTTTTCATTCATTTTTACTTCATTTTATTGTTTCTTGACATCTCATGGGATTATTAGCTTCTACTTGTCCAATTCTATTTTTTTTAAGGAAGACTTTCTTCAGTGAGATTTTGTACCTTTTTTTTCCATTTGGTTAATTCTTATTTTTATCAGTGACATTTTGCGTCTCTTTTTCCATTTGGCCAATTCTGTAAAATTCTGTAAAACTTCAGAGAGGATTAAAAGTTCACTTATAAAATGTTCTAATATAAAACTGAACCAACAATGTCTGACAAAAGATAGAATATCCAGAGAGTATATATCAACAAAAACTCCAGCATGGTCCAAAAAGAAATAAAAAGTAAAAAAATAAAAATTAATATTGATCATCAAGAAGCTGAGGATTCTGCAAGGAAGATGTGAGAAGAGAGTATGTGGGAGCATTAAGGAGTGAAGAAGAGAAACTGAAAATTTAATTCAGGGAATAGCATATAAGTCAGCCTGGATGAATGGTAGAATATGTGAAAAGAGTAACATATAGCAAACTCCCTGAAAAGGGAGTTTGGAGCCATAGTGTGAAGGACCTAAAAAATTAAACAAATGAGTTTCAATCTCATTCTAGAGGAAATAGGCAATCACTAGAACTTTTTGAGTGGGGAAGCAACATGATTAAATCCATGCTTTAGCAATATTAATTTGGTACTTTGATGGAAGATGGATACATTGGAGAGGGAGTAGACTGAATATTGGAAAAGCAATTACAAAATTATTTCAATAGTCCAAGCAAAGGTTGATGAAGAACTGAAATATGGCAGTGTTTGTGTTGGCATTGTGTCCTCTCTATGAGAGAAAGGGGAAGAATAAAAACTTATTGTGGAGGTAGGTTTAAAAAGATGTAACTTTGGACGTGAATAGTTCATGAGAGGAGTCAAGGATAACTGCAAGGTTGGAAACCTAGGTGACTGGAAGGATAAAAATACCGTCAACAGAAGTAGGGAAGTTAAGAAGAGGAAAGAATTTGAGGGGCAGGTCCTATCTGGGTTTGAAATGTTGGACAATTAGTTAGAGATATCTAAGAGTCATTGGAAAAATAGAGTTTAGAAACTAGGGCTGGATTTATAGGTCTGTGATTCTCCTTCCAAGAGGTGATAGTTGTTGGCCCCAGTTTTCTCCTACATAAAATGAGAGGCTTGAACTAGATGACTTCTGAAGTCTCTTTAGCTTCATGTTCCTATGACACAGGACCTATCCTGTAACATAAATTAGCCTCTGGATATGTTGATGTGTCTCTTCAAAGAAGAAGAGAACTGGATGAATAATGAGAGGAATGGTCTGGAAGTGGCCCTGAGGAACAAAAAGCATGTCTACTCTTCCTCCTGATTCAGTATGTTGGGGACAAGATTGAAGGTACATTCTAGTGCTGGAGATGATGGCCAGGGATCCAGTGTCTTCTGGGGGCTTGAGATAGAGGTAGGGTAGAAGGAGTGTAAAAGGAACAGGTTTAGTATGAAGGATGGTTTTTCACCAGCATAAGTCGATGTTCTATAAAAAGCAATGGAAGGGAAGGCATTTTATGGTCCAAAAAGTATAGGCTGACATGAATGGATAAATAGATGGATGGACACTTGGTAGCTAGCAAAAGGAATTTCTGCCTCATTACTCAGTCACACTGAATCACAAGGATTCTGTGTGGAGTTATGGGACAGTGAATTGTCATGATACTAGCAAAAGTATAATTAATTTGATCAAAATTAGCAAAAGGGGAAGTGGTAGTAGAACATAGCAGCAAGAGAGCCAGATCAAGAGTCCCTGCTTCCTGATGGTCAAGGAAGGGGTAAGTTGGGTCCTTGAACTTGGTTAATTATAGAAAGGTGAGGGATGATTGAAGTCCTCAACCCTTCAATCCCCATTAGTTCTGCCCCAGGACTTTTCTGTGGCTCAAAATGTGTATTGCTTAGCAACCAGTTTTATAGTTCAGGTAAGTTTCTACCAACTGAATTAGGCTAGATACTCAGGCTATACCCATATATGACCATTGAAGGGTTTGAATTTGAAAAATCTATAGTTTGTGTTGCACTGGCACGATTTATAAGAATTCAGGGTACCTCTGTGGCATGATGAGTTATTAGGACAGGACTTTAGGGGAAGGAATACTTTCAAGATAACAAGACAGGAATAAATTATTTGTGGAAATGCATAGGAGGAAGGCAAGGGACTATGTCCATCTGGCATAAATATCTTGGCAGTAAATATCTAGATGAAAAGAATAAGTCTTCTGGATGTTTGGTTCCCATGATGATACATGTTCAAACACTTGGGACATATAGATTTTGATTTTCCTTTTGATTTTCATCTAGATATTAGACAACATGGCATCATAACCTAAAGGTTATTTGCAAAAGAATAATTTAATCAGTTCACAAAGTCATATCTCAGAAGTGTCTTCTTTAGATACATTATGTGTAACTGGGGTATATGGAGTATTCTTCCAGTGCTAGCACCTCCGATGTGAGGGCTTGCTGAGCCCCTTTCAGGGCTACTCATCCACCTTTGGTGTCCACCTAGCATTCAGCTCTCACCTGTAGCTCCAAGAAACTGCATCCTGTGCAGTGGCCATGCCTTGGTAAACTGTCTTGGTAGACAGGTTAACCCAAGTTGAAAGTAACCAATAAACCCCAAACCTGTTGATGAACTGAGGTATGTGAAGATTTCCCTGGCAGAATGGGTGGATGAGAACAATATGTCCCATGAAGGTAGCTGAAGCAGGCACTGTGGGGTGCTTCCAGCCTGATCAGTCATTGATGATGCTAAGGTCATCCACTGAGTAACAGGCCACTTTGATGACTCTGGAAGAGAGAGTGAGGCTGATAACTTCGTGCAACCCTACCTTACTTAAATGCAATTCATGTGCAAGCCAAGACATCACCCCATGATGTCACCAGTCCTCCTTGAAAATAAAGAACAAACAACAGACAACATTTGAAACAAAAACACAGAAATGGTCCCATAAAGAGCAATCCAAATTCAAAACAAATCCTAAAAAAGAATTGTTAATTTTAATGAGGAATATGGCCTGTTGGTCATCAGTAACTACCACTAGAACAACACAGTGGAACCTTCCATTTCCCAGCACTGCATATGCGCACACACACACACACACACACACACACACACACACACATACACGCGCGCGCGTGCGCAGTCACATTTGTGAAAACAAAGCAGAATGGAAAAATTAGCACATATTGGAACCAAAATGTGGGTGGGCAGTTATCTGGGCTTTTAGAGTTTTCAAATTAGACTACCAATGGCCATACTCTTCCCGAGGCTATATTGGGTCTTCTCAAAATTACTTAAATTGAATTCAAGAGTCATAATATATGCTAAAGGTACTTCATATGCAGTCACGCATTATAAACACATGGAAAAGTGCTGAAGAAGATGGAGGGCAACATTTGGAGTTGCTGATGAGGCATCATAATCACATAAAAAGTCATTCCCAGCTCTGTCCCTTGCACAGAAGCACGTATTTATTTACTTGCTGTGCCTAAATGTTGGGGAAATCTCTCATGGAAATGCTTCATAGAAGGGTAAAGTAGAATTCCAAATATTGGAAATTAGTCAGGACACTAAAAATGGAATCTGATTGCTTGGATTCCAATGATAGATGTTTTGTAAAACAAGTTAACCAACGTAAAAGATTTGCTGTTGACATAACAAGACAGATTAAAATACACCTGAGGCTCCCAAGCCTCACCAGGACCATTGAAGGATGAGGAGTTAGGATGGATCAACCTGAGACTATGCTGACATGTTAGTGCAAGGTGAAGGCAGGTGGAAGGCATTCCAAAAGGAATGGAAGTTTGGTGAAATGTTTTGAATGAGACAAATGGTTACTTTTTTTTTTTTTTAACACATCCTGCATCTTGCCTTGTGGTCTAGTGCTGACCTCTCAGCCTAAATCCTTTGCTCCAGCAGTTGCTTTCTCATTTATATACCAGACCCTCTCATTTCAGTGCTCTGGAGAAACTCTGAAGCTAACCTGATCTGGATCCATCTAGAATGAATCCAGAAATCATGTGCCTTGTTAATCCATCCAGCTTTGAATTTACAGCCCTTGGGCTGAGCTGGCCAGATCGCATTAACCCAGCTCACTATCTAGTTAACTAAGGGGCAACACGGGCTCAGACAACCAAAATGTTTTCTGGACTACAACAATGAAGGAATTTCATTACTGGTCAGGAATTCAAAAGATACAAAACAATATGGATCTCCAAGGGAACACCTTCACTATTGTATCATACGTCCCCGTATTGCACGCACATTGTATAAACTTTGGTTTCCACCAGTGCTTACTTTAATGATCAATGAGTCCCAACAACCTGAGTTTGGAGAATGTAGATGAAATTTCAACAAAAACAACTTGAGGTTAATGGAATGTAACTGTGCAGGAAACTCCAGGGAAGGCAGCTGGCCATCAGCATGTTTCATAGATGTGGAATTTTCATTACAATTGACTTCATCATAACATGAACCACTTGTATCTGTTTAAATAACCATTGGCTGTGAGATATAGTGTGGATTAGCAGAAAGCACTCAGAAGCCTTGGAATTTTATTTTGGCTTTGCCATTGACTTGTGGTGGGATCTGGAGTGAATCCCTTAACTTGCCTATGCCTTTATTTATTCTACTTCCTTATCACCTTTCCTTTACCCTTTCCTTTTCACAGTTACTCTTTTACAAAATACTATTGCCTCTGAAAGCTTTACTCTTCAGTCCTTTTCTATCACTGCTTCTCCTTAGTACTCATATTCTGTTGTGCTCATCAACAACACTGCCTCTAATGCCTTTGAAATGTAATGATAGCAAGTTTTAGGGTCCTTGTAGCAAAGTGAGGCATTCAACTGAACCATGTGGATGGAGTAAGTGCTTATCTCTGTTTGCAACCTCCCTTGATTTCTATTTCCTGCACACAACTTGGTAGTTGTTGCTGTTCTTCCAGACTCAAAGAAGAAATTGAAATCCATAAAGAAAAAAGGAGTCAATTCTGTTCCGAATTCACTCAAACTATAAAAGAGGAAGCCTAAACCCACAACTATTTATGGGTAGAGTGAGCCAATATAGTAAAACTGATGTTATCACTTAAATTTATTTATTCAGTGCCATACCAATCAAACTACCAAATGATTACTTTATAGATCTAGGAAAAAATAAAACAAATCAGTTGGAGTAGTAGTGTCAACTCAAATAGAAATGGGAACCACTAATCCATAGAAAAGGAGCCCTAAGGGCCACCTCTTGACTTAATTTTAAGAGGCAATGTTATCTATGTTTTATTGTATTTTTATTTATTTTGTTAAATATTTCCAAATTAAATTTTAATCTGGTTCAGATAGTACTTGGGAGGATAGGCAGCTCACTTGACAATCCTGATTTGGAGGAACAAAAGGTCAAGAATCTCAAGGGAAATAATGAAAAAAAGTGGGAAGGAAAGGATACCTCAAAAGGGTTATGATCAGAACAATTTGACACTGGCTAAAAAATGGAGAGATAGATCAGTGGATTAAGTTATTATCTTCACTGCCGCAACATCTATCTAGAATTTACATAGTGCTTAAAGGTTTATAGAACATGTATTACATGAACACATATAACAGAATATGCCATATATACATATATTTGTTATGTCATGTTATCATAAGTTTGCACGCTAGGTGCTATTACTATATTCCCATTTTACAGATGAAGAAACCTAGGCTGAGAGAGTTTAGGTGACTTGTCCAGTGTCACAGAAGTAGTAAATGTCTAAGGTGGGATTTAAATTCAGGTCTTCCTGACTCCATTGCATATGTTTGTTCTTGAATTTAGATAAATACCATTAGTATGTAAAGGAAAGGTTCAATTATTCCTATGATTTCAAGGTTTTTAAAAAATGGAAATTAGTATTAAATTTTATCAAAAAGCCTTTTCATCATTGACTGATAATCACATAGTTTTTATTATTTATATTTTTATATAACATTATATTTATAGTCTTCCTTATGTTGAATTTATCCTATGTTTCTAGTATAAACCCAATGTGTGAATAGTGTGTAATCTTCCCCACATATACTGTCAAACTCTTTGTTCATTTTAATGAAAAATTTTGTGTCAATGTTCATTAGGGATAGTGGTCTATAGTTTTCTTTTTTTTTCCTTATCTCTCTTTGTTTTAGCTATCAAAACCATAATTGTGTCATAGAAAGAGGCTGGAAAGATTCCTTCTCTTCCTACTATTGCAGATGGCTTATGTGCTAATAGAATTAGTAGTTCTTTGAATGTTTGATAGAATTCACTTTTGGGACTTCAACTATGACTCATTCAATTTCTTTTTCAAATACTGAGTTATTTAAATGGTATATTTCTTATTTTATTAATCTAAGTATTTTGTATTTTTTGTAAGTATTTATCTATTTCCTCTAAGTTACCACTTTTGTTAGCATATAATTGGGCAAAATAATTTCTGATAATTTACTTTATTTCTTCTTCAACTGTTTTAAGTTCTCCTTTTTCATTTTTGATACAAATTGGTTTTCTTCTCTTTTAAAAATCAGGTTACTTAACTTTTTATTTATTTTATTGGTTTAAAACAACTCCTGATTTTATTTATCAAGTGAGTGGTTTTTTGTTCCAATTTTATAAATCTCTTTAATTTTTAGAATTCATATTTGGAATTTACTTGGGTAGTTTTGATTTGTTGTTTTTCAGTTGCATGTCCAGTTCATTGATCTGTTTTTTCAGTTATGAGAACATTTAAAGATATAAAATTTTCTCATAGAACTGTTTTAATGGAATCTCATAAATTTTGGTATGTTGTTTCATTATTGTAATCACTTTGATGAAATTTCTATTGTTTCTATGATTTGTTCTTTGAACTAGTTGTTCTTTAGAAATATTTTGTTTGGTTTCTTACTATTTTCAAATTGTTTCTCTAAGGGCCTTTTATTGAATATAGTTTTTATCACATTATCATCAAATGTGCTGAGTATTTTTGCTTTTCTGCATTTTTGTTGAGGTCTTTCTGCCCCAATACATTCTTTGTGTAAAGATGCTAGGTACCATCATGTCCTATATAAATTCCTTTGTATTCTCATTCAGTAACTGCTAGAGCTCTATCACCTCTAATTTATCTAAAGTGCTATTCAGGTTCTTAATTTATTCCTAGTTTAAATTTTAGTTACACATCTGTCTAATACTGAAAATAGTGCATTAAGTTCCTCAACTCTTATAATTTTATTGTCAATTTGAATAACTTTTCATTTAAGTATCTAGATGCTATGTTACTAGTTGTTAATATTGATTTATTTTATAATATGGTGTTTTTGAGTATAATGAATTTTTTTGCTTATAGCTCCCTACTTTCTCATATTTACTATAATTATCTCTGAAAATATTAATACTCTCCTTTTTTAGTTTAGTTGAAGCATAGTAGGTTTTGTTCTAGCACCTTATTTTAGCTCTTGATGGATTTTATGTTTCAAGCAGGTTTCTTGTTAACAACATATTGTTGGATTCTACTACATTCTAATCATTCTGCTACTCTCTTCCTTTTTATGGGTGAGTTTATCCCATTCATATTCAGAGTTATTATTATTATTGTACATTCACCTCCATTTTATCTTTTTGTAGGTTTTCCTCTCTTTATTTCCACTTTCCTCTTTAAGAACAAGCTGGTAGAAGAGAGGGAATTTGAATGTTACTTTTGATCTTATAAATAAAACAGCTGAGTTCTCCATTACAACTCTTCCCCTTACCCCATTCCTAACAGACTTCCCTTTTATAAGTGGGCAGTTTTCAGTAATACAGAATAAAGTTTTATTTAAAAATCAGAAAAACAAAACTGACGCTCATTATTAATGGGGAAGCCATTAGTATCCAAGAGCCATATGTATATTCCCAGAACCAGTTGCAATCCTGAATATTAGAGTTCTTCTTCTGTTAGAGTTCCAAAAGATCTTCTTTTCTTTTCTTTTCTTTTTCTTTCTTTTTTTTTTTTGGGTGCTTTTTTCCACAGGTCTCGAATGTACTCATGAAGACCATGCCTACTAAGGCATAAAGGGGATGGGACAGTCTATTGGTTGAATACCTACCAGAGTGGAGTAGTAGTTCTTTTGAACTACTGAAGAAGGAAGGCCAACATTCAGGTAGTTAATTATACTCAGGTCATGCTTCTATCTGTCAGTATTTTCTCTGTTTTATGGAGTTACCATTTGGTAATTGGCTCAGATTTACAGATTTGCAAATAAGTTAGCTGTGTAACTCTGGCACAATAGGAAGAAATATTTTATTACTATTCAGTATTAACATTGTTGGTTCTGGCTTCAGATGTAGGATAAACAAACCACTCCCTGGGTGGGAACTAGTTCTCCTTTTCTAAGTCATAAGAGACAAATTTACCAAGCCTGAACTTCTTCTAAGTATTTTAGGTTTCCTTGTTTGGTTTGTTACACTTACTAACAAGCAAGCAGCTTCATAAAGTGGATCCTTCTTTCAGAGTGTCAGACACATGACTGTTAATATTATTCTACATTTGGCCTAAGCTGAAAGTCTATGTTTCTTCCTTAGGTCTTCTTCTATATATGGTCGGTAACAATAATAAGAGCTAATATCTTACATAGTACTTCAAATACATAAAGCATTTTCCATGTATGATCTCATCTCAGATTGCCTGGCAAGGCAAATACTATAGGCAAAGCAATAATTGAGTGTTTTTACATCACCTGGAGCATGAAGCATGAAGGCCATTCTCCTTTGGGAATTGGGGGTTGTAGCAGCAAATACTCTGACACATCCAGGGTAGACTGCTAGCACAGGTTCTTAGATCTGATTTTCTATAAAGGAAAGCAACTTATGAGGGGTCAACAATCTTCTTTAATCACATATACCAACAGAGAAAATACAAGCAGAGAAATAAAGACCAACAGACAGGGCTCCTAACTGGCTGACCATAAGCAATGCATACATCACAGAACAACAGACAGTTCCAACTGTCTGACCATTATATACGTACATAGCTACCAGAGAGAGAAGTGCCAACATCTGGATTTTCAAAGTCATGGGGGACTCTAGCTACCCAGGCCTCATCTGGCATATGAACCTTCTTTCAAAGAGTAATCCCCCAAAGGAAAACCTCACTTCAGAGTATACATATATATATATTTTTCAGAGCCAGGGGGTATGACCCTTGTGACACAGTGCCTCATTAGAAATTAATAAAAGGTATGGGTCTTCCTACAAAACAAGCCTCCCCTAATCTCAGGTCTATTAATGGGCAGGGAAGATCTTTACATTATAAGGGTTTGGGAAACTGACCCTGTGGGGGAAGATAAAGACTGTAAGGTAACACAAAGTGGATGATGGGGAGAATACTCATTTCTGAGGAACCTGGACATTTGGTTGTTTTGTAATTAAACTAAATATTATTGATAACTCTCTAAACAATTCTTTAAGGTGCCAACCTACATTGGTAAAGGGAATGTCCGTAGCTGGGAGTTCCCTCAACCAGTGAAATCACAGATCCAGTCCATAATTCTATTATTAGTAACTAGATGATAGCATCATTTGTTCCTTTATTTTTGGCATCCAAGAAGCCTGATTCTGGTGATGGAGTACATTGGTTACTCTTTCAGCAAAAAGATGGATGCTTGTGGGGGAAGAGGATGAAAAGAGGGTTTAAATTAGCCTCACTTTCCCATTTCCACTAATCCTCAAACAATCATGTTAGAGCTGGAAGGGAACTTAGAAATCACCTAATCTAACTCTGATTTTATGGAGGAGGAAAGGAGGAGAAGCCAGGTCAAGATGAAGGCTTATTGAACTCTTACTGAATTTGAGGCTGAGATAAGATAGAATGAAATGCAGTCCAAGTCTCACAGATCAACAAATTGTTAGAGTGGGAAGAACCTTTGTGACTCTTATTTCATAGAAAAAGGAGCTGGCACCTGGAACTAGATCTAGAGTCTAGTAAGGACTAGAACATGATCCTTCTGACCCCCCAGGCCACTGATTTTTCAGGTTGTTGAAACTGGGCCTCTCTTTGGGTCACCTGGGCATAGACCATCTTAAAATAATGTCCCTGGTCTCATGATCCAAAACAAGCAGCTAAACAGTTGAGGAAGGCCTTCTCAGCTTAACGCTGATTCCTGAATTGCCCCTTTTCCCTAGGCAGCAAAACATATTAGGAAGTGGCCTTTGGACACTGCTGTTAGCATTAAGGCAATGTCACTGGGCCAGCCCCAGGTCTTTCTCTTTACTCATAGGTAAGATCTAAGCTTGAGATCTGCCAAATTGGACCTCTGTGGGAAATTCTAGTGCTCTCATCCATTATCTGCCTTTCTGCTTGTCATCTGACCTGTACTGCTCCTGTCCCGGGGAATTATCTGCCCCGAATCAACCTGTCCTAATGACTCCTGCAATTATAGCTACTATTATCCTCTTTTTCTAGATGAGACAAATTAAGTTCAGAGAATTAAAGTGACTTGACTATGGTCATACAATGAAGAAGTGTCCTAAGGAGTGGAATGTGAACCTAGATTTTCCTAGATCTAAAGCCAGAAGGTGACTTGCCTAATGTGGGAAAAAGAAGGGAATAAGCATTTATATACCACCTACTTACTATGTACTAGGCTCTGTCCGAAGTGCTTTATAAATCTTATCTCATTTCATTCTCTCAATAACCCTGGAAGTTAGGCACTGTTATTGTCCCCTTTTAAAGTTGAGGAAACTGAGATAGATAGAAATGAAGTGACTTGACCAGGTTCACACAGCTAGTAAGTTTTTGAGGCCAGATGTGAGCCCAAGTCTTCCTGACTCCAGGTCTACTGCCAGTGCAGGAGTCAGGAGGACTTGAGTTCAAATCTCCCCTCAGACACTTGACACTCACTAGTTGTGTGACCTTGGGCAAGTCACTTAACCCCAATTGGCTCATCGTGGGTCATCTCTAGTCATCCTGAAGAATATCTGGTCACTGGATTCAGATGGCTCTGGAAGAGAAGTGAGGCTGGTGACCTGCATAGCCCTCCCTCCCTCAAAACAAAGTCAAGTGCAAGTCATGTCATCATTTCTCTGATGGCATGGTCTTCTTTGGCAAAAAAGGATGAACATGACACACTCTATCCACTATATCATCTAGCAGCTTATAAGTTGCCAAAGTTACACAGGTAATAATAAGGATGAGTCAGGATTTTCTGACTTTTGTCTATAAATGTAGAGCTCTTTCTACTTTATTATTATAAATACAAAAATTCATTAAATTTTTTTAAAAATCATACTTATAGAAATTTGATTTATGTGTACTATTCTGGGTAGTAAATATCCCAGAACATTATTCCATTCTCCTTTTTCCTCTAGAAGGGAGTCATTGCACAGATGAGTTCTACTCAGTGTAAACATGGGTGCCAGTCAAAGGTATAAAGTTTGCTAAAAGATAAAGGAATTTGTAGTTAATTTGGTTATTTACAAGAGTCAAAATGATTTATTAGCTCAAAGTCATTCTTAAAATGATATTGCTGTTATGGTATACAATGTTCTCCTGGTTCTACCCATTTAGCTCTTCATTATTTCATGCAAGTTTTTCCATGTTTTTCTAAGATCAATGAGTTCATCATTTCTTATAGCACAGTAAGATCCCATCACAATCATACCACAATTCCGCAACTGATGGGCATTGCTGCAGTTTCCAGTTCTTTGCCATCACAAAGAGAGCTGCTATAAACATTTTAGAACATATAATGTTCTTTTCCTTTTTCCTTAATCATCTTGGAAATACACCTTGTAGTGGTGTTGCTAGGTCAAAAGGTAGAGGGTGACAGTTTAATAACTCTTTAGGCATAATCTCAGATTGCTCCCCAAAATGGTTGGATCAGTTTACAATTCCATCAAGAATGAATGTGGCCCAATTTTTCCTTATCCCCTCCAATATTTATCACTTTCCCCTGAAATCTTTTTAGCTATTCTGATAGGTGTAAAATCTTATCTCAAGGTTGTTTTAATTTTCATTCTCTAATCAATAACAATTTAGAGCATTTTTTCACATCACTATAAAGTGTGTTAATTTCAAAGTTAACTCAGTTAAACTCAGTCAAGCTGAAGTAGATTTGAAACCCCTGATCAGCCCAGCAATCAATCAATCAATCAATTGATTGGCCATTTATGATATGAAAGGGACTGATTTAGTTGCCATGGGGGTCATGTAGAAGTAAAGGACATGGTTCTTACCTTCATTTAACATACAATCTAGCTAGAAGGTAATAATTAGTTAAACATTAAATATCTACTATATGCCATGCAGTGTGCTAAGTGCTAGAGATACAAAGAGAGGTACAAGTCAGTCCCTGTTCTCCATGAGCTCACAGTCAAATGGAGGAGACAACATCCAGGTATAATATATATAAAGGATAAATTAGAAATAATCAACAGAAGGGAGGCACTAGAATTAAGGAGTATCAGGAAAAGCTTCCTATAGAAGGTGGGATTTTGGTAGGGACTTAAAGAAAAGCAGGAGATGGAGATGTATTCATGAAATGATGACAGCATTTAAGGTTGCAAATGAAAAATATGAATGAAGTAGCTGCAAGAGTTCAGAGAAGGAGGAAAGTATTGTTGGCTGAAATTGTCAGGACAGGCTTTACCAAAAAGATGGGATCTGAGGGTGATCTTGAAGGAAGGATAGCTTGAAAAGCAGGAAAGAAGCTATCTTAGTGCATGTTAGGTAGAGCTGGGGGGACATAAAAGGCAGGATTTAGAGAGTTTGGGGTAAAAGAAAATAGTCCTGTCTTTCTGGAGCAGAGGTTGGTGCAGTAGAGTTGTAGGAGTTAACACTTGTAAGATGGGCTAAGGCCAGATCATAGAGACTATTGAATACCAGATCAAGGAGTTTAGACTTATAGGAAATGATGAATCTCTGAGGTTCTGCACCAGAAGGTAAAAGTATTTTAGGAAAATGAGTCTGGAAGCTCTTTAACTTCCTTAGGGATAGTTTCTATGGGAAGAGAATCTTGGAGATCATTTGTTCCAACCCTCCTCATGTTACAGAGCAGGGCTTCCTAAACTTTTTCCATTTGCAACCTGAAGTGCTTCTTAAACTGTGGGCTGTGACCAATATAGAGGACAATTGGGTCTAGAGAGAGAGGCTAGATGACTTGCCCAAGTTATGCAGGAAGTTGCAGAGTGAGAATTTGAATTCAGGTCTTCTGAATCCAAATCCAGATACTAAGTTCCTTCCTTGGAACAGAGAAGTTTCTTGAGATGTGTGTGGCTGTGGGCAGCACTGTTTTCCAGGCTGTTTGTTGACCTCATGGAATTTAGGGATTTGTTAGCAGAATTTATTCAGAATCATGGTCATACCGTTGGCCAAAACTTCTATCTTGTCCTCAGTGGAAGGACATTTCTGCTCTATTATAAAAATGGAAAACAAAACAAACAAAAATCCAACAATCCTCTCTGTCCTGCCCTGAACCCTCTAACAATCCATTATTCCTCTCCATTTCCTACAAAGCACTGTGTCATCTTCAGATCTGGGGACTTGAAAGCTGAAGCCGGTTGCAATTTCCGATGGACATATTGTGCGTTTGGAATTTTTTTTCCACATCAAATTAAATCTGTCTTGGACCAATTTCCTGGAAGTGTTTTTTATTAGAATAATAGGCCTCAGCTGAGAGATCACAGAATAAGATACCACAGAGGGGGAAACGAAAACATTGGATCATCGAGTCCAGGGATGGGAGGCAAGGGGAGCAAAGGATGTTTTTTGTTAAATTTGCAGGACAGCATAAGTTTCCTCCATAGGACAGGCAGGCAAGTGGAAAACAGGAATTGGAAACTGGGGGATAGGAGATGTGCCAGTCTTCACCATGCAGAAACAGTCCAAAGTGAGAACACCTTCCTTTTTTTTTTCCTTCTGAAGTCTTGGAAAAGGAAAGTAAGAAATGAGTCTATGTACTCTGAAAGTATAAGATGACTGGCAGAAGCCAGTGGCAGGAAACATAGTAGAAGTCAACACATCCTTCTGGTATCCAAGAAGGTACTTTATTGTAATGTATCTATGATTCGTTGTGTCTGACCTGACTGAGGCCTCCAAGATGAATGGGGGAAATCCCTGAGATTTTTTTTTTACCTTCTGCTCTCTCTGATTCATTACTTGTTTACTGCAGGCTGTTAACAGCCCCAGGATTGGCTTTAATCCCCAGCCAGAGTCTTTAAATATAATACATCAATAACAGGTAATTATTCACTTTGAACTCTTCTGCTCCCTTTTCTCCTTTCCTGGTCGGGGGAGGCCTTTCAGATGCTGTAACAGATTCTTTCTATCAAGGTGTCAAAGTAGGGATATGAATGTCAAGGAATTAACGTGCTTCCTTTGAGCACAGGGAGTTACTTCTGCCCCTCCCCCTCTTTCCCCTTTCCTTACTTTACTTGGACTCTGCCATAGGCTTTGAGAATTGTTGAGTTGATGAATCTTTTTTATTTATGCTTTTTTTTCTTTCTTTGTGCCCCTGTGGAATCTGCCTATTCTTATATATATATTTATATGTCCTGTGTGTACCTGACCTTCTTGTAATTGGAGTTGCATGCATGAGAGATTGTTACTTCTGGCCTCTCATGTGATTCCTGTTTTGAACATGTCCAGGAAAATCCTGTCAAATTCTGAACTTCCTTTTGGGCAAAAGAAAAAAAAAACAACACAAAAAACTTTGATCTGTGAGGTCCAGGCACAGATGATGCTGATCTTCTTGATGGTTGGAGTCTGCCGAAGGGCAATATTCCTTGGAGCCTCCTTGGGCAAGTGTCTCATAGTGCTATATCTTTGTTTATTCTTTCCCCAAGTGTCCATTAATGGCTCTTGTGATTCACAACAAAACGCTATTGAAAGCAGTCTCCATGTGATGACACATCACCCTCTTAAGCTATTACGGGACAGACAAATTCGCTTGATGCTCACGATGTCCAGGGATGGTCCTTTATTCACAGGGAGCTCGAGATTTCTTACAGTCTGTTTCCATTGGCTCCTATTGGCGATTATATTCTCAGGCATTCTTTCTGCATGCTTTTCTTTTTCTAAAATTTTGTATTCAAGGACCTTGTTCTAATATGACTGCTAGATCTATTGGAGTTTTTGATAATTATAACCTTGCCATCCATCCCCTAATTGCATGTCCAAAGGGATTAAAAAACAAGCAATTAGGTAAAGTGACCTAGAGAGAACGGTTTATTATTAAGAAGGCAGATGACTACTTGCCCTTGGCTACAAACTAGTTAGAGGCAGGATAATAGATTCTCAGGAAGATAGAAGAAATCTTAAGGGATTATAAGACCCCTTTCTGCTTCTAGGTCCAGAAGCCGAAACTAGAAATCCTGGCACTCAATAATAATTGCTAGCATTTATATAGCACTTCAAGGTTTACAAGAAAACTTCGCAAATATTTCATTTTATCCTCACAACACTGGAAGGTAGGTGCTATTGTTATCTACATTTTATAGCTGAGGAAACTGAGGCAGACAGAGGTGAAGTGACTTGCCCAGGATCACACAGTTAGTAAGTCATTGAGGCTTTGAATATGCACTCAGGTCTTCCTGACTCCAAGTCAAACACTCTGTCCACTGTACCACCTGGCTGCCACTTTGGAAAAATTCAGTCTTGGAGGAGTGTGTAGTGGTGGTGGTGGTGGTAGAAGTGGATCCTAGAAAAGACAGTCTAACCATGAATAGAGTTGTGTCCTTCCCTCTTTTCTCTAAATTCTTTTGCCTCAGCTTTTGACTTACTAACCCTATTCCTTTGTTTTCTCCTGAACTCTCTCCCAAAACCCTGTGAGGAATAGGGATGGTCCCAGGACTTCCCTAGAGTGGAAGCAACACATAGATATTGATTCCTGGGACAAAACCTAGATCGCCCCACCCTAGTAATGGCTCTGTAGATACTTGAGAATGTTTGCTGTTTCAAAATACTACTAGAGAAAGAAAACTCCAACACTAAACCATTCCAAGGTCAGGGAATTCTTCTCTCCTCAATTAAATCAGTCGAAACATTAACCCCAGCCCATTTCATCTTGTTTGGTCCTCAGTGGAAATGGAGCACATCTGGTCAATGGTGATATTCAGTGTCTCTCTCTTCCTATCTTTGCACTTTTCTAAGTTAGGAAACTGGATCTCTGCAAAACTAGTCATTCATTATAGGGCTCATGAAATTTAGACAGATCTGTTAGGGGAGATGCTGAAAATGCTACTTGGAATCCAACTAGCTATTTCTATCTCTACCCCCAAAATGATTCAAATTAGCTAGTAAAATTCATCAGCGTTACTCAGATCTTTTTTTATGCTGGCTAAGCATTAAAATTGTTTTGCATGCAAAGGCAACATGATAAAACATGTTCTGCAGGCCCAGGAGGGAGTTATGACTAGTGATCCTGGAGTCCCTGCTTTTCATTCTGGCTTTCTTACTGGCTGGATATGTGATTTCTGGCTAATTGCCTTGCTTTCAATTTTCCCATCAAAAATATTTAAAACAATACTATAAAGTGCCACTTAATGGAAGACATTTGGTTATTGAAGAAAGTAGATGAAATTCAGTCTCTGTTTGCCACCAAACAGTGAAAGAAAAATTAACGTGTTTGCAAAGAAAAGCTTCATTTAAACAACTATTTGGGCAACCTGCAAATAGTTTGCCTTAAAAAAGACTATTAGCAATGAATAAATTTCAAGATATCACTATTAGAGAAAGGATTATTTCTTTTCTCAGGACTGATAGAGCTGTGCATCAGACAATCTTTGGAACTTTAAAGGAATTTGGTCACTTTTATATACTATGTGTGGAAGAGGGACTTTGGGGGAACACAGGAACATCTGCAAGAAGAGATAGCCATAGTGTTTCCTGTTCCTGTGTTTTGTTTCCCTCATTCCCATCTCTTTGGTGTTTTTTTCCCCCTATTGCCATCTCAGATCCAGAGTTTAGGCTATATTTCAGTGGGAGGTCCTCACCGACCATGGACAGGACCACAGGAAGTCACAGGAGGGAAAGCACTGGAACTCTTTAATTATAGACCTGAGGTGATGGTTTAGGGGAGGATGACTCCACGATTTTGTTGCAAAGGTCTTCAAGAGTTTTTAGAGCCTTACTGTGTCCATAAGGAGTCCTTGATTTTGAATCCTCTTTCAAATGAAGCATGATAAGGCATTGGAAACACCAGGTTATTTTCAGAGGGTGTGATTATTGAGTAAATGTGATTAATGCCCACAAATACCACAAGATTATGTTCGTAAGCATTATGTCAAAATATATCAGATTTCATAGGCATGCACAGTGGGATGGATAATGGGTCTGGGATTAGAAAAACTGAGTTCCAATTCTGGTTTTGCCGCTTAAAACCTGTGTGACTTTAGGCAACTCAGTTGACAGTTTCATCATCTGTAAAATAAGGAAGTTTGAGTAGATGACTTCTAAGTGTCCCAATGGCTCTAAATCTAGGAATTATGGGCCATTACCCCTTTTACATCTTAGAAGATGGCATTTATGAGTTTCTATGACAAAAGTAAATTTATTACCTGCTGGACAATCTTCTAGTGATGTTCTTTTCACAATTTAGCTAGACTAGTTTAAGGTATAGTCACAATCCATTACCAGGCTTCCACCAAAAACATTTCATTTCAGTAAGAAATAGCAGTTATGCTGTGTAGAATAGACCTTCAAAAACCCAAACTCACTTGGTCAGTACAAAGAAGTATCTCAGTAAAACCTGGTAGATGTATGGTGATGGATAATACCTAAACAATTTTTTGTTATTATTTGAGACACATCTAAATAACATTTCAAAAGGGGTTTAGTGAAAACAGAAATTTAAGCCAGCTCATTAAATCACTTGGACAGAGTAAACTCATAAAGACCTCGTATAGAACAGAGCAATCTTACCTTTCAAGAGAGGTTCCAGGATGGATAAAGGGTGATCAAATTCCTTCTGAAGTAAAAGGTAGCGTGGATCTAATGAGAAAAACAAACATTACAGCCCCTCTGAAATCTGTCTTTTCCCTTTCCCTAATGACATAGAAAAGAAAAGACCTTCTGCCCTTAATGCTAGAAGGTCTAAAGCTAGCAAGATCTGGTTTCAGCCTTTCTTATCCACAAGATTTTTAGCAAATTATAGACATTTCCTGAGTTATGGACATCTGGCCTAAAAACCATCTCTCATTATGAGATTAGGTGCACTAATGCATTGTTGGTGGAACTGTGAATTAGTACAATCCTTCTAAAAAGCAATTTGGAATTGTGCAAATTAATTGACTAAAATGTCCACATCCTATAAGCCAGAGATTATAATGCTAGGAATATACTTCAAGGAAGTCACTGTAAAAAAAAAGTTGTACATATAGCATTATGACAGCACTCTATGTGGTAGTACAAAATTAGAAACAAAAATGTATCTACAACTGGAGGAACTGTTAAACAAATTGGGGAACATGAATATAATGGAATAATATTATTATATTGTAAGAAATGGTGTGCATTCTGAGTAGAAAGAAGCATGAAAGACTAATATTAACTGATGCAAAGTAAAGCAAGTCGAGTAAGGAAAACAAAAAAACACCAGTGACTATAACAATGCAAATGGAAAGGACACCTGCAAAACAATTGAAAATGAGTATTGTAGAATAAAAAGAACAAGTTTGGTCCTAAAGTAAAGCTATGAGAAAATACTTCCACTCCTTTGCCGCAGGGGTAGTGGGGCACCCACAGATGTGGAACATTGCCTGGAATGTCAGGGTTTTTAATGTATTGATCAATTTTAATGAATTGTTTTTACTTTCTCTTTTTCTTTTCAAGATAGGACTTTCTGGGATGGAAAAGGAATGTAGGGGGAAGTGTAGATGATATAAAAACAAAAGATTGTGATAAAATCTATGAAAATACTCTCTGGCAAATCATTGTGCTTCAATGAAAAAGTCCACCTAGATTCTATGATGTTCAGACTTTTTTTTTTGGACATCAAATTTATTTCTGATTGTTACATCTTAAGTGGGATATCACAACTTAGGTGTTCAAGATGTTGAGGGCATTGAAAACCATTCCAGAAGAAGCACTGTGTTTCTAAGATGGAAACTCAGGGATGTTTAGGTTAATGGGAAGTCTAATGTTTCTTTTCTGTTTTTTCTTTATCAAAAATTTGGTCCTATAAAGGAAGGAGAAGACAAAGTACATTGTGGAAGGAAGGCTGGACCATGAATCAGGGAGCTAGGCTGTGTAGTGGTTAGAGAGCAGAACCTGGAATCAAGAATGCCTGAGTTCAAATTCAGACTTAGACACTAACTGTGGGACTCTAGGCAAGTCATTTAACCATTTCCTGCCTCGTTTCCTCATCTGTAAAGTGGGATAATAACAGTACCTATCCCTCCCAGAGTTGTTGGAAGGATGTGATGAGATCATATTTGTGAAACACATTGCATATTTTATGGTGCTATCTCAATTCTAGCTGTTATTGCTATTATTCTTAGTTTATATTCTGTCAATCAGTTGTGTAGGGCCATGGAAGTCATTTAATCTCTCCAGACCTACATTTCCTAATATGTAAAATAAGAGGATTGATATATGATAATTATAGCTATCATTTATATGATAACTAAGGTCTCATACATTTCTCTTATTCTATTATCCAGTGGGTTAAGGGTAGGGGAAATAATTTATACTTGATATTCAAAAGAACTTTCCTACTAGAATGATCCAGTCATATAACTGGCTACCTGATGAAGGAGTGAGCTCCTTTAATGGAAAATTTACCTGACAGATCTGTGGATAAGGGAAGAACTTATAACCAAGCAAGAGATAGTAAGGATCCTGAGAAGTAAAATGGATGATTTTGATTGAATGAAGTTTAACAAGTTTTGCACAAGCAAAACTAATGCAGCCAAAGTTAGAAAGATAGGAGGAAACTGTTGGAAAAAAAATTTGCAGGAGGTTTTTCTGATAAAGGCCTAATTTCTCAATTATATAAAGAACTGAGCCAAATTTATAAAAATAAGAGTTGTTCCCCAATGGACAAATGGTCAAAGAATATGAACAGGCTGTTTTTAGAAGGAGAAATCAAAGCTATCAATAGTCACATAAAAATGTTCTAAATCACTACTGATTAGAGAAATGCAGGTTAAAACAATTCTGAAGTACCACTTCATACCAATCAAATTGACTAATATAGAAAAAAGAAAATGATAAATGCTGGAGGGGATGTGGAAAAATTGGTACATTAATGGAGTTGTGAACTCATCCCAACTATTCTGGAAGACAATTTAGAACTGTGCCCAAAGGGCTATAAAACTGTGTATACCATTTGACTTAGAAATACCACTACTATGCCTGTATCCAAAATATATCAAAGAAAAGGAAAAGAGCCTACTAGCATAAAAATATTTGTAGCAACTTTTTTTTTGTAGTGGCAAAGAATTAGAATTTGGGGAGATGCCTATCAACTGGGGAATGGTTGAACAAGTTGTGGTATATGATTGTGACAGAGTCCTATTGTGCTTATTAAGAAATGATGAGAGAGGCAGCTAGGGGGCATGGTGAATAGAACACAAGTCCTGAAGTCAGGAGGACCTGAGTTCAAATTCAACCGCAGACTCTTGACACTAGCTGTGTGACCTTGGGCAAGTCACTGAACCCCAATTGCTTCACCTTACCCCCTCCAAAAAAACCAAAAAGAAATGAGGAGGCAAACTCGTGCAAAGTGAAGTGAGCAGAACCAGGAGAATATTGTATATGGTAATAGCAATTTCATAAGGATGATCAACTGTGAAAGACTTAGCTACTCTGATCAAGAAAATGATCCAAGATAATTCCATAGGATCCATAATGAAAAATGCTATACAACTCCGGAAAGAACTCCTGAACTCTGAGTGCAGATTGAATCATACTTTGTTCACTTTATGTTTCCTGCTTGTAATATATTTTTTGCAACATGGTTAATATTGAAATATGCTTTGCATGACTTTACATGTATAATTAATATCATATTGCCTTCCTTTTCAATGACTGGGGGAAGGGGCTGGAGAAACAGAAAATCTGGAACTCAAAATTAAAGAGATAGAATGTTAAAAATAAATAGAAAATTGAAAAAAATTTTAAAACAAGGAATTGAACTCCTTGTTACTGTAGATAACATAGAATAATATAAATATAAAATTTTAGGGCTGGAAGGGATCTTAGAGGTCTTTTCATCTCTCACTTTACAGTTGATGAAACTGAAGTTAAGTGACTTAACCCTTGGCTATACTACTATTGGGAAAACGGAGTTGAACTAAGGTGAATGCTAGAGATGTTTGTCTGTTGGTTTGTTTTTTGCTGTCAGACTGCCACTTACTATACCATGCTGAGACTGAATGACTAGGGATATTTAAGAAGGAATTCTTGCAGCAGTGGGCCTTTGTGGCTCTTTAGGATTCTAAAACTCAGTGATTCTTTGAATATTTCTTCTTCCTCCCTTCTCTTGCTATCTCAAGGCCAATTGGCCACCCAAGCAATGAATTATCTTGGGCAGACATCACTTAGATCGAACTCTTTCATCCAATCTCATTCTTATCACTACATTTTTCTTTTCTCCAAGAGAAACTGAATCCTACTCCCTGACTTTTCCTTGTCTATCATCTCCCATAGTTTAGTTAAGTCATTCCATAGTTCAATCTCTCTTGTTTTAGGTATAACACCTCAGTACCCTTCTACTTTCAACTGCCTCTTTATTTTCTAACTCTTAATTACTTAGTAAAACTTCCTCCTTTTTGTTTTTTCTTGATCATTTTTACTTGTCAGATAAAACTCTCTAACAAATATAAATAAAACTCTATAAAAGTCACTTTAATTGTTTCTGATACATTAGGAATAGTGATAGTAGCGTGGTTGCATTAAAGAAAGGATAGCTATAAGTTGTGAAACAAGTTTAGATATCATAAAGAACCAGTGCCATTGACCTCAAAGTCCTTGAAAGTATCCACAGCTCCCCTTCAAAATTTCCCCCAAATTGTCCAACTTGCTAATTTTCCAATAATAAAATCTACTTTTCCCTCAAAAAGAGAATCCATATTGTTTTCTAGACCATGACACCCAGGTGAATGGGCAGCCCATGGACCTCATTCATCGGGAGAAATATCTTGGACAGATTCCATGGATGGATGACAAACGAGGCCCAAGATCAAGCAGAAGGAAAAGAGCAGATTGTATTGCCTTTAGGAAGTTGTGTAGTGCTTTTAATAACTCCAAAGGTCTCCCTTAGACAAAGACCTATCTCCTTTTAACAATGATAGATTTTTGGTGATGCTGTGTGGTTGTGAATGATAGAATACTAGTGTTTAAAGAATTAAAGTTGAGGGTAATCCAAAGGGCAATGGAGGGGCACATGGTGAGTCTGAGCAGGCTGTAACACATCACAAATTAAGAACTGTATCAGAAAAGCAGTACAAATGTCATCAGAGGGGTGCATGAATGGAAAATAAAAGGTTGGTCATATAATAAGGTCATATAATAACTAGCATTTAAAGAGAGCAAGGGATATGTATTCCACAGGGATTCATGAAATGTTAGAAGAGCTAGAGGAAGATTCCTAACAGAGTGAGTGGAGAAGTATCATAAAGGATGGCATCAGAAAGTGTGAGAACAGAAAAGATAAACTAGTCACAAGGCAAGAACAAAGGATAACTGATGGATAGTTGATGAGCTCCACTGGGATTCATGTGGAGTAGAAGAAGATGCTTTGCATATTTGTTGGATTCCTTTGGGAGGGTTCAGAGTCACAGGATGTGCAGATATGGATGGATGGCAATTTAAGTCACTGGAAGGAATACACACATCATTACAATCACAAATCCATCAAAATAGCAAAGTTTTTTTCAAAACCCAGCATTCAAGATAAATGATTTCTTATTTTTGGCTATTATCTAATAAAAATTCTCTCAAAAAGCAAACCAACACTATTGACCCATTCATATCTGTAGACATATTCTCTTGCTTCATTTGCAGATAAAAAACCTGAGACATCAAGTCAGTTCTCCACTGCTGCATTGGCTTCTGTTTCCTCATCTGCAAAACAAGGGATTTCTAAGGTGCCTTCCAGTTCTGATCTTCTGATATTCTCTGACTCTGTGGACCATAGATAATTGAGCTGATGGAATATGAAATCCTCCCTCCCTCCCTCAACAAGAAACAATATTACAAATGGGTTAGCCCATAAAAAGCTTATTTCAGTCATAATGAAGCTGAACTGCTATATAGTTGCAATAAAATAGTAGAAAAGAAATGATCATAATTAAATGAAAGTGGGAGATTCTCATTTATTTTTTGTGCTTGAGGGAAACACAAATGAGATTAAAAAAGAAAAGTGAGGAAGTAGAAAGATGATCCAGAAATATTGAAATGAGCATCTGACATATTTCAAGAGATTTAAAGATGAATAATACTATTGACATGTAGCAACAAAAGCAAGCAAGCAAACAAAATCTCAACTAAGTTAAGTAATTTAATTGAGAACAATTCATTTTAGTTATAAGGTTAGTTGGTGTCACAATATTGTTGAATATTATTATTCAATAATAAGGCTGATGTTCTGGTAATGATACAGATACAACTAAAATATTTCTCTGATCTACTTTACATACATGTGAGAAAGAAGCAAGATATAGTATGTTTAACTGGATACAATAATAACAGCATTGGAAAGAAAAGCAACTTTGAGAGACTTTAAAATTCTGATCAGTGCTAAGATAAACTATGACTCCAGAGCACTGAAGATAAAATATGCTGCCTACCTCCTATCTTAATATATAGAATGAGATGCTCTTTTGGATGCTGCCAGTGTGGGAATTTGTGTTGTTGAACTATAGGTTACTTGTTATGAACAGTTTTCCCCTTGTTTAATTGGGGGTGGGAATGTTAGAGACAGAGAAAATAAATTCTTGTTATTTGGAAAAAGGGGAGGAAAGTCTTATTACCACCTCTGCCCCCAAAAGAGATAATGCTCATTTTCAAGTATAAACAGATCCCTGTATCCATATTCCATTGAATTTTAAATGCAATTTGACTGAACTCTGAACTATATCTTTTTTGGGGGGAAGGGGAGAGTTTAGGGGAAGAGTGTCCCTAATTATGCTTGGTAGATTATTTTTTTTTTCATTTCCTGGAACATGCAACTTTTAAAATCCAATCCTTACCTTTATTGTGGCTAACTGGCTCTATCATGCACCATACTCACTATTACCATAGTGGAGCAGAGTGAAGACTCATTTACAGAATCTAAATGTATGACCTTGTAAATGAAATGAATGTGCTCTTGGTTTAGGATTTTTTTTTTTAACACCATCCCATTCATTCCATTCTGCTGCTCTGTGAACATCAAGGGACTCATTTCTAGGCATTTAAATGAAGGCCAGCACAAAATCAATCCTACCTATAAACCAAGGTACTGGAGAAATTTATTTGATTTACCCAAGAACCCTCTCTGGACTTCTATTCAGACCATGATAATGTGTTGACACATGTGGAACAGTCACGAAATACTAAGACTATTTCCAAAAGTGCTTTGAATATTGCCATCTCTCAAAGAATTGGAGTCATCACCTGGATATTCTTAAAGTCAGGTTTGTTTTCTGCTATTGCCCGACAATGAAATCTCAGTTTCCAAAATTCCTGGTAGAACCTCAGCCACCACTTGGTGTCTTCTTTCCAGCACAAGAGTTTTTTTTCCTTCACATTGTTATTAATTCGGCAGTAAAGAGTGGAGACTGGCTGACAAAAATGGCTTGGATCCTTTAAGTTTTTTTCCTTCAGATTTCACAGCCTTTGTAATCTGAGCTTCTTTAGTACATAGGGCTAGCTGTTATGGCCAAAGTATGGTTTTATTTTACCCTGTCAGCTGGGCTCTCTCTGCTCAAGAGTCAGAGCTGAATTAAAACAAAAATCAATGAAGGTTATATTGGTTTGTATGGGACCAAGCTGGCCAAATGATCTCTGATAGGAGACTGTGGCCAATGTCTCTCTATCTTTTACATGTTCGGCTATAAGCATATGTGCATTACTTGTCACAGAGTAAAATTATTGCCATAGAGTAAGACAATATTTTATGTCTTTAAGGAGCTATAGACATTATGGGTGCCTTTTGATATAGTCACCAGTTATATATGATTTGACAGTGAGATCACAAGATTTTGAAACATATTCTACCTTCTTTGTAGTGAAATCATTTTTTAAAATCATATTGCATATCAAGGTTAGTTTTGTAATTTTCCAAGTCTAGCTTTTGATTTAGAGCCCATAGGTTTTCAATAGGATTTCAATTATATGAATTCTTAGCCTACCAAAGCATGTTTACCTCCATCTTTGGCATACATTTCTGAACCTTTCAGGATGTGTGGTATGGTACTTATATGGGTTAGAGTATTTCATCTCCACTTGGAAATTTCTGTAACTCCAGAATAATTTTATTTCTTAATTTATCAATATATTAATCCACATTAATCATTTTTTCAAGGGAGACCAGACTTCCAGGCCCATTGATTATAAAAATATCCTCAAAACTGTTTTTAGGGTGGTGGATGTTTTATAATCAGATAAAGATGTCCAAATGATACAGGTTTCCCTGGACTTCTTCTGACAATGATTTTGGTATAACCTTGAATGAAAAGTGAGATTCATTGATAAAAAATGCCTTTGTCCAGGCTTTGGGTATTCCAGTCTTTGCATTGTTTCGCCAAAGTCAGTCTCATTGACTTATAATTTTCAGACTCTGTTCTCTTGCCTTTTCTTGAAAATTTGAACATTTGACCTTTTATAAATCTTGTGGATTTCTGTTTTTTCCCTCTAATCTTTCAAAGATCACTGACAATAGCTTAGCAAATATATCTACTACTTCTTTCACACCAGAATATAGTTCAATTGGGCCAAGTGTCTTGAATTTTTAAGGGCAATTAGATGTTCCCCTACTATCTCTTTATTTATCATGGATATACCCTCTCTATTAGTCACTTGTGTTCTGTCATTTCTATTGCACAGATCTTTTTTTCTGGATAGAGAAAACAGAGGGAAAATGAGAAAGATTACCAGAGTTAGGAACCAACATTGGGACCCACCTGTTAGTTTGCTGAAGAATTTAGAATGGTCTGAAGATCATGGCCATGGCTCTCTTTGGTTCTCCTCACTCAGGGTTTGCAGGATTGGGCAGGGATGCCTGCCACTCCAGAGAAGTCATTTAAGTCGTTGAATACGGTGCAGCTGTATGTATGCTCTGTGTGGCTATTTATAAATACAATGATTTCTTAGTAACTGTACTATGTGGAGATATAAATATTTTACTTCTTAGTAAAGATGAAAATAGTTTTCACAGACACTTGGCAGGCAGCAACACAACATATCCTGTCCCTTTCATCCCCAGATCTTAATGTAATAAAAGTATTGATCTAGGGAACAGAACTTGTTTCAGGACTACATTCCCTGAAAAGCATAAAACCAGATTGACCAGGGCAAATAGGTGTTTGGCTCCGCCTTAAACACTTTAGATTTTCATTAATCCTCTGTTGAGCGAAGTAGAGATACACAGTGATAACAGAGTGAAAGACATTGGACTCTTTTTAGGTTAAAGGAGCCTTTATGGGAAAGGGTTTCTTTGGGTTGGTTGGCTGCCATCTCATTGTAATTAAAGAATAGATTTTATGTGGTACTTTTCTGCTGGCTTGTATATGCTATAAACTTTTAATGCCTTCAATAAAACTTCTTTGGTGAGAAACAGAGAAATCCTGTTGCTATGCCCTTTCTGGAAAAAAAACCCCAACAACCTTCCATGATGGTTTAGTAGCTTCAGAAAAGAATGAAAAGGTGGGGGTGAGGGTTCCAATCCAAGATGAGGTAGTCAAAAGCATCCTGGACAAAAGGATCAAGGGCAAATGCAGAGCACAAGAGAGAAAAAAAAGACCTTAAATCACTGGTTAGTGACCGAGAGTTTATTGCCTCTCTCTCTGAGACATCATGGACACTGAGGAAATAAAGTGACAGAGGAAGATTTGAATACACAAGGAAAGAATAAATGGCATTTGCAAAAAGGAATAGAAAAGTCAAAGACAAATGGGAAGGATAGGCTACTTGCGGTTTCCTATGGACATGTGGGAATTGGGGTCAGGTAAAAATGGTAGGTTGGGCCACACCAAGGAAATGGAGGATATGGAGGTCAGCACAGGCTACAGTGTTAGTGGTCAGGCTAGCAAGGAAGTGGTTGTGCTCCTAAGGATACAAAAGGTCCAAGGTTCATCTTTGTATAGTACATCCATAAACACTGATCCTTCCCCCTACCCAGATCCCTAGCTTTATCCCTGCACATTGTATGGTAGTCATTTGTGATTTTTTTACGCAAAAGATATTTGAGGGTTAGATGAAGGGAATAAGCATTTATTTTGTGCCTACTATGCTAGTATGATCCCCATTTTACAGTTGAGGAGACCGAGGCAAATAGGCATTATGTGATTTGCCCAGGGTCACACAGCTAGTACAGTCCCAGCACACTCTCCACCGTGCCACCAGAGCAGTCATTAATGCTTTAATGATAAATTGGACGGAGTCTAGTGGACTATCTCAGGGTTCTGTGCTGTTCAACACTTGTAGCAATGATTTGGAAAAAGGCATAATGACCATACTTGTCAAATTTGCAGATAATACAAAGCTGGGAAAGACAGCTAACACACTAAGTGACAGAACTGAAATTCAAAAATAGCTTCACAGGCTTTGTGCTGGACTGGATTTAGCGAGAGGAAATTTGATTTGGATGAATTTAAATGCTTACACTTGTGTTCGAAAAAAATCAGTATAATGAGTAAAAGATGGGGACAGAGGGATGGCAGAAGTGTGGCTAGATAGCTCTTTGAAAAAGATCTGAGGCTTTAGTAGCCTCCTTTGAAATTTATTTCCTATGTGAGCCTGAGCAAATAATTGAACCTCTCTGGACCTCAGATTTTCTTCTCTGTAAAATGAGGAGGTTGAACTGTATGGCATCTGACATCCCTTCCAAACTGAGATTTGGGATCCTATGATGATGGCCCTATTATTGCAAGCTCAGTATGAATCGATAGTGTGACATAATAGCTAAAGAAACTGAAATAATCTTAGGTTTTATTGAGAGGCTTAGGAGTGTCTAGACCAGTGAGCCGATGGCACTGCTGCATTCTATCTTGCTCAGACAAGATCTGAAGTATTGTGCTAAGATCTGGTGCTCCATGCTAGGAGAGGTATTGATAAGCTACAGGGTGTCCAGCTAGGTGGCACAGTGGACTTGGAATCAGGAAGACTCATCTTCCCGAATTCCAATCTGGCCTTTGACACTTACAAGCTGCGGGACCCTTGGCAAGTCACTTAATCCTATTTGCCTTGGTTGCTTCACCTGTAAATTAACTGGGGAAGGAAATGGCAAACCACTCCAGTATCTTTGCCAAGAAAATCCCAAATAGAGTCACAAAGAGCCAGATGTGATTGAAATTGCACAAACAACAGAGCATCCTGAGGAAAGTGACTGGGATAGTCAAGTACCTTGAGCGCAAGACATAGAAGAATTAGTTAAAATCATTGAGACTATACATCTTAGAGGAGAGAAGGCTTTGGGGGAGGCAGGGTAACTGATTTTTAAGTATTTGGAGGGTTTTCTCAAGGAAGAAGGCAAGCTTTATTCTGCTTGTCCACAGAGGATAGAACTAGGAGCACTTGGTTGGAGTTGCAAAGAGGCAGATTTTGGCTTGATATAAGGAAACGATTCCTAATGATAAGAGCTGCTCAAAAGTAGAATGGGCTGCTTTGGGGCCTGCCATTGAGGTTTTCAGGCAAAGGTTAGATCGCTACATGTAGGGTATATTGTGGAGGTAGCTGGGTTGTACAAAATATAGGGCAATGGACCAGGTATCAGGAAGACCTGAGTCCAAATCCAACCTCGGACGCTTACTGTGTGACCCTAGACAAGTCACTTAACTCCTGTCCACCTCAATTTCTTCACCTGTAAAAGGGGCATAATCATAATAGCTTCTATCTCCCAGTGTTGTTGTGAGGATCAAGTAAGATCGTATTTGTAAAGCACTGTGCCGACCTTGAAGTGCTATGTAGATACTATTGCTGTTCCATTATTTTTCAGGGCTGTCTGACTCTTTGTGACCCCACTTGGAGTTTTCTTGGCAAAGATATCAGAGTGGCTTTCTATTTCCTTCTCTGGTGGATTCATTTTATCAGGCAATCAGAGGTAAAATGACTTGCCCAGGATTACATGACTAGGAAGTGTCCGAGGCTGGATTTGAATTCAGGTTTTCCTGACTCCAATCGTCTTTGTAAATCTGGTTCATACTTTTAGCCTGCTTTCTCCTACATAACAATGATGGAGAGGGCATGCATTGTACAACAGTTTAAATCCTCCATTTAGGTGTAACCGTTCTTTTTTTGAGTGGGTCCTGGGGAATGGCAGTCTAGGTTGATGTTGAAATGTGATTTCCCACCTTGGAGATTAAAATGATAACTAGTAACTGACGTATTCAGTACAGTTGTTTTTCAGTTGTGTCTGACTCTTTGTGACTCCATTTGGAATTTTCTTAGCAAAGATACCAGAGTGGTTTGCCATCTCTTCTTCATTTCATTTTATAGATGAGGAAATTGGGGCAAACAGGGTAAAGTGACTTGCCCAAGGTCACACAGCTAGCAAGTGTCTGAGGCCAGATTTGAACTCAGGAAGATAAGTTTTCCTAACTTCAGGTCCAGTACGCTATTTACGGCACCATCTAGTCACTCTGATGGTTCCAGATTTAAGGGAAACAACTGGAGCATGACTTTGGAGTCAAAGGACCTAGGTTCAGAGCCAGCTCTGGCTGTTGCTACATGTATGATCTTGATTCGATGATTTCATCTCTTTATACCTAAACTTCCTCTTCAGTAAAATGGCCTAGATCATCTCTATTCCATGTTAGCCCTAAATCTATGATACTATAAAATAACTTGACATAAAGAAAGAACATTCCTGTCCAAGGCTGGTGGCCTTGAAAGCTGTCAACTCCCATGTCAATGACACCTGCTGCTTCAGCATAAATCGTTCCAGAAAACATGCATGTGTATGTGTGTGTTCGTGTGTGTGTGCGTGTGTACACGTGTACATGTGTGCATGTATATGAGCGGGAGAATGCTGAAAAATGAACAGAATCGAAACATGGGGAAGTGGAATGAGTTAAGTACGAATTAATCACAGGTATTACGATGCTGTTTTCTTTTGGAGGATAATAAAATTATTTAATTAGAATGTAAACTCTTGGCTAGCACTCTTGCTTACTTGTACTTGTATTCTCAGCATTTAGCACCAGGGTCCAGTATACAGTGAGTGCTTAATAAATGTTTTCTCTGTATCTGTCTATCTATCTACTTATCTGCCATCTCTCTAGAGTTAGAAGAGAGAGTAGAAAGAGATTGTGAGGTCAGGGGGCTGGGGCAAACAGGAATGTCTATAGGGTGGAGACATATGGGCATGGAGAATGAGTTTTTCCTTAGAGGCACAGAGAGGGAAGTTGTCCCTTTGATGGGTACTGCCACTCCACTGCTGAGGTGGCTTAGGGAACTGTGTTTGTGTTTCCCACCTTTGACTGGAGCTCAGGAAAGCAGAATGTAGGGTGGAAAATAACTTTCCTCATTCTTACCTGCAGTTTAGATCTCAAATCCTATAAGCAGTGGCTTCTAGCAGTACATATTCTGTTGGGGCTCAGTCTTCCCTAACTTCTCAATGGGAGGAGATGTCCCTGGGAATTCAAATGTGTGGGGAAGAGAGGAAGATTGGAATGAGGTGAGAAGGAGCCCTGCCTGTTACCCCCTCCTACAGGAAGGAGATGGGAAAGAGCAGAATATTCAATGATGAATCTGCCAGGGCTTGTTTTCCCTAGAAGGAGAAAAAGAGAGAGAGAGAGAGAGAGAGAGAGAGAGAGAGAGAGAGAGAGAGAGAGAGAGAGAGAGGGAGAGGGAGAGGGACAGAGAGAGACAGACGGACAGAGAGAGAGAGAGAGAGAGAGGAGAGAAGATGGAAACTCTTTCCAATGGTTTTTATTTAAATCATAGTGCCCCACATGTCTCCTCATCCCTTTCCCCCTGCTTCGAGCAACACAAGTAGATAACCTAAGAAAGCAAATGGTCCACTAGTGATAACACATTATCTTTCTTTCCATTCAAAGTATTGTTGTTCAGTTGTTTTAGTCATGTCTGACTCTATTTTGGGATTTTCTTGGCAAAGATACTGGAGTAGTTGGAAGTTTTCTTCTCCAGTTCATTTTATAGATGAGGAAACTGAGGCAAACTGGGTTGGTTAAGTGACTTGTCCAAGTTCACAGTGTCTGAGGCAGAATTTGAACTTGGGAAGATGAATCTTCCTGACTCTAGGCCCAGCACTCCATCCACTACACCACAAATGATGGCTGATCTCTAAAATCCCTTTCACCTCTGAATTAAATTATCCTATGGAATACAGGCTGCTGATGGCAAGAGGACTGGCTTGTAAATCTGATAGAACTAGATTTAAGTTCTATCTCTACCAAGTACTGGCTATGAGAGCCTGCTCAAGTTATGTAACTTCTTAATGTCAACAAGCTGTAAAATAGTTGCAGATCTAGATTGACAGAGATTCCTCATCAGGAATTCCTTCCATCAATGAAATCACAGAACCAGACCAAAAACAAAATCACTTTAGAATAACCACTTACTATGTTCAACATCCTTCTTCTATTCTGCCAACTTTGGGCATCTCAGGACATCAGGGATTCCCTGGATCACATGATAGAATTATCCTACCCAGGATCTTGTGTGGGCCTCAGGCCTCTACTTGACTAGTTAAGTAGAAATAAGGTTCACTAGCACATTGGTGTTGATTTTCCCTTGTAGGGGATATGACAGCACATGAGTGATATAGAACTGTCACCCCAAGCTGATGGGGGCAGTCTAAAAGGTATTGTCCATTCTTGGATTTCATGTAAAAGTGGTGGGCTACATCAGAATCACAGCCTAGACTTTAAGTCCTCCAACACACAGCATCCTTGGGCAGTCTGAGAACAGCAACACAGGAAACTACAATACAACTGAGGTTTAGAATTTTGGTAACTGCAAGGGTACAAAGGAAATTCACAAGAAAGCTCCTTATTTCAGCCATTTGATTTCATTAAGTTTCATTGCTTGTCTTCAGGAATGGGTGCCTGGAGGATGATATAATCTCAAGGTCCTTTGCCCTTTTCATAATTCTCTGCTTCATTTCTTATCTAACCTTAATCACTGAATGGGTATTGCCTCAGTCAAACTGGTAGACCTCAATTTAAAAAGGTCAAGGTCTCCCACTGCATCCAGGGCCATCTCCAGTTGTCCTGATCTATATCTTTTCACTGGACCCAGATGGCTCCAGAGGAGAAAGTGAGGCTGGTATCTTTGCACAGCCTTCCCTCACTCAAATCCAATTCATTTGCATGTCGTGGCATTATGTCCCTGATGTCATGGTCCTCTTCAAGAATGAAGGACGAACAACAACCAGGGGATAGGTGGCCCAGTGCACTGGATCTGGAGTCAGGAAGACTTGAATTCGAATCTGGTCTCAGACACTTACCAGCTGGGTGAGTCACTTAACTTGTACTTGCCTCAGTTTCTCCATCTGTAAAATGAAGATGATGATAGCACCTACCTCCCACTGTTGCTGTGACAATCAATTGAGATAATATTTGGAAAACACTTTGCAAACTATAAAGCACTATATAAATGTTAGCTATTCTTATCCTAGGAGCACCTAAATGGCACGGTGGATAGAGCGCTTGTTTTGATCCTGGGCAAGTCACTAACCCTGTTTGTCTCAATTTTCTCATCTATAAAATGAACTGGAGAAGGAAATGGCAAACCACTCCAGTATTTGCCAAGAAAACCCCAAACGGAGCCAAAAAGAATCAGACATGACTGAAATGACTGAACAACAATATTCTTATTCTTGTTTTTATTATTTTTCATCATTAATTTGTTGGATTTAATCAAATTAATGCCAGAGTTACTGAATAATTGGGTTTTGCAGGGGAGGCAGAGTGAGATGACCTCAGAGAAATACTGGGAATTTTGCCAGTTCAGGTGAACCACTAATTTTTGCACCTTGTTTCTTTGGAAGAGGGGAAATCAATGCTCTGCTTTCCCAAGACATTGCCAAGTAAGGTGGCATAATAAAAATTTGTCAGTCTTGCTAGGTGGAAATTGTCCACCTTGAACTCAAATAGAAGAAAATGACATAGGGCATATTCTGCAAGTGCCTGAGAGCAAGCCCCAAAGAAAGTGGAGATTGTGAAGATGTCCTGTCATTGGACTAGAACTTGATTTCCTTTGTGACCTGGCTTACACTCAATTACATTCATAAAAGCTGAAGCTTGAAGTGGCTGAAGACATGCCAACATGTTACAGTGGAGTGGAAGAATCAGCTTGGCATAGTGTAATCAGAATCCCTGGAATTATACAACGTGGATTTGAATCTCGGCACTGCCACTTAATTCCTTGTGCCATTTAATACCGGTGCCTCAGTTTCTTCATCTGCAAAATGAAGGGATTGGACTAGATGATTTCTATGTCCCCTTGCAATTATACATCTTTGAGCCTGAGATCCTCCATTGCCTACAATTTAAGCTAACTCTCAAAAAGAATTATCAAGAGGTTCTTAATCAAGGAATCAATCTTTTTTGTGGCTCACAGAACACTACTGAAGTTTATGGGACCTTTCTCAGAATAATGTTTTTGAATAATTGGAAGAAATGATAAATTTTATTTAGAGGCTAGTGAAAAAAAGGTGTCATTTTTTCCATTCATCTTCACAAATGCCCTTAAACCCTAATTCTATTTGTCTAATTTATCTAATATATTTATCTAATCCAAGACCCTAATTTTAGAAAGCAAGAAACCGAGACCCAGAGATTAAATGACTTGGCCAAGGTCATAAGGTAAGTTAGTGCTAGGATTCAAATCTACTACTCCTGACTGCAGATGCTTTTATCTTCTCCCCTACACTAAGCACAGTGTCATTATAAATTTTATATGGATCTCCTATCCTGGTTCTTAACTCTCTCACAGCTCTTAGTCTATTCGATTCAATTCAACAAGCATTTATTAAGCACCTACTAAATGTTGGAGGAACTGGGGATTCATAGGCCAAAAAAAAAAGAATTTTTTTCTTTAAAATATCATTAAGCAAAAGCCAGAGAAGGAGCAAGGAAAGCATTAAAATCAAATCTTACAGCAAAGAAATCTCTTCTGTTAAATATAGTATAGACTGAGTGAATTGATGAAATAAATTGGAGCCTACAGTGCTTATTTTTTTAAGTATTTTTATTTATTTTTTAACTTTTTCCATTTTAATAGCAAAGGAAGAAAAACAACTTTTGTCATGGAGTTGTATCTGATTTTTTTGTGACTCCATTTGGGCTTTTCTTGGCAATGATACTAGAGAGGTTTGCTATTTCCTTCTGCAGTTCATTTTATAGATGAAGAAAGAAGCCAACAGGGTTCAATAACTTCCTCAGAGTCACACAGCTGGTGACTGAGGCCAAATTTGAATTCAGGAAGATGAATCTTCCTGGCTCCAGGCCTGGTACTCTATCCACTGTGCCACCTAGTTGCCCATACAACTTTTATAAGTTTACAATATTTTGAATATTTTAGTACTCCTTGAATTTGTTATTGCTGCACTTTTAGTCTGAAACATAAAATTGTAATATATGTTAAGTATATTTTATATTATTTTATTTGTAATATTTTATAATTTTTCTTCCAATTCCAATAAAATGGTCATCCAAACCTTAAGTCCTGGCTGCAATTAATAGCTTCAGTTTTCAAATACTACTTCAATCTTACTTGTACTTAGAAAGGAAAACATTTCAGACATATGGGAATGAAAACTGCAGGTAAAGTAGGATGTGGCAATGGACTAGAGGTGGGGGTAGCATGATAAGAGTCCTTCAAACAAGCTGTTTCTGAACCTTTCTGGGGGAGTTTTTTTATGTTGTCTCCTAGAATATTTTATCCATCCAGGCACTTCACTTTGGGAAATGTGCTGTCCAAATAGTTTATTAGTATTGCTTTACCCAAACCTCATTTAGGCAGTCTAACATAAACTTTTGAAGGAATTCTTTGGGCAGGCTAATATGACCTACCTCATACTGGATTTACAGTGGCACATTAAATGCTTACCATGGCCATCATTTCCTATTTGCCTTTTTTAAACTGTTCCCAAAATCCTAGAGTGATGAAGGCAAACACAGGAAGCTGACTTTACCAGAATATTGACAAAAGAGTAGACATCATGTGATCTTTGCAATTAACTCCTCGCCATTTTGAAATCTTGCATTCTTTCAGTCCAGTTCTGTTTAATTCAGTTCAACAAAATTTAAAGTTCCTAATGTGTGCAAGGTAATGAGGGTACAAAGATTTAATGTCTGATTCCTCTTCTGTATCTTCATTAATGCTGTCTCTTGCACCTATCAATCTTCCCATCTGCCTAGCCATATCCCACTTACCTTTCATCTAGTTCAAATTTCTCCTCCTCTTCTATGAAGTCTTCTTTGACTGCGTCAGAGACATTAATGTCCCTCTTTTTTAGACTCTGATGACACTTTTAGGTTTGAAATACATAAATGTACTCTTAAACATGGGTTTATATTGGTTGATTCTTCTATGTTTGTCTCTTCTCTCCAACTAGATCCTAAGGTCTTTGAGGGCAGAGGCAGTATCCTTATAGGGTTGCTGTAAGAACTCTTTGTAGGAGTAGTGAATAGGAACTGGACCTGTGATGGTGTTGGGCACTTTTGGATGAAAAAATTTCCCCTACTATTGTAGGTCACTATGACTTGTAATTTCAAAGAATGGCTTGGAGTACACTGAGAGGTTAAGTGATTTGCCAGTATGGTCAGTAACACAGACAGGATATTTTAGAGGTGTTAAGTGAACCCAAGTCTTCCCACCTACTTTTTTATCCACTGTGCTAAGCTGCTTCACTTGTGAATGTGAACGTGTAAATGTGAAGATGTTTATTTTATTTTATTTCTATATCTTCTCTTTTAATAGCTAGTGCCTAGAACATTGATGAGCCCCTAGAAGGTCCTTGTTTAATATTATTCCAGAGTGAGAATTTTATTTTTTCTTTTTAAAAAGATTTAGTAGTATGTTAAAATGTTTTATGAGTTTCCCATTACCTTGCACTGTCTCTTTGCATCTTAGAAAAAAATTCCTTTTGTGGTAAATCCATTTCTAGGCTAAGGATTCTAACTCTTTTTGTTTTTTGTTTTTGTCATCAAGTATAAAGACCCCTTCATAGAATCATGTTTTTAAATGTATAAAATAAAACGCTTAGGATTACCAAGAAATTCATTTGTAATGAAAGAGTTATCAAAAGAAATTTTTTTAAGAAAGTTCATGGAGTCCAAAGTTTAGGAACCTGTTCTTGTCATATGCCCTTATGTTTTCTCAGGATAGCTAAAATAAAATTGGCATCTAAAAATAATCTATCTGGAGCTATGTTTTTTAAACGGTGTCATGAGACTTTGAAGATTCAACACTGAATGATTGCTTTAAAAAAAAAGTGCCAGGCACGAGACAAATTCCCAAGATCACACGGAAAACCCCCATAGCAAGGTTTCACACACACACACACACACACACACACACACACACACACACACACACACACATATACACACACATACACACGTTATCTTGAGAACAAAGAGTTAAACTAGAGCACCCCCGTCCCCCACAAATAACAAAACCAAATGTAAAGGGCCGTTTAAGAAGAGAGTCACTTTGCAGGGAAGCCTGAAAATCTCTTTACAAAGAACAGGCAGTTCATAGAAGCCTTATCTTTGGAAGCAATCACCAAGGAAATATTGTGAGTTTTCTGCACTACAAAGACCTTGCTTTTCCCCTCTTCATCTCTCACTGGAGCTTCTTAGATTGAAGAAACCTGTTGGCCTCAGTTCTTTTAAAAAAAAAAGTTCACATAAAAGCTTTGATTTCTTAATTAAATTTTTACTATCTACATTTGATATCTTGGCCAAATTGTATCCGCTGTAGGAACAACAAGAAAGTCTCTCACATCAAAGGGCACCTCCACCTCCGTGACCTGTAATTACGAAGTTTACTGCTAGTGGCAGGCTGAGGTGCACCTGCCCGCCGCTCCCGCCGCCCCCGCCGGGAGGTGCCCACCAGCCGCCCTGCGGGCTTGCTCGCTGCCTCGGTTCTACTCCTCGGGGCAGATGGCAAACCCATCCGCCCTCGCGGAAAACTGGGAAGCCCCTCCCTGGGTGCCACTCCTGGGGAGCAGTCCCACCGAAAAGATAAAACCAATGGGGGAGAGAGGAGAGGCGGGGAGGATGGCTCGGAGCACATCTGTCCAGCAGCTGCCCTGGCTCCATGAAGCCTCCCGCTAGGGCCTGGGCCACTCGCTGCCAGCCGCACTTTGGAAGGAGGAACCTTAGGACTTCCCAGCCCAAAAACCTGAAAAGAACAGGCTTGCTGGTTTATTCTCCTGGGTGGATGTCTAAGTGAAAAATGGCCCCTTTTAATAAGAAAAGTTGAAAGCGGGGAAGCCTGCTGAGGGAGGTCACTTATTTGCTCTCAGAGATCTCCTGCCCGCTTCACTCCCTCCTGTTGGTGACTGACGGAAGAAGCATGACCAGACAGACTCCTGTCTTAATTAGTTCAGCCCTGCTGTTCTTGGGTCATCTCAGTCTCCCTGGAACTTGGATATTTAGCAAAAGAATGTTTATGAGTGCAAAGATTTACAGCTGGAAGGAATATTAGAAGCCATCTTGTCCACCTTCCCTCCCCAACCCTCCTCCCCAGATGAGGATATTGAGACCTAGGTAGAATAAGTAACTTGCCCAACTTCACAGAATAATTGATGGAGACAGGCCCAGATCCTTAAATTCCAAATCCAGTGTTCTTTCGACTGGTCCCTGTACCCTCTCTCCATCTGACCTTTGCCTACATCTAACGAATGAGTTGAAAAATCAACTTTCAGTCAGTTTTATGGAGACTAGTACTAAAAACATCACAAGTATTGGAGACACTAAACCTACTGGTTGAAAAGTATGAATTTCAGTTAAATTAGACTTGGAGGTCTATGCAGCATTGAAATAACTGATCTGTCCAATTCTCTTCTCCTTTTACTCCTCATTCTCCCAAACACACATACACACTGAATTAACATTTTTGAGATGCCCACTTAGTGGAAAGTCTTAGAAGGTTGAGGGTGGATCTCTAAAGCAGGGGTTCTTAACCTTTCTTATATTATGGACCCTTTTTCTCAGTCTGTTGAAGACCACTAGATTTTCTTAGAATAATACTTTATTAAAAAATTCTTAATGAAAGAAATGCTAAATTTCAGGTCAGTGGAAATAAAAAGGTAATTTTTTTTCACACTCAAGTTCACAGACCCCTTGAGATCATTTAGGGGGGTCTGTGGACTCCAGGTTAAGAACCTCTGTTCCAAAAGAAAGGATGTTCATTCTTTGATGGAGAAAGTAGGGTGGGGGAGCAGAGGGAGTGATTATGGGGGTTTTTGCTAATAAACGGAATCCCACTGAGAGATGACATAAATGATCACTGAGCTAGTCCCTGGGGCATGAAACTTCAGACAAAAATGATCATCCGACAAGATCCTCCTTCTTGTGTCTCTTTCAAAAAGTGTCCAACTGTATTCCAACAAAGGGTCCTCATCTGTCTGCCTGAGCTTTCCTTGAAGTCGGAATCTTTGATTGTGCTGGACCAAGACAGGCTTCCTCTGTATAGTGACCTCTGAGTGTGTTTCATGACAGCTCCAGGAGGGATTTCACCAGCCAGGAACTTAAAGGCATGAATAAGTTCTGTGACAAGGGCTTATTGTGTGTATTCCCCACTTAAAGAAAACCCCTTCAGAATATCCCTTCCCAACTTGCCACTGCCTGTGCCTGGAAGTCAAAGAAGAAGGCTCAGTATTAAAGAGGGAGAGGGAGGAGCTATAGCAATGAACCAGAAGAAAGAGAAATCAAAGGCAGGGCTTAGGAATGGATTCTGGCAAAGCTCTTTCAGGGACTGGTGATATAATAATACCTAGCTTTTATAATTAATTTATAATGTTATAATAACTATTTTAGAGCAAAGATATAATTTGACTGAAAAGATTAAAATAATCATAAATAGTTCATTCTAGAATATGAAGACACATTTTCCCTTTCTCTAAAACTTTAAAATGTTCTCTTTTTTTCTTCTGAATGCCTCTTGAAAGAGAAAACATCCTGAGAAACAACCTTGACCACTTTCAAGCTTCTATAATTGGTTTTGGTTATCAAGTTAAGTGGACTCATTGTGTCAATAATTCTTTTCTGCTTTGCCTAATAATACTAATGATGATAGTTGATATTTATATATGCTTTAATGTTTTCAAAGTACTTTTTCTGCATCAGCTCCTTTTTGTTAGATTGTTGAGGATGGTGAGATCCAGAAAGGTTAGGTGACTTCCCCACAGTCATACAGCAGTGAAGTGTGAAAAGCAGGATCAAAGCCCAGGTTTTCCTTGACACCAAAGTCTAGCACTTTTTACCATACTGTTTCACTGTATGAATGAAATATTGATGGCAGTTCAGCTACAACATGTTATTTATTCTGGCTAATTCGTGAAATGATATCCTGGAAGTGGTCAGCAAAATCAGAAGGGCAAGAATATTTCTGCAGAAGAAAAAGAAAATATTCAACCTAGCGTGAGTGGAAGCATTTATTAAATATTTATTAAGTACTTATTTATGAAGACATTTTGGCTTAGTGAATGGAGGATTGATCTCACATTAAAGAAAACATGGATTCAAATCCTGCCTCTTACATATACCACCTGGGGTGGTACACTAGGCAAATCTCTAAGGCAATAAATTACACATAATTTACCAATTACCAATCTGCATTTGTAGAAGGAGTTTATACATTGAGAGTATGTTTCATGTTGAAATCACAGATATGGAAAGGACAAGACCAGGTATCTACCATGTGCAAAGCACCGTGCTACGTCAGTTGGTGCTGAGGATAGCATACAGAGTGAAATAAGGCAGGATGATTTCACCCTTATAATATAGGTGAGGTGCTTAAAGCCACAGTAATGAAAACTCCAGTTATCTGTCTAGAAGATAAATGTTTCTCATTCAGTGTAAAAAAAGGCCAGAGAGAACATGTTGGGGAAATGAAGAATAAGTTTGGACATATGAAGTTTTTTGATTAGTTCCAAAAGTTAGCTATCTGCCTATTTCTAGTTAAGTGTTTGAGGAGTCATCTTTTTATTAATTGAAAGTCTTCCTATGACTTGGTGGAATGTGATTAATGCTTCCTTCAAACAAAAAAATTTGCAAAAGATATATCTGGGGTGTTTTACATAATGAGGCTTTTGTGTGCCTCTGACTCCAGATGTTGGCTAATTGACCACGCCCATTGTGAACGTTAATATAAATATTGTAATTCTGTTTGTCTAAAGCCTGCCAATGTTCTATTACACACCCTCTTCAACATTTCAATATGAAGGCATAGCAGACAAGCCTTGCTTTGTTTATGGATGTTGGATGAGATCAAGAGTGTGGGGGAAACCAGAGGTGAGATACCCTGTCTCTCAATTCCCAAGAAATGGAGTGTTTCAAAGATAACACCACTGGAAGAAGCTGGAAAAAAAAATTATCCTCTTCCTCCATACCTCCCCTGAAAATACAACTCTGCTCCAATTTACTATATAGAAAGCAATAAATAAAACAATGATAGAATAGGAGAGATACTTTATACAAGATAATCAAAAGTTCCTAAATTTCAGTCTTCTAGTTCTATTTGTGTCCACCATAGTGACAGCCCTTCTTGGGATTCTTTGGCATTGAAGTTGGAGACCTTGGAGACTGTCTAGTCCAATCAAAGTCCTACAAATGCATTTTACATATGAGGAAGACCCAAAGAATTAATTGACTTTCCTGAGATCACATGGCTAGTGAGTATCTCTGGATCTCTGGATTGCAATCCTGGGTCTTACAACTCCAAATATAGTTTTCTTTTTCTAAGGAAAGTGACTTTTCAAGGGGTTCATATGAGGAAGACTATTTCTTAGGTAGAATGCTATAATACAGTGATTCCCTATTTCCTTTTGCTTCTTTCCCTCAACAATATGGGGACATAACTTGATTGTCATTTAACCATCATAGACTTGGATAGAAAATTATGAGACAGAACAGAAATGGTTCCTGGCTAAACCTTGAATCTACCACTTTCCAGTAACCTCATTAAGAGTCGTTTGATGGATGTATTAGGTCCTTATCTACTCAGTCACTCAACAGTAAAGACTGGAAAATGTGATGGAACTCATTATTCTTTGCAAATCATAGGAAACACTGATAAAAAACCATTTGAAACCTGTTTAGTTGGTGGCCATACTAGAGGACTGACATGACAAATAAAGATGCATACAGCTGGCATGGGATCAATCTGTGATTGATCTGATAGCAATCATCTGGTTCTTCCAGTCTCCTCATGGCCTTAATGAGGTGGCTTGAATGTTCTAATAAAACATGGCAGTGGAATGCTTCCAGATGTCTCTCAGCCAAGCCTAAGAAGGGCTCAGAGGCTTTAATGTGCACATTGACTATGTAGCTAACAGCACCTCCCAGAATCACTCTCCCACTTCAGTATCCAGGGAGGTTAACAAAAACCTCACATACCTATTTCTACAAATCCTTTCAAATCATATCAATTTCCTAGAGAGTGAATGGGGGCCATACTTGTTGCTTTGTAAGTTCTGCCTGTCTTTATTCAAGAGCCCTTAGGGACACAATTAGCTGCTTTGATAGGAAATCCTCAGCAAGGGCCACTTTAACTACCCCCATTGTGAGTGATCAGATAATATGAACTTGCCTTTCTTATTAGCAAAGTGGAGCAAATTACCCGTTGAGGTGTGTTTGCAAGAGAGGATAAGGAGAGTTGACCAGAATAGGCATAAAGCCAACCTTTAGAGAGGTTCAAAGGGGAGAGATGATGAATGAAGGTAGGCACAGGTTGTCATTTCATATCAGAGAAGTAATCTATTTATTCCATATTAGGCCTCCAGCAATGGTCAATTTTCAAACCTCAGACGAGGCCTTCCCTAGGCCACCTCCCTGGTTTTCACAAACCAAGCTTGAAAAGATCCAAGCCACTGGGCTCTTCATTTCCTGGTCCCAAGCAACCTCTTCACTTGGCCAAAAGTACCCTACCCCTCCTCCACTTGCCAGATCTTGCTCAGAAAATTCTAATCAAATCAGCACTAGCACTGAATCTGGAGAGAGTGAGTCAGTGTATGCATAATAAAGTATTAGTGAATACATATTAGAATAGGGACTTTCATGTTGTTTCACTCACCATCTTTGTGACATCTCAGATAGATCATGACTTCTTTATCTGATTACTATTCCCCTATGTATGTTGTTAACCTCGTTATCTTCAAGTCAAATTAACAGACATCTATTAAGCACCTATTCGTGGCTGAAGTCTGGGGATATAAAGAAGGGCAAAAATGGTCCCTGCCCTTAAGAAGTTGATAATCTAATGGTGGAAGGGAAGGACAACAAGCAAACAGCTATGTGTAAACAAGGTATTTACAGAAGAAATTGGAAATAATCTCAGAGGGAAGGCACTCTTGTCAAGTGAAATAGGGAAAGGCTTCCTCAGAAGATAGACTTTTAGTTGAAATGTGGAAAAACCCTGGGAAGCCAGGAGGTGAGGATGAGGAGAGAGAGAATTCCAGACCCTGGGGCAGTGAAAATGCATTGTTGAGGGAAAGAGTGTTTTCTAAGAGGAATAGCAATTTTAATATATATATATATATATATGTATATAAATTTTATAAATTTATAAAAAATATTTTCCTGGGTCATGAGAGTACATGGAAAGGAGTAAAGTATAGGAAGACTGAAGAGGTTATCATATAATGGAGGGCTTGAAAAGGACTTTATAGTGGATCCTTAAGGTAATAAGGAGCCAGCTGAGTTTGTTAAATAGGGACTGACAGGTTCAAATCTGTGCTTAAGGAAGATCACTTGGACAGCTGAGAGGAGAATGGACTGGAAATGGAGAGAGACTTGAGGCAGGGAGACGAACCATCAGGCTATTGCAATAGTCCAGGCATGAGGGGTTGAGGGCCTGCATCAGTGAGATGGCAGTGTCTGGGAGAAGGGGAAGTATAGGAGAAGTGTTGCAAATGTCAGTATCACAAAGATGACTGATTGGCTTTTGTATTTTTACCCTAAGTACTTGAGCACAGGATTTGACATGAGGTAAATGTTTCATAAATGTTTTTCATGCATTCTGATGTAGTTTGGATATTACTTCTGTTATTTCTTCCAATTAGTCTAAGCACTTAGTGAATAAAATCAGTCTGTTGTTGCAATTAACCAAAAAGGGGAAGTAGAGAAAGGGTAATTCCTTCCTGGAAAGGTGAGAGCCAAAGTCCCTCTCTATTTCTTTCTCTCTTTGTCACATAGTCTCTTCCATGGAGCAGAAACAAATGCTGATAGGAAAAATGAGCCGTTAACTTCCAGAGAGAGAGATAGAGATAGATAGACAGATGAGAGAGAGAGAGAGAGAGAGAGAGAGAGAGAGAGAGAGAGAGAGAGAGAGAGAGAGAGATCCTGACTCTGACACTACTTTCTGTGGATCAATAGCTTAATCTCCATCTCAGATTTCTCATCTATAAAATGAGGAGATTGAACTACGTGACTTTATCAGTTCCTTTTAGCTCTAAAGCTATCATCCTATGACATTGCCCTCCTGATAGACATAGTGAGGCTCCAGAAGAATGAAGAGGAACTGGATGGAAGGATGCTACTAGCCATGTTTGGAAGCAGCAGAGATATTATGCCCCACAAGTCCTTGGGTGAGATCTATAGAAGGAAAAAAATGTAACTCCTTCTACCCAGCACTCTTAAATCCTTAGCACTAACTTCACAACGTAAACTTATTAATATTGCTATAGTAAATTTAGTTCTTCCTTTTGGGGAAATGGAAAGGGAAGGTTGTCTAACATTTCTAACAAGGCTAATACAGGGTTAAATGAAAGCTGGAAAGTCCCTCCATTCACCATATGGTTCTGCTTAAGCCACTAGGTCTGAACTGGCTCTGCTGACTGGGACTGAGGGGGTAGGAAAGGGAGCTGGTACCCATGTGTCAGGCTCTATCTGTTGTATCCCCTTAGCAAATTCTACCCATGGAGGGGGCGTGGATTGCCAATGCATTTTTAAAAGTGATATTGATGCCTTTAATTGCTAAAACCTCTGCTGTTTCTGACATGCCACCTTTACCCACTTCATCTGTAATCCTCCCAAAAAATAGTTAAGCAAATCCTATGAACACAGTGACCATATGACCTATAGTTATCTGCATTTCTTCAAGAAGATGGAGATTGTTCATTGCGTTTAATCTGAGAGCTGCCTTGGAGTGTTGTTTTTATTTACATTATTATTGCTATTAAGTATATTGTTTTTTCGATTCTGCTTTCTTAGTCCTATGTAAGTTTCATGCAAGTTTATCTTCCCATATTTCTCTGAGTTCCTCATAATTCCCCTTCTGTTACTATTTTTACCTTTCTTACCTAAATTTGTTCAGCTCTTATTTAGTTGATGGGTACCTACTTTTATTCATTCGACAAACATTTACTACATTTACTAAGGCACAGTGCATGGAGTGCTGGGCCTAGAGTCAGGAAGACCCACATTCAAATCCAGTCTCAGACACTTACTAGCTGTGTGGCCCTAGGCAGGTCACTTAACTTCAGTTTCTTCATCTGTAAAATGAACTGGAGAAGGAAATGCTAAACTACTCCTGCATGTCTGCCAAGACAACCCCAAATAGGATCACCAAGAGTTGGACAGAAATGAAAAACAACTGAACAGTTAGAGCCTATAGCAGAGAAGGCCTATGGACAATAGGGATTTCTGTCTTCAAGTTGCTGAAGGATTCTTATGTAGGAGAGAGCTTAGACTTGCTCTGTTTCCCTGACTCCCTCCATTTCCATCCCTGTCAGGGTATGGCTCATGTCTAGAGGCTCTCCAGAAGGAAGTAACAGGGTCCCCTCTGACAAAGGTATCATATTGGGTACAGGATACCTTTTTATTTCATCTGACAAAGGAAATTTGTAAGACAAAAAAGACTCAAAGACATGAATGAACACTTAAAAGGGCTAAAATATGCAAACATCCTATTACACTCATATTTCTCCTGGAACAAAGACTTTTTGTCAGACTGTTGAACAGATATTTCATATTTTTCTTGAACCTATATTGTTTGAACAATTCACATTCACAGCAAATATCATGGAGGGTTGTCAAGACCTAGATCTCTGGCTATTGATTCTTAATGGTCATCTACCCCTCTGAGATGCTATTTGAGAAAAGTATCTTCCTTTGAGAAGCTGGTACAGAATTCTGGACTCAGGAATTCTGTCTTTAGGATTGCTTGTAAGGTAACCCCAAGGAGGAAAATGCCGATTTTTCAGGATTGTCAGTCACTGACTTGTGCTCAGAAAAAGAGATGGAAAAGCAAAAGAAGTCAAGATAGAAATCAAAGTCAAAGTATCTCCCTTCAGGCTCTCCTGGGCAATCATGTCTCCCACTGCCATGTGCTTCCCCTACAAGCCACCATTGTTGGTGTGGGAGGAGGAGATAATTCTCCTGTGTCTTTTGGAAATACAAGGGAGAAAAAGTGTGAGAAAAGGGAGAATGGTTCTCCCAAACAGATTTAACCATTTCCACAGCCTACTTTTATAGACCATGGATGAGTTCCTCCAAGGAGAGTCTAATTCTCAGTCACCAATTATGTTCTACACAACCCAAGTCACTGAGGACCAGTCTGGAGTGCCTCATGTCTTCCTAACAAGGCACTAATGCAGAAGTCAAGCTCACCTTTTGCCAAATGGAATTTGACAAACCCTGGAATTTCATCAAATGGATTGTGGGGGGGAGGGACATGCTCATAAAATAGAGTAGGGGTTCTCCTGATCCTTCCTGCTGCATCTCATTTCATTTGATTCTCACAAGAGCCCTATAAAAGAGATAGTGCAGATATTATTGTCTCAATATATGAGATAAAATAACTGAGGTTCAGACAGTTATATTAAGTTTTAAGGTTCTGTGACTTTAGCATGGTCATGTAAACAGAAAATGTTGGAGCTGAGGATTGGGGACAGGGAAGAAGGACTAACGTTAAGCTCTCTTGACTTCAGGTACAGTATTCTAGTCGTGTACCAGTGGCTTCTTCCACACCTTTTCTCTCTGCCTACAGCTGCTGTCCAAGTGCTGAGAGAAGACATTTTTGCTTTTGGAGCCAGGTCTCAATCATTTTTTAAGGTTGAGGATGAAGGCAATGTGAAAAATCAGGATTTGGGGGCTATAAAGCAGAGATTAAAGTTAGTAGCAAGCATCATAAAAATAGATTTCTGTTTTCTATCTCAATTAAGCTCAACTGGGTAGAGAACAAGGGAAAGCAGGGGATGCAGAACTAGTCATAATGACATAGCTTGCATTCATCCAACTCCAAGGCTTACAATGTACGTTACATATGTTATCTTATTTGATTTTCACAGCAGCTCTGAAGTAGGTACTATATATATTATCACTGTTTTACAGATAGAGAAACTCAGACTAACAGAGGTTCCGTTACTTTCTCATTGTCAAACAACTCGTGTGTGTCAGAGGTGGGATTTGAACCCAGGTATTTTCTAACTCCAAGTCCAATATATTTTTCCACTGGACCATACATAGACCAAGATTCTCATTGTTAGTCTCATTTCTATGTATAATAGATAATTTATAGTCCCAAATGGATTGGTAATGAAAGTATTTTATAACTATTTCTACCCAGGCAAATTGGAGTATGAGAACGCCAATATATTATCCATGTAACCTGATTGTCCTTCTAAACTTAAGGGGAAAGGGCTACTCAATAATAATGAAGATTTGATACCTAATGTCCTAGTTAACTTCCCTAGTTAACTTCATTTTGCCCATATAGATGTGACCAAAGGTCATGAATCTTATGCTAGGCCAAGGAAAATAAAGATTGTGAGCTACTTATGGAAACCAAAAAGCTACACAACTCAGACAAGGGAATGAATTTTGCCTTTGTGCAAAGAGAGAAAGAACTTACCTGTATCTTCCTTCATTCTCTGGTGTATAAAGACCAATACTTTCTAGCAATTTGCATAGTCCACAAAGGAAAATTTTGACTAATGGGGCATGACCACACTGGTAAGAAAGCTGTAAAATTGGCAACCATGTATGATGACTTCTGGGCAAAGGGAAATGAGAGAAGTCCTATTACCTGAGGTCAATGTGGCACCTATTTCATAGATACCATCACAGCTTGACCTTGAACAACAACTCTGGCGACAAACCCCACCATTTTATAGAGATGGTATCTAGATTCCAATTGGTATTTAGCAGCTGTAAAAGGCTTCATGTCCTCATGCTTTTTCAGAAGTCCTTCCAGGACATGCCTCTACACTCTCTTCTCTGTAGGGACCACAAAAAGCTACTACTTTTTATTCTGCAATTACTTAAGAAACCATACCTCATGAGCCCACATCAATGTTTTTTCCCCTATGTATCCAAAGGACATAATTGATTTGTAGCAAAAGCATTTAATAAAAACATATTGTAAGAAAAGTAGCAGTAGAACATTTCTTACATAATTCTGGGATATATCTTCCCATAAGTATAAATAGCATTAGGGAGGACATACTTAGGGAACATTCATGGAAGGGTACACATATGGTTATACATATAGTCAGCATGCACATAAGGAGGAACATTCATGTGATCAGGGAACATACATGACCAGAGCGTATGTGTGGAGGGATACATGTGGAAAATATGTGTGTCAAAGAAAGTCATGTAAAAGGTACATATACATAGAAAATATGTTTTGTTCTGTGAATTGAAAATAAAATAAAACATATATGACCAGGTACATGAACATAGAGGGACCTTTGATGCTGTAGAGTCACCAGTATCTTCCATCACATTATTGTTCTAATTTACCTGGTCCTTCTCTCTACTATTCTTGGGTGACTCATAATTCTTATGATCATTGCCACTATGGTGTTTGCTATGCATTATACTTTGGGGCTTGTAATTGTGAGTTGTTGTTGCTGTTTTGTTTCTTGTTTCTGGCTTCAGCTGGAATCATTTAGCATGGATTTAGAGCTCATATAAACCATAGAATCAATCTGGCTCAATCTCTTCATTTTACATATAAGTAAACTGAGTCCTAGACATTAAATGACTTGCTCAAGGTCATATAATTTGTATGGAACACAGCTGAAATTTTAATTCAAATGCTCTGACTTGCATTGCCTCAGTTCTCTCAATGGTAAAATGTAGATTATAATAAATTATAAATAATAATCACATAAATAATAAATGTAGATAAAATGAGAGAATAATTGTAAAGCACTTACTAGCCCAGTGCTTGGCACTTAGTAGGTGCTTAAATAAATGCTTTTTTTCATCATTTCCTTTTCAGCATTCCCTTCCCAAGGCATTGTTCTTTCCATTGTATTGTGCTATCTCCTTCAGCTGAGGTACCATCTTTTCCCTATAAAAGTAATAGTTTATATCAGTTTTCTTTTGACTCAATGCCCAGGTGATTAAGCTTCAGATATTTTAGTGAGGTTAGTAAGACATTTCATATCCAGTTTTAGAGCATTTTTAAATAAATAAATAAAAATAAATGAAGGAATGAATACATTTTTTGATAAATAAATAAATAAGATATCTTTATTTTTTCATAGGAGGAAGAATCTAAAGTTTTTAGTTAGAGGATTTAGAGTTAGAAGGTACCTTAGAGGCAATCTGACTCAATCCTCTCATTTTACAAATGAGAAAATTGAGACCCACAGGGGTAAGTGACTTGCACAGAGTCATACAGCTAGGAAGTGTCTGAGGCCAGATTTGAACTTGGAGTCCTCCTGACTCAAAGCCCAGAGCTCTATCCAGTATCATCTAGCTGCTAAAAATCTTAGGTGTAACTTAAGACACCTAAGTAGATGACTTTTCTCTCCTGAAGGAGAGCCTTTTCCTCTTGGGGCCAGACTATTTTTAGAATACAGAACAGTTAGCTACAGTAACGAAAGTCTGAAAGGCATCTGATTTGCCTTAGAACCGTACTTTATTTGGAGTTGAATCATAATCCATTGTTGCAGATAACTATTTTAGGTTTAAGGATTCCTTGTAATTTTTCCTTTTTGGGGCATATCATGCCTTCAAATCTATTTTTCTAGGTTGGGCAGGGTATACCAACCCCCCCTCCCCCAAAGATCATTGGATCTTAGGCACCAAAATTCTCCCATGGTCCCATATCCTTGGAGTTTTCCATGCAACAGAAAGTCAACATAGCAACAACCTCAACTGGAGGACATCTCTTCAAGGATTCACCCTCCACCTCTATCCATATTTCCAAATTTTGGCCTTCATTATATACGTTTGTATGTGGCCAGTGATAACTCTCTCAGGCATTGAGCCATACCACCCTCTGAATGCCTAATATCCTCATTTATCCTGATATGTAAAGAAAACTACAATACTTTTTTTTTAATTTTTATTTTTATGTAGAGAAAAATCAAATATACATCTAAACCAATTTGGTTGCAAGTTCCTTAGCTTTTGCCTTTTCCAGCTTGGCAATACGAGCCACTGATTTTGGACCCAGAACGTTTCCGCCCCCGTGACTATGGGTCTCATCATGTCTGTCACTGTAATCAGTTTTGATGGCTTCTACCAACTTAGCCAGAAGTCCCTTATATTCAGGGCTAACCTGTGTGAAGGCAATGCTTGTACAAGTCTTTCTGTGTACTAAGCAACCCCGTCTGGCTGTAACTCTGATAGTACGGTAAGGACCCCCCCTTTTCCTACACAAGGCAGGTAGGAAGACTGCTGTGGGGTCCACATTATGTGCAAACATTATCAGTTGTGCTTTCTTGTACTACCCCCTCTGAGGACTGGTGGTCTCTTACTGGGGATGTCTCCTTTACTGGAGCCTTTGGCTCAGCCCAAGCCAGCAGCCTTCGCTTCTTATCTTGCTTTGTCTCTGGTCTATACTTGTGAGCCAGTTTAAGCAGCTGAGTAGCTGTCTGATGATTCAAAAACCTGGGTGAATTGAATAATTACTGGTGGGACTTTAAAACGTCTGTAAAGGATAGACCTTTGATGCTGCAGTCTGATGTACCGAGACTATTTGACATATCGAGTAAGGTCCCTCTTGGGCTGGATATCCTGACCAGGGCCACAGTTCTTGGACCACTTCTCAAGCAAAGGATTGACCATATTCTTGGCCTCCTGCTTCTTTACAACAGCAGGGGCAGGAGCCACCTTCTTCCCCTTAGCCCTCTTCCCTTTTGGCATCTTGGCCGGTTGAACGAGAGAGACACTATAATATTTCTACAGTAAAATGTAAGCAGAGTTAGGAGCTAAGTCCCATTTACTTTAGAACTTCCTAAAATGGATCTAGACTGGACATATTGTTTTGTCTTTGACCATATCTGTTGATTGAAAGTAAATGTTTCATAAAACAAAGAGAGCCACTAACTGTAGAAGTCAGAGCAATTCTAAATGGTGATGGAGGCGAATGTTCTCTCCACTAAATGTAGCCCTCCTTCCTCCCTCCATCAGGGAAGCCCTCCACTTAGACCCCTACTCTTTGCAAATAGTTTCTGTTTAGCTTTCAGCTTTCAAGAAGTAAGCACATAAAACATCGGCCACTGGCCAGATTCAGCAGGGTAAATATTAACTAGATATTGACCTCCGGGTGTTTCACATCTGGTGAGTAATGTATTAAGCCTCAAACTGAGTTCCATCTAGACTGGAAAGTCTACATTAACCTTTGTAAGATTATAGGACAGAAATGTGTATGTGCATGGTGCATGATGTGTGTATAGGACAGAGTGGTATTTTGTGAGTTATCAGGGTTTTCACATGTGTCAAAAGATTGACTGATCCAAATCTCATAGTTTAAAATGGAGAAATAGGAAAGGATATTCTGGGCCTCATCTTTGCCTGTTTTATCAGCTAGACGAACTGAAGGGTATACAGGAGTTTATTTTGGAAATGGCTAAATTCCCCATCTGATTCAATTTATCTGATAAGTGATCTGATGGCACATCCAAAGGTCTTCTCTGTGGGATGACTTTTCATCTTGTAGAATTGGCAATGACTCTCAAGGTTTGTACCCTGCAGGGATCCTGCTCCACCTCTAAGCTGATGAGAGCCTTGTTGTGGATGGGCAGTGTCCCATGGAGTGGGCACTAAGTCCCTCCAAATGACGTTTTGTGGTTTGCCAGCTAGGTTACTTTTTAAAAGATTAGACCCCTTTGATTAGCTTACAATAATAAGCCAGCACTTTTGTAGGGTTTTAGGATATGCAAAATGCTTTACATGCATTTTGTCATTTCTTCTTCACAACCATCCCATGGGGTAGGTTCTTTTATTATTATACCCATTTAAAAGATGATAAAGTTGATGTAGGCACAGGTTAAGTGACTTGCCAAGGGTCACACAGCTAGTAAATGTCGGAGGCAGGATTTGAATTCAAGTCCTATGGATTCCAGGTCTGAGGCTCTATTTCTGAAGAGCTGCTCTAGAGAAGTCATGTACAAAAAACTGCTTATCAAAGTAATAATAACTAGCATTTATATAGCACTTTAAGGTTTATAAAGTAATTTATCTATGTTAACTCATATGATTTTCACAACAAACCTGTGAGTTAAGTGCTATTATTTGGGGCAGCTAGGTGACACAGTGGATAGAATACCAGATCTGGAGTCAGGAAGACCTGAGTTCAAATTTGGCCTCAGACACTCAGACATAAGGTCACTGTGGGACCTTGGGCAAGTCACTTAACCCTGTTTGCCTCAGTTCCTCATCTATATTGAATTGCAGAAGGAAATGGAAAACTATTCCAGTATCTTTGCCAAGAAAATCCCAAGGGGTCATATAAAGTTGGACATGACTGAAATGACAGAACAAAGTACTATTACTATCCCTGTTTTACAGAAGAGGAAACTGAGATAAAGAGAAATTAGATAAGTTGCCCAGAATCATGTAGCTAATTAGTGTCTGAGGCTCACGACTTCCTGAGTCCAAGTCTTAGCTCTATACAATACGTCACCTAGCCTGTATCACAAAATGATTGCAAAGGAGTATTTACACTGGAGTCTTGATAGTAAGATCGTTGCCCTTCTTCTGCTGTCTATCTGTCTATATCTATCTATCTATCTATCTGTCTGTATGTATGTATGTCTTTTTTATTTTACAAATAGGTCTTGAACTGACCTCTAAAAATAGTCTGTTCCACCTTTCCACTTTGGGAAGATTGGGGATCTTTCTAAAGGCTTCAAGATATTGCATGAGATATCTTGAGGAAAGCTAATTTCTAAAGATGGTGGATGTCAGGTTGAGATATTTGAAGAAACCCTCACTCCCAACTTTTCTACCATGTTCTAATTGATTGGCAAAAGCTGGTTAGGTAAGAAGAGATAAATTTCTTTTCTCTATTGCTGTGGACTTAGTTTTACTTTATAATTCTTTTGAAAATTTTTATTTTTTTATCATGAACTTCACAGCTATCAAACACAAACACAAGCATACAGGGAAGAAAGATACTTATATAAGAAACTTTGTATAAAAATTGCATGGGAAACTGAACTGCTATATACAGTTTTAAAAAATGTATTAAATCATATTTAGCAAGGTGATAAATTACTTGTTTTCTCTGTGTACTTTTTGGTTTTCTTCCATGTTTAGAACTGTTTTATTGATGTTCCCTCCCTCCTCATACCTCTCTTTCTTTCCTTCTGCCCACCATTACAGCAGTCTGTCTGGGGTAGGGCTGGAAACCAACTCTTTCCCACTCTGCATAGGATCTTAAGTTCACAGAAAGGATCTTAAAGAACATTTATTCCACTCCCTCCCTCCCCCCAAATTTATAAATGAGAAGATTTAGGGCTAACATGATAAAGTAACTTGCCCAAGATCGGTTTCTCTGACTTCAAATCAAAGACTTCTTCCACTGTACCAGTCAGTTTATGGGGAAGCTTGCGTGCCTCTCTCCCAGGATGAGAGAAAAGGGACGTTACTATCTGAGATCTGAACCTTTTTCCCAGAGTGGACATGGCTAAATGTCATATACAAGGAACTGACAAGTGGCTACATACTTGGAGGTCCCTAACTCTTCTCTTCTGATGACAGAACTAGAGAAAGTTTCAGATCAAGGCAGGTGAAGCTTTGCCCTCTGACAGCCAAAGTCCTAGGACTAAGCCTAGGCTGAAAAATTACTGTCTCACAAGGTGAGATATAGCATCTAAGTCATAGAATTCAGACTCTCAGTTCTAGAAGAGGAGGGATGCTAGGGAGGGAAGGGAAGGAAATAAACATTTATAAAGCACCTACTGTATGCCAGACACTGATAAATACTGTACGAATATCTCATTTAATTCTCACAACTGCCCTGGGAGGTAGGTGCTATTATTAACCCCATTTTACAGTTGAGGAAACTGAAGCAGAAAGAGGTTAAGTGACTTGCCCAAAGTCACACATCTAGGAGGAGTCTGAGGTTGGATTTGAACTGAGATCTTTCTGACTCTAGGACAGGCTCTTTATTCACAGCACCACCTAGCTCCCCTGGAGTCCTGAAGACCTAACTTCAAATTTGACATAAGACACTTATCTATTTGGACAAGTTACTTGACTTGTCTCTGCCTCAGTTTCCTCAACTGTAAAATTAGAATAATAATAGCATTTACTTCTCAGGGTTGTTGTGAAGAGCAAATGAGGTAATACTTGTAAAATGCTTAGAAAAATTCCTGGCATACAATAGGTACTATATACATGCTAGCTATTATTATTAATATACTCTTGTTAAAGTATATTAATGTGCTTTATATTCCATGATTACCTTATATACTCACTATATTCCAAATAAATTGGACAAACTACCATTTGTAGAACATACACTGTTTTCTCACTTTCATATGTCAGATCATGAATGTTAGCTTTGTGAGGATTCTCACAGCACAACAGGCATACACAAATGCACCAGCGGGAGAAAGGGGGAGCATTCTCATTGGAAACAAACAAAAATGATCCAGATCATTTTTCTTATACTAGTCCAATAATAAAAATAAAAAAAATGCATGCTAAAAAGTGACAGCTAAGTTCGGTGTCCCTTAGGGTACCTGATCTAGAGCCATCGGGAAAGATCAGTTAGCAATTTAAGACCATTAGTGCCAACTCCCACTCTCACCTAACGTTTGGGCTCAGACACTTTATTTAGCCTTCTTGGTTTCTTTTGTTTTTTTGTGGTTAAAGCAGATCATAATACTGAGGTCTCCTCAGAGATTGTTTTGTAAATCAAATACTTAGTGATTGAAAAGTGATTTTGAAAAATAAAGGGCTTTACAAAATGTCCAGTTAAAGTGATTACTTGAAACATTGTATCAGCATAAAATAAACTCAAGAAGTACAGATGCTACCACAGAGGTGGTTTTTGTCTAAATTAAACACGACTCTCTATTTTATTACTGAAATTCAAACTCTTGGGGGTATAGATAGTTTTAGCACAATGAATAGGGGGCAAACTTAACACTTGTCCATAAATCTCAGGCTGAGGATCCCAGAGTTTCTCTTTATAGTGAATGTTCTGGGTTCCCCGCCCCCCCTCTTTCTTTCTGTCTCTGTTTTTGTTTCTCTCTCTCTCCCTCTGTCTTTGTTTCTCTCTCTCTTCTCTCTCTTCCTTTCATCCCGCTTATATTCCATTTACAGACTCATAGAACCTAAGAGCTGAAAGGGACCTTTTGGCCATCTAGTAGAATCCATACATGAAAAGAACTCCCATTAAAATATAAATGACCAATGATAGTATAATTTCTATTTGAAGACCTCCAAGAAGATGGAACCCCAGATATATTAACATGTATCTGTACAAATATATGTGTGTATTTGAATATACTTATATATGTACATCTTGTTTTCCCTGAAAGAATGTAAACTCCTTTAAGGCAGAGGCTCTTTCATTTTTTTAAATATATATTTTAAAATTATTTTTAGTTTTCAATATTCACTGCTATAAGATTTTCAGTTCTAAATTTTCTCCCCCTCCTTCCTCTCCCCCCACTCAAGATGCTGTGCAATCTGATATAAGCTATACATGTACATATTTCCACACTAGTCATGTTGTAAAGAAGCATTAGAACCAAAGGGGAAAAGACAGAGAAGGAAGAAACAAAAAAAAGAAAAAATAGTATGCTTTGATCTTCAGTCAGATTTCATAGTTCTTTCTCTGGATGTGGATAGCATTTTCCATCATGAGTCTTTGGAAATCATCTTAGATCTTTTCATTGCTGAGAAGCGTTGTCTATTTTGTTCATGGTACAATGAGACTCTTTCATTTTTGTCATTGTATCCTCAGTGCCTAGCACTATGTCTGGTAATCAGGGGTGAGGAACTTTTGACCTAGAAGCCAATATGACCTCCTAGATCCTCAAGTGTGGCTTTTCACAGTCAAAGGGCTGCACTTGAGGACCTAGAAGGCCAAATGTAATCTTGAGGGTGAAGATTCCCCACCCATTAGGTGATTTATAAATGTTTGTTGGTTGATCGTTTAAAAAAAATTTCCAAGGTTATTGATTCCCATTTTTTCATTGTATGGGGTAGAGAGCAGAATACAAAAAGGAATATCACCTAATTTGCTAAGTTTGAGATATTAACAACAGAAATGTCCTCTAGAAATTAAAGAGGAAAAAGATCCCAGTGCCAAAACTTTACTCACTTTGAAAAGCAAGATCTAATGACTCACCACAGAATCCAAAAAAATGGAAATGGAACCCAGGCAAAAACTAAACATGTTTAATGTCTTTTTGCATGTAGAGAAGTTGGTTACACTCAGGTTGTATGTGGGGGACAATTTGGAGTTACTTGGAACTGTCAGGTGATTTGAGCCTATAAGATTGTCTCTGAGGTGACTCTTCCAATCTAAGTCGTCACTGTAGTGACTCAACCAGCAGTAGAATACTATATCTGAACTGAGAAGTGAGAGTTCACTGTCTTTCTTATTATATGCTATGCCAAATGAGAAGCCTGCTCTTGGTTTCACTGAGGAACAGAGTAGTTGGGGCTGTCAGGATGGAAACATAGTTACAAAAAGAAGTTTCTGACATCTTCTCAAATTACATCATGCCTCACTGATGCTTATCACAAATGCCTGAAGTTCTCAATCCTTAAGTCTAATTCTTGTTACAACCTAGAGTGAGAATGAAAGTTGAAGGGGAAAGAAAAGGGTGTGAATGTGAGTGAATAATCATTGTATAGGATGACTTTAAAAAAATAGATAGTATTTTATTATTTTCCAATTACATGTAAAAATATTTTTAACATTGATTTTTATATACAATTTTGAGTTCCAAAATTTTTCCTTCCCTCCTTTCTCCCTCTCTCCCCTAAGATGACTATTGAAAACAATTAAAATTGAATGTGTGATCCTGAGCAAGTCTCTTCACCTCTCAGTGCTTCAGTTTTCTAATCTGTAAAATGGATGGGTGAGTAGAGTTGGAACTGATGACCTCTAAGGTTCCTTCTAGATAGGGATTTGACAGTAAATGTTTAACAACTGTTTCTCCCGAAAAGAGTACACAGGGCACACTTCTGAATTTATTCTACATTATTAACATTTTCTCCATCATTTCCTTAAATCTAGATGATTATTAAAACAATACATCAAGTCCTGATTTTTAGTGACTGATTTTCTAGGTATAAACTCTCACACTAAAAATTTAACGATAGATTTTTCTGTCAGAAAATGGCTCCAGCACACCCCCACTTTTACCTCTAAATCTCTGATCCTGTGATCCTCTGTCTCTTTGGGACCTTTTGAATCCAGAACAACAACAAAAAAATGGACCTGTGATTTCATCAGGGCAGGGAGTTCCCAGTGATAATTTTCCACTATCAACTCAGATTTGAAATTTCTTCACAACTTATAGACTACAGGAATTGTCAGAAGCACTGAGAAATTCGGTTAATTGGGCAGTCAATTGACATTTATTAAGCACCAGTTACTATGTGCCAGACACTCTGGGGATACAAAGAAAGGCAAAAGATAGCCTCTTCCCTCAGGAAGCTCCTACTTTAATAAGGGAGTTCCCAATCTAGTGATTTCATGACTTTCCAGGTTCATACAACCAGTAAGTGTCAAAGGAGAGTCTTGAACCTGAGTCTTTCTGACTCTGAGGACAACTCTCTATCCACTGTTCTCTGCTCCCTTACAAAATCTGGGGCTTTGAAGATAGTTAAAAAATACCATCTCAATCTAAATAACATGAAAATAGCAGGGAAAGGGAAAGAAATGTAACAGTATATTACTTCCCACTTCTCATTAGAAATTGAAATTCACCTAATTCAATTAGATTAAGATTTTAGATACCACCTCTCTCCGGTTGCCAACACAAATAGCTATCACCATATATAATGGTGGACATGTGTAAGTAGAGTTGTCTGGGTAAAAAGCACAAGAGGCAGCCCACATTCCTGAGAACCAGGCTCCTAGCTTCTCTTTTAGTAGGCAAGGCAAACACTGTGTCTGATTAAAGCAGTGGAGATCTGTCCTGGGGCTCCAGATGGCTCTGGGATCTGGGTTCACTTAGGTTTGCCACTTTACTTTTTTGATTTTATTCTTTTGTGCTTTTAAAGTCCATTCCCTCTTCTACCATCCCAACAAACAGGATCATAGGCTTTATAATTAGAAGTTAGTCTAATTCCTTCTAAGGGTCACAGATCAAGAGCTGGAAAGGATGTGAGAGATAATCCAGGACATTGTTTAATCATTTTCAATTATGTCTGACTTTTAGTGGCTCTATTTGGGTTTTTTGGCAAGGGGTCAGAGGACAAGGACACTGAATTGGCTTGCTATTTCCTTCTCCAGTTCATTTTACAGATGAGGAAACTGATGCAAATGGGATTAAGTGATTTGCTGTAGCACCGATGTGATATTCACAGTGCCTATGGCCAGCTATGAATATGCCAGCACAGTTCTGAATTGCAAAATATAACAGACTGTCCACATGGAAGACAGAACCAAAACATTTATTCAGACCCTAGAAAGCCAAATCCCAACACCAAAAAGTCACATCTATCATAATAACAAAAAAACCTGTATACAATAACAATGCAGAGGGCAACACCAGCCCCAAGCCTTCCCTCTGTTAGGCTTCCAACAAAGCAACTCCCTTGAGCAAATCACAAACAAGCTTTCTCAGTCATGCTAGCCAGCCAGTCTGCTTTTTCTCTCCCCCTCAGTTCTAACTGTTCTCTGATCAATTTCCTCTCAGTTCTGCTCCAGCTCTGCCTCTTCTTGTTCCACCCTTCCTGTTCCACCCATTCAGCAAATTTCTCCCACCACAGGCTCCATGTGACTCAGACTTCCATGTGACCCAGTCAGGTCACATTGGCCTATTAATGAATGGGAAAGATCTTCCCATTTAAATTACCATTACATTTGCTCAGGGTCACATAGCTATTAAATGTCTGAGGCTGGATTTGAACTCAGAAAGATGAATCTTCCTGACTCCAGACTCAGCTCTCTATCCACTGAGCCACCTAGTTGCCCCAATTTAACTATTAAATATCTCTTAGTATATGAGTGTTTGAGGTTGGATTTGAACTCAGGACTTCCTGACTCCAAACCTGGAGTTCTATCCAGTATGCCACCTGCCTCTAATCTACATCAACCTCATATTTATATAGACTCAAAAATCGAGTCCTTGAAAGGTAAGGGGATTTGTTCAAAGTTATGCAGGAAGTAGATGGCAGATATAAGACTTGAACTCAGGACTGCTGATTCTAAATCATGCCATGAACTAATTAGTATCCAGTCTTTCCAATGTGCTCTGCACTGATGACACTCAGCTAAAACTACAGCCTCATACTCAGGATGTTCATATGTAGACCTGGGATAACTGAACAAATCTGGAGTAAGAATAGAGAGTGCAGTAAACAATGCAGCCAACACCTAGCTTAAAAAAGGCACCCTGTTATTTAGACTAATGCTGCAATCTCAGATCCACATTGGTGGTTTGACTTAGACATAGAACATCCTTACACAGGCTCACCTTTTGCAGTGCAAGATATGGTAGTGGGAAAGACATACTCCTGATTCGAGGGATCCCAGTCCAAGAGGAGTCTTTCCTACTCAGAGTTTGGTCCAAAAAGCTCTGCTAATCTGTAAAGTCTGATGGTCCAGGAACAGACTGCCAACACATGCAGAAACTTAAAAGCAATATACAGCTTGAATTAATCAAACATGAATGAAATCACAGTGAGGGTAACTTTTGATACCTGAGCTATCCACTGGCAACTGAAAGTCATAAAAAAAAGTTGAAGAAGGGCCAAGAGATTGTTAAAGAAAATATAAAAGGAATTAGAAGGCTTGAGAAGTAGTTTTTTTTTTAAAGGGTCCTTGACAAGTGTTGATGGCTAATTGAAGATGCAGTTGGCCATATGTGTCTTTAAGACAAAGGACTGGAAGGCAAATCTGCAAGATCAGGGCAAGTGTTAGAAGTTTGAGTATGGGGAAGGAAGTTGCACTGCTAAGATAGGCCAGAGGCTCATAGATGTACCATTGTCCTATGACTTGGCCACCATCATCAAGGTATGGAGGCTAGTAGCCTAGAGCTACTTCCTGGCTTGTACACATACACATGCATACACACACACATCTGCTGAAATTTTATACTTTTGTGATTTATTCTCTTTATCATCATTGCTTGCTATTGTTTTTTATGGCAGGAAAGGCAAGGCAACTGGGGTTAAATGACTTGCCTAAGTGTCGTGTCTGAGGTCAGATTTGAACTCAGGTCCTCCTGACTCCGGGGCCAGTACTCTACTCACTGCATCCCTCCTTGATTGTTAATTTAACCACCTTTTATGCATTATATTTCAGCCTGTGTCCCATATACCCCTAGGGGCAGTATTGCTGGTAAATATCTATGCTTGGGAGCAGTTCTAGAAGGTACATATCAGAAAGACTCTTCCTTTAAAGAAGTGTCCAGCTCTATCTCAAACAATGTCAGAATATGCTTATTTTGTTATTGTTTAGTCCTGTCCCATCTCCATGACCTTATTTGGGTTTTTGGGTTTTTCTTGGCAAAGACACTGGAGTGATTTGCCATTTCTTTCTCTAGTTCATTTTACAGATGAAGGAACTGAGGCAAGCAGGATTAAGTGACTTGCCTGGGGTCGCATAGTTAATAGGTGTCCCGATTTGAACTCAGGAAGACTGACTCCAGACCCAGCACTTCATCCACTGTGCCACCTAGCTGTCCCTACCGAATATGCTCATTAATTAATCTTAAATCGACAAATTTGAATTTTGAGAATACTTCTTTATCAATAGTTAGTGAAGGCAATCCACATTCTAAGCCAGAGTATTATGGATAGCCAGGGTGCAGAGATCTCTGATACAGTAGAGGGATTGTGGTTGTGGTTTGTCCTTCATTCTCAAAGAAGGTTATGACATCAGGGAAATAATGACATGACTTGCAATTGACTTTGATTTGAATGAGGGAGCGCTGTGCAATCACCAGCATCACTTTTTTCTCTGAAGTCATCTGGGTCAAGTGGCCAGATATCAATCAGGACGACTGGAGAGGGCCCAGGATGTAAGTAGAGGGATACATTCAGGAAACATTGTCAAGTTCATGACTGTTGCTGAACTTTATTGATCAGTACCAAACACTTTTTTTGTCTCTAAGACTTTGAAAACTTTGTTACATGATTGATACATAAGACTTAGGGAGCTAGAAAGGGAATAGAGATCTATAGGGAAAAAAAGAAGATAGCTATAGCCATAGTACTCTGTAATACAGAGATTTTATCTCTCTTTTTCTATTTCTTTCCTTCCTTCAAGGTGGCAGGCTCCATAACTGCAGTGCAGTAGGCCAGTGTATTCAACTGTCTGCCATTCTTGCTGCTTATTTACTGCTGGCTCCTGCCAGCTTCTAGTAGAAGAAGGGTGGTTGTCCTGGGCTATTGGCAGTACCTACTCTCTTGTGGCTATCACAGGTTAGCAGTTTTGACTTCTTTCTTGTCGCAACATGGTCATCTATTTATTAAAGGAAAGTGTACTGAATACCTCCTGTGCTTTAAAGGCTAACAAAACTAGCTCTGCCTTTTAGGTTATACTATCTTTGGGGAGGCTAGATTAAATAAAAAAATAAAATGGTATTCCATTGTAGTTCTATTACTAGATCTCATTGTAGTTGGAAGGTGACCCTGAATTTTTGAAATCTGTATCAGTGGAATGGACATTTTGATAGGCCCTATGAAACTGGTACAACAATGAACCTTGTGTCTGTTGCCTGAGGACTGGTGTAGCTAAGTTTAGAAAAGCTTATTACCAAAGAACTGATTACTAGGTGATTTTTTTTCCTAAACATGAAAGGATCTATTAAGATGCAGGGAAGGAGTTCTTAACCTGGGGTCTATAGTCCCTGTACCCCCACAGGTTCCAAAGATAAATTTTAGGGGGCCTGTGAATTTGAATGGGAAAAATTTACATATTTATTTCTATATCATTGGTTTTCTTTGTAATCCTAGGCATGAGACAGGGAGATGGCCCAGCAGACGGAGTGCTAGACCTGGAGTCAGAAAGACTTGAGTTCAAATGTGACCTCAGACACTTACTTAGCTATGACCTGGACGAATCACTTAACCTCTGTGTGCCTTATTTTCTACAACTGTAAAATGGAGATAATATCATCTCCTTCCAGAATTGTTGTAAGGGCCAAATAAGATATTTGTAGAGCATTTAGCACATGCCTGGTGTATTATAGGTGTGATATAAATGCTGGGTATTCTTATTTTATTTTATGCAGTTAAAAACATTATTCTGAGAAGAGATAGATAGTCTTCAACAGACAGCTAAATAAATCTGTAATACAAAAAAGGTTAAGAACCCCTGGGGTAGAAAGAATTTCAGTCTGTATGGGTGAAGGTAATATGCTGACAAAATGATGGATCCTTGGTGTATAAATCAAAGATAGTGTTATAATTAAATGCCCAAAGTGGATAGTGCAGATAAAATGCTACAGGAATTCAAGGAAGTGAGAGATCAGTGTAGGCTGTCATGACCAGAAGATAATTCATGGAGAAGGGCAGTTTTGTTGATATGTTAAATTTAATATACACTTTATTTTTTTTTATTTTTTTTTAGCTTTTTTTTTAAAATAAATTTATTTAACTTTTTACATTCATTTTCACAAGATTTTGGGTTCCAAAATTTTCTCCCCATTTGT
>CM053773.1:64882109-64900037 GCA_028658325.1 Potorous gilbertii
CTGTGCAGCTTCCACTGTTCCAGAATTTGTCAGGAGTTCTTTTTACAGGAAATCTATGGGCTGTGGGTTTGGACCTAGCATAGGTGAGTCTTTCTACTCCGCCATCTTGGCTCCGCCCCCCTTAATATACACTTTAACAGAAGTATATTGTGTCCCTTTTATATCTTGCCTCCTTTTTCTCTTAGTTGTATACTGAAATATTCATCTGTTGATAGTTGTTAAATTAAAAAGAAAAAAATTAATAGCAGCACCAGACAAATGTTTGTTAATTTCATATATATTCTGTAGTCCAATGTACATTGTGGAGAAGGATAGGGAAGGAGAGAGAGAGAGAGAGATAGGGACAGGGGGGAGAAGGAAGAGGGGGAGGGAGGGAGGGAGAAAGAGAGAGAGAGAGACAGAGAGACAGAGACAGAGAGAGACAGAGAGAGAGAGCACAGAACATAGATACACTTCCAGGGACAATATGAATCATTTTTTTTGTAGAGGTGAGGTAGAAGGCTATTTATTTTTAAGGGCTACATCCTATCTTCCAAAGAAAATCACACCGACAATTAAATATAAATTCTCAATTTAACCAATATCCTTTGAAAAAATTATTTTGTTTTCAGTGTTCTACAATCACTTACATATATCTTAGATTTTTTTTCTCCCTGAGATGGTGTACAATCTTATATAGATTCTAAACATACATTCCTATTAAATACATTTTCATATTAGTCATGTTGAATAGAAGAATTAAAATGAATGGAAGAAACCATAAAACAAAACAAAACATAATAAAAAAGAAAATAGTCTGCTTTATTCTGAGATCCAGTTCCATAGTTCTTTCTCTGGATGTGGAAGGCTCTTTGCCTTGAAAATCCGTAACTAATATCCTTTTTGATCCAGAATCCAGGGTAGGTAAAATAAATCCTCCTGTGACCCAAATCCTCACCACAGATTTTTTTAGGTGCTACTTTCTGGTTTGGATTGATCTAAAAATATTGTGAGGATAATTTGTTTTATTAAGATGCTTCAAATCACGGAGAACCTTTTGGGTCTTTCAGCCATGGACAACTTCAGTCCGGATCTTCAGTTCAGTTGGAATTCATGTAATTCAATTCAATCAAACAAACATTAAATGCCAATTGCATACAAAGTGCTGAGAAAATGTTGCCTTTTCTCAACAGATTTCTTATGTAGTCAGAGAGGGCATGGATAAATATACACAAATAAACATAATACAAGTTGGAATGATGAACACTTTTAGCTGAATAAGATTAAGGTAAGTTTTGTGGAAGAGAAGGTACCTAAGCAGAGTCCTGAAGGAAGAGAAGTACTTTAGTAAGTGGTGCTATTCCAGACATAGATGATATTTTGCACACAGGCAGAAGGGAGTAAGAAAAAAATAATAATTGACAATAAGTAGCATTTTGAGGTTTTCAAAATGCTTTGTGTACATTATTTCATTTGATCCAAGCCTTGATCAGAGGATAGCTAGTTATCCAGTTTGCTTGGAACAGAGAGTGTGTGAAAGGAAAAGTTGTGTAATATTAGTTTGGGGCCATATTGTTGATGATCTTGAATACCAGGCTAATGAGTTTATTGCTTAGGATTATCGATTTAAAATTGGAAGGGACCTTGCAAGATACCAAATCTAACTCCACTGTACAGATAAGAAAAGTGAGTCCCAAAGAGGTGAAGGGACTTGTGCAGGGTCACATAGCCAGGAGGTAAAAGGTAGGATTTGAATCCAGGTTTTCTTGACTCAAAATCCAGCCTCTTAAACTACTGAAAATTTCAAGTAAGGACGTGACATTATTAAACCTATATGTTAGGAAGATTATTTTGGTAGTGCTGTGAAGGATGGATGGAAGAGGGAAGAAAATAGTGTAAGGGGGTAGCCTAGTTTAATAGTCCAAGAGGGGATTAAAGAAGGCTTGAACTAAGGTAATGGAAGTAGTGGAATAGAGGGAGCACATTCAGAAGTATAAAGGTGCAATTGACAAAACCTGGTAACTTATAGGTGTGGGGAGCAAGGGACAATTAGGACTCAAAGATAATGCCAAGATTATTAGCCTGGGTGACTGAAAGGATAGTAATGCCATTAATAGAAACAAGGAAGTTGGGAAGAGGGACAGGTTTTTTGGAGGAAGATGATAAATTCAATTTTTGGAAATACAGAATGTGCAAGACCAGTAGGTCTTCCAGTAAGTAGAAATGTTTGGGATATAGCTGTGAATAGAAGGATAGTCCTCAGGGTTTGTATTTGCCTCAGTTTCCTCAAGTGTAAAAAGGAAATATAATAACATTTAACTCAGGGTTATTGTGAAGATCAAATGAGATATTTGGAAAATGCTCAGCCTAGTGCTTGGTATGTAGTAGTTGCTGTTTGTCTTTCATTTTTGAAGAAAATCAATGACATCATTTCATGGGTAAAGTCTTGACTTGTGAGTGAGTTAGATTTGAGTGAGGCAGAGCTGTGCAACATTATCAGCTTTGATCTCTTTTCCAGAGTAATTGATGTCCACTGGCAAAACAAAAATCAGAATGACTGGTGATGGCCCAGGAAGCAGTAGATGACCTTGGCATCTTCAATGTCTGACCAAGCTCTAAGAACTCCACTGAATCTGCTTCAGCTGCCTTCATGGCCACTGGAATGAATTGTTAAATTTTTCTCATCCATCCATTCTGCTGGGGGCAATCTTCACATGCTTGGAGTAGACATCCTCCTAATTTACTGATGGGTTTGAGGTCTGTCAGATATTCTCAACTTTTTTCACTTGTCTACAGAGATGGTTTTACTGGGGCATGACCACTGTGCATGCTACAACTGCTTGGGGCCACAGGTGGGTGTTGGGTGAAGGCGGACACCAAAGGTGGATGAGCAGTCCTGAAAAGATTCATCAAACCTTCACACCTGGGGTGTCCTCCCTATACTCCCCACAGAATGCATAGTGGGAACCATATAAATGTTAATTATAATTAGTAGGTGGTACCTGAGCTAAGCCTTAAAGAAATTAAAAAATTCTATAAGTCAGATGTTAAAACGGAGTGAATTGCAAGCATGGGGTATGGTTAGTAAGAAGGTCATGAATGAAGATAGGTGGAATAAGTGAGTCTAGAAAACAGAATCCCAGAATTTGAATTGGAAGGGACTCCATTGTACATTTAATTCAACCCTCTCTACAGCATACCTGACAAGTGGTCATCCAATCTTTGCTTGATGACCTCTATTGAGGTGAAACTCATTGCTTCCTGAGGGAGTCTGCTCTGCTTCTAGATAGCTGAAATAGCCATCCAGATAGCTGAAATATCTGGAAGGAAATAATATTAAGCCAGGAAAGGTAGACTGAAGCCAAACTGGGAAGAGCTTCAAACTCCAGGCTGAGGAATTTCTATTTTATTTAATTATATCCTATTTTTATTTTAACAGGAAATCATTAAAGATTTTTCAGTAGGGGAATGACACACAAAACTAACTCCATGTCTTAGGAATATTAGGATAACAGGATCATAGATTTAAAACTGGTAGAAACTTGAGAAGTCATCTAATCTGTCACAGTGATTTTACAGATGAGGTAACTGAGGTCCAGAGAAGTTGTCATTTGCCCAAAGTTGAAAATAGGAGAGACAGGATTCATTTAATTGTAGAACATTGTAGAATATCTGTATCCAAAGTGGGGGCCATGACAAAATCTCAAAGGGTGTGAGAACAACTGATCAGAGGGTGGGTAGAGAAATGATATTAACCAGTTAATTAATATTAAATAATACTGGAAAGGCAAGTGGGAGTCTGACTGTATAGGGCCTTGAATACTAGGCTGATGATTTTGTGTCTTATTCTAGTGGCAATAGAGTTATTAGAAATTGAATAGACGAGTGATATGGTCAGATTTGTATTTTAGAATATCAGCTTAGCACTTTGTGAGAGATAGATTAGAGAACAGAGAACTTGGGAGCAGAGAGGCCAATTAGGAGGCTATTACAATGGTTTAGGCAAGAGGTGATGAGACCCCAAGTTACAGAGAGGCAAATGGATGTGAGACAGAATTGACAAGATGTAGTAGTCGATTGAATATGTTTCTTTGTGTACCTTAAGTTCTACATTTTACCTGTCTAAAAACCTATTTTTCCTTCAATGTCCAGGTCAGGGATAGAGAAAAGATGATGTCTCTAAAGTTCTTTTAGTATTTTGAGTCCAGTGGAAGAGGGGAGGCTTCTCTCTGGAATGAGACCCTAACATCTGGCTATGACTAGAAAGTGAAGAGTAATTAATTATTCAGAAACTAAGGCATGGTGGGGGTGTGTGTGGGGGTGTTAGGGGAAGGTGGAGGGGTGAGAGAGAGGAATAGGCCTACAATATGCTAGGTATTGTGCTAAACACTTTTACAAACATCTCACTTAATCCTGGTAGCTATTATGATCTTTATTTTACAGTTGAGGAAACTGAAGCAATCAGAGTTTAAGTAACTTAACAGGACACAGAAATGCCAGAGGCCAGATTTCTCAGTTCTTTCTGACTCAAGGCCCAGTACTTTATCCACTGTGCTCTCTCAGCAGAAAGAACTTGATAATAGCAGTGACTCAATAGTTTTTAGAGAGACTGGAGACAAAGAATAATTGAAATAATTCCTATCTGACCAAGTTTGAATCTACAGACCTTCCAAGGAAAATGAAATCATTTTTGAACTGGATTACCCCTTACTTCCCTCTCCCTATGTACAATAATCAGATGGTATGAACAATCACCCAAAGTTTGGGAGAAAGCTGGTGAGATCCAAGGGGAAAATATTTATTATATAATATTTCAGTTAGCAAGCATTTCCCCCTCTTTCCTACCTCCCCTCACCTATTGAGAAACCACGTCCCACCACCCAAAAAAACCACCTCCCAACAAATATGCATAGTCAAGCAAAACAAATTCCTACATTCTCCTTGTTTAAATCAATATCTATGTCTAGATATATGTCTATAGATCTATATATCTCTATATGTCTACCTATCTAATTCTGAATCTTGATTCCATCACAAATATGTTTTTGGTGGGCATCCTGCTTCATTGCCTGTCCCCTGAAATTGTGGTTGGTCATTGCATTGATCTACGTTACTAAATCTTTCAAAGCTGTTTCTTATTATTTCATAAGATTATTCTGGTTCTACTGCCTTCATTCTATACAACTTAATACAAGTCTTTCCAGGTTTCTCTGAAACTGATCTTTTCACCATTTCTTACAGCACAACAGTCTTCCCTTGCATTTAATTTATTGCTTATTTTATTTAGCCATTGTCCTGTTTTGGGGAAGTCCCTTATGTGGGAAACTGCAGTGGGTTCTCCTCTTTCCTTTGCTTTGTCATGCTGCATTCTCCCTTCACTTGGTGTTTCCACCAGTTATGAGCCACACATTTCTCCAGGTGATGATACCTGTTGTTTCCTCCCACTGACCCGTTGTAGTGTCTTCTTGGTTGTTTGACCCCCTTACTGACTAACCCTGCTGTTTACATGACATGCTTGACCTTTAGTATGATGTGACTGTTCTAGATCAGGTTTTCTTTCCTGATCCTTGACTAACTCATGCTTCTGATATCTTCTTCACTCTTCACCTTCCCTCTCAAAACAGGGTTTCAGGAAAAGGCATGAAAAACTCATGCATATTAAAATATCAGACTTATCAAGTTCAGTGTTTGATTTATTCAGGGAAGAACAAGACAGTCCAAGAAAGGAATCTGCAAGTGTGGAACATCTGTCATCAGTTTCTGAGGGGAGCTAATCTATTCAGTTTGGGAACTTCTGCCTTAAGCCAAGCTGTTTAGACTCACGAGTGAGTAAACAACTCAAATTGTCCAGTATATTTAGCCGTCCCCACCTGACTGGACTGGATTCAGCTATCCTTCACATCTCACTGAGCCATTCAGAGTTTAGCTTCTCTTTTCTGTCTTACTGCCCTTTTCTACCTCTTACTCGGGCCTCAATGGTCAAATCAATCTTACCATTGTTTCTGGAAAGGGAGTGTCAACTGATTTCCCTACAGACCAAGTCATAGTGCCTGTGACTCCAAAGCCACTTTTTTCCCTGACCTTAACTAACAAATATTTGGGAATATCATCTCCTCTGTCACTAACTAGTATTTGTATAGCACTTTAAGGTTTGTAAAGTACTTTATAAATATTATCTCATTAAATCTCCACAATAGCCTTAGGAGACAGGTACTATTATTACAGATGGGGAATAAGGTTTAGTGAGGTAACTGTATGTGAGGTTGGATTTGAACTCAAGTCATCTTTATTCTAGATCAGGTGCTCTAACATCTAAACTAAAGGTATCAAACATGCTGCCAGGCCACATGCAGGCCCTAAATATGGCTGGAATCAAATTAAAATAGAATTGAGATTTATCTAGTAGAATAAATAAAAATGCAACAAAATATTAAAATGTGGTTTTCTCAGTCAATAGTGCCTATACAGGTTGTTTTGTGGCCCCATTTCTACTGCCCTATACCAGTTAACTGCCCTTAGAATGAAGGCAGCTATTGTCACTTCAGCACATAGTAGATGATTAGCAAATGCTTTTTAATTCATTCATTCAATAATGAACAAGAGGAAGGATGTACTTTTTCTTAACAGGTACTAAGTGGTAAAGCCAATATTTTAACCTAGGTCCTTTGTTTCCCAATCCACATGGTTCTTTCTTCAATACCACATATCTGGGCTTCTAGTAAATGATTCTATTTCTTTGTTCTTATTCAAAATCTATTTCTTTCCATTTTGTTGCCTTCTTTCCCCTTTCTTTTATAGCCTAGTTTAGCTTTCTTAGATAGAATTAGAATAGATGCTTAATTAAACTCAGAGAGCTTCCAGACAAGCAAAGCTCTAATCCAGTTGGGGGCATAAATTTGCTCACCTGCTTTTGATCTGTTCACCTGTTCTCAAACATGCTCTGCTCCTCTTAGATCTATACTGATGCCTTTAGATCTATTTGTTTTCTTTTCCTTTCTGTTTACATACATCTGTTATCCATGAGAAACAAATCAGTGGCCATAGTAGCAGGATGGATAAAGATAATGTAAGGTTCGGTGGGCAGACAGCAAAACCAGCATCCTGTTAATAATAATTTCTGCTAATCATAATTAGTTATAGCAGTAGTAGCAACAGTAAACTTAAAATAGCTAAATTTCAGATGTTTCTGTTACTTTCATGGATATGAAAGGAAGGCTGATCCAACACCTACCTTTGAAGAGATAAAGAGAAGATGAAACGGGCTGTTTGTGACCACTGATGATTTCGGCAGTCCTGGTAATGACTGTTTGGATTCTCTGCTTGGGAACATTTACCTCCCTTAACATTCCAGGAAAGTGTTTGAAAATAAATAACCTTGTTTGGTAGAAAACTAAATGAAAGCAACCTTAGGCTCAGTGAGTGAGAGTCAAAGGAAGGCAAATTGCAGCTCAAAATGAGGGAGAGCTTCCTAACAGATTCAGCTATTTGAAAATGGGAAGGAGGGAGTATGCCATTCTGGAAAAGAATTTAGGATTATGGGAGAAAGGATCTTGAACTATTCATTGGTGAAGATTTTCCTAGTGACCACATACACAAAGGAGGGTAAAGACAGAAGGAAAGGTCCTATAGAAACCAAAATATTAACCGTTGCACTTTCTGTGATTAAAAAAACAAACTAGAAACAAAGTTAGTGTCCATCAATTGGGAAATAGTTGAGAAATTTATGGTATATGAATGTAATTAATTTCTCCTGCACTCTTTAACAAAAGATGAATATGAGGAATTCAGAGACACATTGGATATCTTGTATAAAATATTTTTGTAGTTATTGAATTAGTATTTAGATTTTTATGCACATGTGCCCCATTTTTCTAATTCTCTCTTCTGTATAACAGCATGAAAAAATGGAGGAACATTGGATTGGGAATTTGGGGGATTAGGTTTTAATATTGAGTCTGATACTAGCTGTGGGATGTTGAACAACTTGGTTAACATCTCTGAACCTCAGTTTCCTCAAATATAAATTGAGGAAGTTGGACTAAATGATGTCTAAGGCATTCTATGGCTCCAAATCAATGACCCTGTCCCAATTGACTTGAGCAGGCAGCATAGAGAAGTAGAAAGAAAGAAGCATAGACATACAATAAGAAGACCTGAGTTGATTACTGATTTTTGGGCAAGTCATTTGGCTTATTTGGGGCACAATAATACCCTCCAAATAAACCAACATATTCATAATAGTCAGTCACTTGAGTGCAAAAGTGGGCAAACACAGAGTGACAAAAATATAATGGAAAATATGGTTAAGAGTTAATAAATAAAAGAGGCTAACAGATGGTATATAGAAATCTCACAATCATATATTGTGAATAGTTTCTTTAAGAAAAAAGTTAGGAAGTATTGGACACGGTTAAGACTGGATAACATAAAAACAATGAAATTACATATCTTGCCAAGAAATGACTAGCTAATGGTATGGGGGTCATCTCCTACTAAGTCACTTGTGTACTGTCAATCTACAGCAATAAGCAAAATCAGTACCAGATTAGACTACAAACAAGAAGATATGACATAAGACAAAAACAGCCCCAACTTGACAAGACATTGATGCCCCATAATGAGAAATGGACAAAAGGACAAATATCAATGTAGACTATCTTAATTTCCAAGGAAGTGTAATTGATATAAAGTAATCAGCCCAGAGATGAGGCCAACATAAGGAGGTAATCAAAAAATCCTAAACACTCCTTGACCAGAAGATCCCTGGTTGCCTTGTCATCAAGTATGTGCTAGAGCAGAGGTAGGGAATCTGCAGCCTCGAGGCCATATGTGGCCTTCTTAGTCCTTGGGTGTGGACTTTTGACTGAGTCCAAGTTTTACAGAATAAATTTTTTTATTAAGGGGATTTGTTCTGTAAGTTTGGATAAAGTTAAAGGGCCACACTTGAGAACCTAGAGAGTCATGTGTGACCTTGAGGTTGCAGGTTCCCCAGCCCTGTGGTAGACAGTTTTGAGACTGGAACTTGAGTCTTCCTGACTCAACCAAATTCTCTATCTACTATATTAAACTACTTCTCAGTGATGAATTCCCTTAATAAACCACAGTTTATTTTAAACATTTCTCTATCATGGTACAATTTAGGTTGCTTCCAGGTTTTTTGCAATTACTTATAATGCTGTCAAATGAAAATTTTTGAACAAATAGCTTTTTTTCTTGTTTTTATCAATACATTTATCATATATTCCCAACAATGGAACTTTGAGTTCAAATTATTCTTTGTATGATTATTTTTGTAATTTTTACTACTATATTGAACTCCAAAAAGATTCTATAGGCTTATCACTTCTCCATCAAAGAGTGTACTTGCTTCTTCACATCCCCTTTAATATTGATTTTCATTGCTTTAGTTATTTTTTTGTGACTTGTTGGGTTTAAGGAGGTAAAGCTGTTTTAATTTAGATCTTTCTGGTTATTAATGAGTGATTATTAAAATTGTATTTTTAAAACTTTTTGTATCTATACAGTACTTTATGTACAGAGGTGTCATATATATGAATATACAATATACATACATGCATAAAACATTTCTCTATATACATACATATGTATATATATATATACATGTATATAAATGTATACATTTATAGATAGACATACATAAAATTTGTTGAAATGAATTTAAAAGATCAGGGTATAACTCATAGAATCACTGAATTATAAAGATGAAAAATAATATCTAAGTCTAATCCTCTTTATTACAGATGAAAAACTGAGGTCTAGTGAAGTTAAGTGACTTACCAATGTCCTGTACAACTTAAATAGCAAATAGAGGATTTGAACACAGGACCTCTGTCTCTAACAGAACTCTTTCTACTGCACCATACTGCTTTTAATTACAAAGTCAGGTAGTCAGTAAATAAATATTTATTAGAGGTTTACTGTGTTCCAAGAACTATGCTAGACTCTGGAAATATAGAATCAAAAGACAGTCCCTGCCCTCAAGAAGCTTACAAGGTATTAGAGAGGCAATAAGCAAATGAATATCTACAAAGATAGATATATACAGGATAAATAGGGAGTGACTAATAGAGAAGAGGCACTAGAATTAAGAAGACTTGGGAAAGGTTTCCTTTAGAAGATACGATTTTAGTTGGGACTTAAATACAGTCAGGAAGCCAGGAGGTGGAGATGAGGAGGTAGACTATTCCAGGCATAGGAGACAGCCAGGGAAAATGCCTAGCACAGAGAGATGGAGTGTCTATTTTGTGGTACTTAAGGAAGTCAGTGTCACTAGATGGAAGAGTAGGTTATGGGGAGTAAGACAAAAAGACTGGAAAGTTTGGAAGGGTATAGGTTAAGAAGGGTTTGAAATGGCAAACAGAATTTTGTATTTGATGCTGAAAGTCACTAGTTTATTGAGTAGGGGGGAGAGGTGACATGGTTGGACCTGTGTTTTAGGAAAATCACTTTGGTAGCTGAATAGAAGATGACTTGCAGTGAGGAGAAACTTGAACCAGAGAGACCCACCAAGTAGGCTTTTGTAATAGCCCAAATATGAAATGATGGGATCCTGAATCAGAATAGTGGCAATGTCTGAGGAGAAAAAAGGTTATCTATATTAGACAGATTGATTGCATATGGGGGAGTAAGAGATAGGATAGAATCAAGAATGACATGTAGATTGCAAGTCTGGGGGACTGGGAGGATGGTGGCACTCCCTGCAGTAATAAGGAATGAGGACAGAAGGAGAGGGCAGGTGGGGCTTAGGGGAAAAGATATATGAATTCAGTTTTGACCATGTTGACTTGAAGATGTCTACCTGGGCAGCTATGTGGAACATTATGAAGTCATGAAGACTCAATCTTCTTGAGTTCAAATCTGATCCTAGACACTTACTACCTGTGTGACTCTGGACATATCACTCCAGTATCTTCACCAAAAATCCCCCAAATGGGGTCACAAAGAGGTGGACAAAGAGGACAACTTGACATCTAGTTAGAGATGTCTGAAAGGCAATCAGAGATGCAGTATAGGTAAATTTGAGAATCATCAGTATAGAGATGGCAATTAAATCCACATGAGCTGATGAAATCACCAAGTGAAAATAGTGTGGAGGAAGAAGAGAAGAGGGTCCAGGACAAAACCCAGTTGGGTATCTATAGTTAACTAAAGGATTTGATCCAGAAGAGGATTCAGCAAAGTAAACAGAGGAGTGATCAATAGGTAGGAGGAAAAGGAGGAGAGAGTAGTGTCCTGAAAACTTAGAGAGAAGACAGTATCAAGGAGGAGAGAGTGATTAGCAGCATGAAGACTGAGAAAAGATCATTAGATTTGGCAACTTAGAGATCATTGGTGACTCAGGAGAGAGCGTTTAGGGGAATGATAAAGTTAGAAGCTGGATCATAAGGGCTTGTAACAGCAAGGACCCCAGGATACACAGGAGGGCCTGCTGAACAGGTTCTGAGATCTGCTTTTCTAAAAGGAAAGCAACTTTTGAAGAGCTAACAATCTACCTTAATCAAGCACATATATCATTCACTTAGTTCAGGGGAAAAAGTCAGCCCCCTGAACTTCAGAGAAAATACAAAAAGAGAAATAAAGATCAACCAACGGAGAGTGCTTTCAACTGTCTGATCATAAGCAATACATACATCACAGATCAACGGACAGATCCAACTCTCTGACATTACATACATACATAGTTACCAAAAAGAGAAGAATCAACCTCTGAGTTTTCAAAGCTGGGGGGCTCCTTTGGCCAGTCTCATTTGACCAAACAAAGACTTCCAAGAAGTAAGGCCCAAAACAAAACCTCATCTCAGAGTATTTTATATACTATTCAGAGCCTGAGGGCAAAGCCCTCTGAACCAGTGCCTCAATAGAAATTAACAAAAGGTGTGGGCCTCCCCTATCAAGCACCTGAGTCAGACTTGGAGGTGCTGACTTCCCCTGACCTTAATGGTCAGGTCCATTTATGTGTGGGGAAGATTTTTAACTCTCATTAGTATTACAAGGGTTAAGAAGAGAGTGAAAGTGAAAGAGGAGACACCTAATGTAAAGGACCTTTTCAAGGAGTCTAGTAACCAAAGAGAAAAGAGATAATGGATAATAGTTAACTGGGATGGAAGGATTAAGTGTAAGATTTTTTGAGATTGGAAACCATTTGGAGGCAGTATGGAAGGAGTCTAGTAGACAAGGAGAGATCATGAGATGAGAAAAAAGGAAAAAGAGGGACCTCAGAGCGAATGACTTCAATTTTCTCTGTAAAATATGAGGCAAGACCTAAGCTACAGTTATGCCACAGAATGTTCAAATTAGAAAAGATTTAATATAATTTGTTAAGTTTTCCATTATAATTAACTGTAAACAGAGGCATAAGCATGTGGGAAAAGAACGTGCAAGACTGAAAACAACACGTATTATTAATTGCTTTCTCCATGCAAAGTTCTGTATTGTGCTCTGGAGAAGAGAAAATGTTTGGTTGACACAGGCCCGACCTCACAAAGCTTTTAGTCTATAACTGATAATTTCTGTTACCATTCTGACTACGACTATCTGTACAATGTTTAACTATCATGGCAGCAATGCTAACAAATAATATTAGTATTCTGAGGAAGAATTACTAAACTAAACAACAGATATAGTACATTTTTCTCTTTTACTGAACTTTCTTAAATGTTTTAAAGAAAAATGACTTCCCAGCATTGTTCCTGTACATCATCTTGTAAAGCATCCGAAAGGTCCTTCGTGGTGGTAGCACTGAATGAAGAGGACACTTTTTGAAGTCCCCTTCCCCATATCTCACCCCACTGCCCCACCCCAACCAGAAAAGGAGATGCTAATGATCATAGGCCTGTTCTCTATAGGTGAATGAACACCTATAGAGTGAATATAGGGGAATTATTAATGAATAATTATAGAATTCACAGATCATGGAATGATAATTGCTGGCATTTAGCATATTAAAGTGTTTTTTTTCCATTTCTCCATTTTATTTATTGTTTGCCTTTGTTTCTCATATACAATTCTTTTTTTTAAAAAATGTATAATTTGTTTAGTTTTCAGTTTTCAACATTCACTTCCACAAGAATTTGAATTTCAAACTTTCTCCCCATCTCTCCCCACCCCCAACCCCAAGAGAGTATGCACCTCATCCACCCTTCCCTCAGTCTGTCCTCACTTCTATCACCCCACTTCTCCTATTCCCTTTCTGCTCTACTTTCCTGTAGAGCAAAATAGATTTCTATGCCCTGTTGCCTGTATATCTCATTTCCCAGTTGCACAACATATTAAAATTTACTAAACACTCTATCTATATTATTTCACTTGTGTCTACAAGGTAAATACTTCAAGTCTTATTGTCCCCATTTTATCGAGGGGAAAACTGAGCCTCACAGAGATTAAGTGATTTGCCCACGGTTCCACAACTAGTAAGTTTCAGAGGTATGATTCAAACCAGTCTCTTCTGACTCCAAGTCTTTCTCATTATACTGCACTGCCTCTCATGAAAGGCTATAGCAGCCAAGTGGAAACAATTGGGAAAGAAAACCGGATTTGCCCCATTGTTCCACATTTCCAGGGACTCTCAGAACATGGTCATAGAGCAGGAAAACACTGATAAAAAGGCTTGTGAAAGGATAGAGCAGCAGTAAAAATTAGTTACATGGAGATCACAGTGCTGGAAAACTGCAGGCCTGCCAAGGGTTATTATGTGGTGTAATATTATGCATCTTATTAAAGCAAATATGTTGATAAATAACTTGGTGTTGAACCAGTCTTAAAGAAACATTTCAGGGCTTTGTGAGGCACTATGCCTGTGCTTGATGGCTGATTACATTCTTATTTCTGGATGTTAATTCCAAGTCAATTGATCTAGATATTCAGGACCTTTGTTGAGTACTGGTTCTTCCTCCCTTTCCATCGCCAGGAAGAGACTGGCAGCATGTCCCCTTCCAGGCTGCTCATTCTCCAGCAAATATTCCTGTTCTGCCCTCCGTTGTTAACCTCCCAACTTTGTTCTTACTGTCTTTCATAGAAGTAATTCTAAACATGAGAATTCCTAAGCATTGGTGTAGAATATTTTGTGAATGCCACCAAATGTCATAAACTGGTGAGTTATGATCCAAAAGGCCACCCTGGCTCACCAGAGAGAAATTGCAAAGAAATCTGAGATGAATTGATCTAGTAAGGGGAAAAGAATCATGTGAGGGCACCATCATGGAAACACAGGGAAAAGAGTTTTCAAAAAGAGGGTATGGTTAACACTGTCAAAAAGAGAGGTCAAGAAGCACAAGAATTAAGAAAAGGTCATTGGATTAGTATAAAGATACCATTGATGACCTTGGAGAGAGAGTAGTTTCAGTTGAGTAGCAGGGAGGCAAGCCAGAGCACATTGAGAAATGAATGGGAATTGGTAAAAATGTAGAACCATAAGTGTAGATAGTTTTTTCTAGGAGTTTGGTGAGGAAGAAATATAGGCCTATAGCTTGAGGGATTCCATATTTCCAGTGATTAAGAAGTAGGTGGGAACTGAGAAAACTGAAGTAATAAGTATAAAAAGTTTTCTTCCTCTTCCTAGGACCTTGGCTCTGAAAGGGAAAAGAAATATAGAACGATAACTGGAATGACCAAATGTAGGGTTCATTGTGAAGAATTAAGGTATGAGTTGGAACAGATGGCCTCTGAGGTCCCTTCCAACTCTGAGATTCTGAAAATAAATATGTTTAGATGGACCTAAGTTTTCACTGATGTGAGCCTTCATCTATGGGCATAGTTTTCAACCCCCTCCATGCCCTCTCATGCTGTACAATTCTTGCCAATTCCTTTCCACAAATTTTTCAAAGATGTCTTAGAGGTCTTCACCTCATTAAAAAGTATCTTGGGGGTAGTTGGGTGTCACTCAGGCTGCTCATTTGTTACTTCTAATTCTTTCTATGTGATCTGCCTAAATGCTTTTCCAGAGATAAATGTACACAATTAATCACTGGATATATGTATGTGTTTTTAGATCATCTACAAACATTCATTTAACTACTTATGTTCAACTTGCGATCTTTGTCTAATGGCCAATAAGTTATACACACAGTTGGGGAAAACAACGATATACATATTGACATTCTTACCATAATTAAAACCAGAAGACATAAAAAAAGAAGTCCAGGAGATAAATGAGAGGCCATTCAGAGGAAAGTTCTGCATATGGTCAAAATACAAATCTCATGTTATTTTTCTCAACTGTCACATCATAGTTTGAAATAATGATGCATCTTCCAATCACTTAAAAACTCAATCCAAGAGACATCTCAGTGTTCAATGACTAAATCAGAAAATATAGTAGATGTGAAAAAATGTGGAAAGAAGAATCTGTATCTGTCAGTGTTTGACAAGATAAAAGAATTTTCTAGACCTCTAACATACAGTGCGGCATTGGGTTTCTTCCTTCCAGCCAGGAGCTGCTATTTCTCCAAACGCAAAGGTTTTCTGAGTACAAATGCCAAATTTCCAAACAAATTTTTGGAATAAATCATAAAGGTTCAAATGACTTCTGGTAGTTTTGGGCTAGGCAAATCATACAGCTTTTGGGCAATGGAAACATCTTCCTTCCTCCCCTTCCCCCGTTACCATTTCCAGTGAAGAAAGGACTCTTTAGGTGTTTGGGCTGCCCACCCCAACATAGACTCATTGGTATTGAAGATTTGCCTATCTTGCTAAGCACAATTGTTCTTGGCCCTGGAGCTCCATAATCACAGTCTCTGGACATCTTTTCCAATCCCCCCAGTCGATGCTGCTATTTTTACACTTCTTTGGCTGAGTTGTGGGATCCATCCCCATAGGAACTGTGACTGAATTAATTTCACAGATTCTTGCTCCTCACTTAGGGAAGGAAAAACATAAGAAGACTTTTAAAAATGTCTGTTGGATCCTTTCTGATTTGGCTCCGGACACAGGCCCTGGGAAAAGAGGAGGTAGAGGAAGGATGTTAGTCAGATGCTCTGTCATTCGTAGTGATAAATCCTAAAGGGGGAATGTAGTAGGATTAATTAATTCCATAATATAGCTATGAAGCCCTTTTGGACCTGTCAACATCTACTCTGCTGTCATTTTAAAAAGCTGTTTTGACAGATGAAAGAGTGTAATAATATATAGTGACTCATGCAGATGTGGCATAATGAATGAACTTTTTTCCTTTAGGGTAAACCCCATCTCCACAAATTATCTTTATTTACTACAAGGTTAAAGGAGAGCCTTTGTTGGAAGAGACTATGATTCAGTTGATTGGACGTTCCATATGAATATCTCTCTCTCTACACTACCTGAACAGTACACATATCTTGAATAGGCATTGCAAATACAGCTATCCTTTCCCCATTGAAGCTTTGGTATGTTGCAGGTTGGCATAAGAAATTAAATGGGAATTTTGGAGGAGTTTTGCAGAACCCACAGATGACATGTGAAGACCAGCAGACAACACAGAAAAAATTTAGAAATTCAGAAGTGCATAAGCTATATGTATAGTATTTTAAAATATCAACATATTTAATCTTTTAAGGTACTTTGATACCCCATAAAAGAAAAAGAAAAATTCAGACTTCTTCTCTGGTATGAAGGGAGGGCCGAAGAATTTTATGTGGATTTTTCAGATCAAGGGGGCAATGTGCCCTTAGCCCCCACAATGTGAAAGGATTAACTACACATAATTAGCATTTCCAAAGTTGAATAGAAAGAAAATATCAAACTATGATGCATTTCAGAATTTTCAGGCACTTCCAACAATCCCAGTTTTTCCCCTGAAACAGAAATCCATTTTTTTATTTCTAAATTTTTAAAATTCATTTTGAACTTAAATACACAAAAAAAGACCAAAAAAGAGAGAACATCTGCATGTGCACTGCACAATGTAAGAAGAGGATTCAATATAGACTATGAATTTCTATTTCACACTATTTCCTCTTTTGAAAAACTTTGTAATAAATATTACACATCATTTTCAAAGCTGCCCTACTTTTCTGTGCTTCCTTCTAAATTTTCCTTTGTACTCTGCTGTGCACTTTTATTTTATATTTTTTCTCCTTTCCTCCCCACTCAATCCTAGAGAAGGCTACCATTAGATAAAAAATCCATTTTTTTGAATGCCAATATTCTTCCACTGACACTATGTGACTGCGAATCACAAAATAGTATAGTCTCAGAAGAATCAATCTTGTGGATCATCTAAAGGATGATGGAGAGATGCATGGTGTGCATAGACCACAGCACAGATTGTTTGCAAGGAACATTAAGCTATCATTAAAGAAATTTGTGAATGGAAAAGAAAGTGAGTCAGTTGCACAGTGAGAATTAATGAATAATAACTTATATATTACTCTGGTATCTTAATACTGAATGACCTAGAACACTCTCAGAATGTTGGGGCTAATTTTTTTTGTGGATAATTTATAAGGGGACATGGATACATAGGCACAGTATGAAAAAGCATGAATAGGTCACAATCTGCACTACTCAAAGCACTACTCTATGAAAGCATAGAGTTACTGAAGTATTGAAAAATTTCGGGGTGGAGCCAAGATGGCGGAGTAGAAAGACTCACATTTGCTAGCTCCGAACCCACAGCCCATGGATTCCCTCTAAAAAGAACTCCTGACAAATTCTGGAACAGTGGAAGCTGCGCAGAAACACAGTGAAGGAGATTTCCGTTGCAGAGAGCCCTGAAAAACCCACCGCAAAGGTACACCAGACAGGAGCGGAGTCCTGTCCTGCCGAGGGCTCCCTGTCCTGCCGAGCGCTCCCCTCCCCCGCCCCGGCCACGCGGCACTGAGAGGAGCAAGCAGACCCAAGCAGGCGTCAGGGACCTGAATCTCCGGCAGCTGTGAAGGTCCCACCACCCACAGACGCACAGGTCAGTGAGAGAGATGGGCTGAGAGGGGAGCGGGGTATCTCCTGGACTCGGAC
>CM053773.1:64900537-64970868 GCA_028658325.1 Potorous gilbertii
CACAAATGGGGAGAAAATTTTGGAACCCAAAATCTTGTGAAAATGAATGTAAAAAGTTAAATAAATTTATTTAAAATAAAAAAAATAAAAATAAAAGAAAAGAAAAACAAAACAAAAAAAAGCTAAAAATATATATAAAAAAATAATAAAAAAATTTTAAAAAAAGAAAAAAAAAGAAAAATTTCCTCCAGGTTATATTAGGTCCAGTCAAATATGTTAAGTTAAAGTAACTGCCCAATGTTATAACTTCAAAATGCTATGTTCCCATATGTGAATGTTTTCTGAGAAAGCAATAAAGAATATGACCATTTATATCTTTGATTTTGCTATTCAGGGTCAAAGGCAGCTAGGTGAGAAGGTGGGTAGAGCACTGGGTCTTAAGTCCTAAGTTCAAATCCAGCTCAGATATTTCCTACTTTTATGATACTGTATGTCATTGTTTCTATTTGCCTGCCTCAGTTTTCTAAACTATAAAATGGGGATAAAAATATTCCCTACCTCTCAGGATTTTTCTGAAGATCAAATGAAATAATATAAAGGGCATTGCATAGTGCCTGCCATACAGTAGGTGCTTAGTAAATGCTTGTTTCCCCCCTTCTTTGCTATGTTTGCAGAAAGTGAAGAAAGCTTACAGTATATTTGGTGGATCTGCTCTGTGGTGAACTTTACAGGGGATATGGAAAAAATATACACAGGATGGACTGGCAGAAAGAGGCATGTTTTGAGTTGTATCATGGCGGAAACTCCTGAATTGATGCATTTGAGTGTTTTTGAGTTTAGGGCCTACTTTGAGCCTAATTTTCACTTTCACTGCCAGACTGAGTCCTCAGAGAGCAATTATTACTGCTCCCCTCAAGGATAACCTTGAGAGATTGATGGTTTCTAGAAATATTGCTTATAAGCCTCCATCTTATGCTTATAACTCCATTGATGATTAAGTAGTCTATCAGAGTTAATTACCTTTTCAAAAGACATATTTACTGAGGTGATGTAGTAGAAGAACTGGTGCATGGAACAACTCCTCCCACCCCAAAGTTCAGAACATGCTCTTCCATAATTATATACAAGATCTGTGGGGAAAATGGGCTGAGGCTTAGAGAGTACATATGGTAAAGGTGATAAATCACAGCTCTTAGTTAATAGAAGTCCTTTTCTCTGTTAGGGGATTTGTCATGAAGTTTCCCTTAAGTGTAGCTCTCTGTTGAACTTTGAACTCTGGTAAAGCTGTAGAGTATTGAAGTTCTCTTTCCTCAGTGTGCCTAATTTTGCCTTGGTGTGTTTCTCAACTTCTTACATGGATACTACCATCAGCTACTGCTGTTCCTTGGACTTTGCTACCAATACTGATGGGAAGCCCACATCTTCTAACTTTTCAAAGTGCATAAGCTCAATGGGGAGGGCAAGTGAAGGAAACCGCAATCTTTTCTGGATGAAGAATTCTAACTGGAAGAAACATTTTAACAGGGAAAGTAGAAAATGACATTCTCAATAGATAGAAGAAAATCAGGACCAAAGTGGAGAGGTGGACAGATAGAAGGGTGTGACATGCAAATGAAAGAGAAATATAGGCTTCAGGAGTCATTTCTTAAAACCTTCCACATCCTTCTAATAAGGATAAAGTCCAGGATTTGAGCTTGGATCTCCTGACATCAAAGCTGATTGTACCTCCAGGTCTAATAAGGTCTGTATTAGGTACAGAACCCTCTGTAAATTGTTCCCTAAGTCTCTTTTGCTTGCTTTCCCTGCCCCCACTATCATAACTAAAAGTGATCTATCTCTCCCAAATTTCCTTCATGCATTTTTATGAAATTCTTTTTTGCCTTTATCACATTTTATATATTGTGCAATTCTTATTTGTATACATATTAAAGGTTCAGTGCTGAAAGGGGCCTTAGACATCTCCTAGACTCTGAAAACTGAGGCCCAGAAAAGGTAAAGTGAGTCACCCAAAATCACCTAGCTAGTGAGCAACAGAGCTGGAAATTGGATTCTCTTCTCATTATATAATGCTATCATCTCTTTTATTGAATTGAAAGCTCTTAAAGGATAATATCTTATATTTGAATCATTAATGCCTAGCACAGAACCTGGACATAACTGGCACTTAATATTAATTAGCTTAAATTATACTGAGATAGGATATGAGCCTTTCTCTTCACCCCCCATTTAATAGTGTTTTTTTTTCCAATTACACGTAAAAATAGTTTTCAATATTCACTTTTATAGGATTTTGAGTTCCAATTTTTTCTTCCTCTCTCCCTCTCCTCCTCCCTTACCAAGATGGTAAACAATCTGATATCGGCTATACATGTACAATCACATTAAACATATTTCCACATTAGTCATGTTGTACAAGAATTATAACAAAGGGAAAATGAGAAAGAAAAAAGAGAAAATAGTATGCTTTGAATTGCATTTAGATTCCCTAGTTCTTTTTCTGAATATAGCATTTTCCATCATGAATCTTTTGGAATTGTCTTAGATCCTTGCATTGTTGAGAAGAGTCAAGTCTATCAAAGTTAGTCCTCACACAATGTTGTTGTTAATGGATACAATGTTACTATATACAAAGTACTCTCTTTACTCAGCATCGGTTCATGCATGTTTTCCCAGACTTTTCTGAAATCCATCTACTCAATGTTTTTTATAGCATAACAGTATTATATTACATTCATATACCACAACTTGTTTAGCCTTGATGGGCATTCCCTCAATTTCCAAAAAGAGCCTCTCTATATATTTTTGTACATGTGAGTCCCTTTACCTTTTTATGATCTCATATTGCTGGGTCAAAGAATTTATAGTTTTATAGCCCTTTGGGTATCATTCCAAATTGCTCTCCAGAATGGTTGGATCAGTTCACCACTCTACCAATAATATATTAGTGATTCAATTTTCCCATATCTTCTCCAACACTTATCATTTTCCTCTTTTGTCATATTAGCCAATATGATAGATATGAGGTGGTACCTCAGAGTTGTTTTAATTTGTAATTCTCTAATCAGTGGTGATTTAGAGCATTTTTCGTATGAGGTTTTTTTGAAGGATGTGTAGTACTCAGAGAAGGGGAGAAGACTGGAAAAGGCATTCCAGGAAGAGAGTCTTGTAGGAGCAAAGCCAGGTCGGGGGAATTAGAGGACAACCTCAAGGTTGGGGTCTTCTGTGGCAACCCCAGAAGCCAAATTGTTTTGTGCAACTAGATTGTTTCAGTGAAATAAACATCAGATAGAACTCCTATCTTTTGGGTCACTTGGTACTCAGGAGACAGGTTGTTCTTCCAAGTTCAGAACTCATGTAGCCAGTCAAGGCTCTGATTTGTTTTAGAAGCTAGTTTGGAACCTCTGTATTCATATGAAGAGAATTCATGTGTTTCAGAGACAGTGAAGTCATTTTTTTGGCAGGAAGAATCATAAACACCACTGCACTATGATGGCTCAGAGAGAATTGTTATTATGCCAAACACAGCCTTGCCTCCCCAGTTTGCTGCCATATGTGTCTACTATGTTTTATGAATAAACAGCATTGCTCTCAAGTTCAACTACATCAACAATGAGGCACTGCCCTGACAATGTTTTTGAATAATTAGAAGAGACATTATTTTTAGAGACACGATGGATGATAGGAGTGTGAAATAATAGAAAATTAATATCTTGGATCTATGTAGTGGCCTGCTTCCAAGTGACATTTTACATGTATCACTGTGATGACAAACTGTAGAGGCCAGCTTAGAGAGTGGATGAACTTTGTTCTTTTTGCAATTATTTTAAAATTTTATTTCATTAGGCATTTCCCAATCACATGGAAAACAATTTTAACAATCATTTAGAAAATGTAAAAAATTTCAAATTCTCTCCCTTCCACCCCTCCTCATGCCTTAAGAAGGCAAACAATTTGATTTCAATTATACATATGAGGTCATGTGAAATATATTTCATATTAGTTCTGTTGCAAAAGGAAACACAAAGAAAACAAAACAATAAAAATAAAGATAGTAAAAAGAAGTATGCTTTAATCTGTATTCAGAGTTCATTGGTACTGGTAGCATTTTTCATCACGGGGCTTTTGAAATTGTCTTGGATAATTGTCTTGATCAGAGTAACTCTTTCACAGTCAATCGTTCTTACAGTATTGCTGTTACTGCATATAATGATCCCCTGCTTCTGGTTACTTCACTTTGCATCAATTCATATAAATCTTTCTAGGTTTTACTGGAAACATCCTGCCCATCATTTCTTATAGAAAAATAGCATTCCATCACTATCATATACCGCAACTTACTTAGCCATTTGCCAGTTGATTGACATCCCCTCAATTTCTAATTTTTTGCTACAAAAAAACTGCTATAAATACTTTTGTACAAATAGGTCCTTCTTGCTTTTCTTTGGGATATGGACCTAGTAGTGCTATTGCTAGTTCAAAGGGTATATAGAGTTTTATGGCCCTCTGGGTGTAGCTCCAAATTGTTCTCCAGAATGGTTGAACTAGTTTACAATGCTAGCAATAATACACTAATGTCCTAACTTGCCCATATCTCCTCCACCATTTGTCATTTTCCTTTTCTGTCATGTTAGCCAATTTGACAGGTGTGAGGTAGTATATCAGAGTTATTTTAATTTTTATAATCAGTAGTGATTTAGAGCAGTTTTTTTCACATACCTATTAATAGCTTTGATTTCTTCATATGAAAACTGCCTGTTGGTGTCCTTTGACTATTACTCAACTGAGGAATGGCTCTGATTTTTTAAAAAATAAATTTGGTTCAGTTCCCTAAATATTTGAGAGATGAGATCTTTATCAGAGAAACTTGCTGCAAAAATTTCTCTCCAGTTTCTTGTTTTCCTTTTAGTTGCATTAGTTTTGTTTATGCAAAAGCTTTTTAATTTCCTGTAATCAAAATTTTCTATTTTACTTCCCGCAATTCCCTCTAATATGTTTTTGGTCATACACTCTTCCCTCATCCATAGATCTGATGGGTATAATTTCTTATGTTCCTCTAATTTACATATGATATCACCCCTTATATGTATATCACTTACCCATTTTGCCCTTACCTTGATATAGTGTGAGATGTTGGTCTATGCCTAATTTTTGCCAAATGACTTTCCAGTTTTCCAAGCAATTTTTGTCAGATGTTGAGTTCTTACCCTAAACACTTCGATCTTTGGGTTTTTCAAATATGAGATTACTGTGGTCATGTGCTACTGTGTATTGTATACAATATTTATTCTCCACCACTCTGTTTCTTAGCCAGAACTGGATTGGTTTGATGACTATCACTTTGTAATGCAGTTTGAAATCTGAAACTGCTAGCAGACTTAACTTTTTAAAAATTGATTTCCTTGATATTTTTGACTTTTTGTTCTTCCAGATGAAATATGTTACTATTTTTTGTAGCTCTATGAAATAATTCTTTGATAGTTTGACTGATATGCCACTAAGTAAACTAGTGTAAGTAGTATAGTGTAGTGTAGGTAGGTAGGGTAGTGTAGTATAGGTAGGTATTTTATTACATTGGCTCAGTTTACTCATGAGCAATTAATATTTCTCCAGTTGATTAGATCAGTCTTTATTTTGTGAAAAGTGTTTTGTAATGGTGTTTACATAATCCCTGGGTTTGTCTTGGCAGGTATTCTCTCAAGTATTTTATATGTCTACAGTTATTTTAAATGTAATTTCTCTTTATATTGCTTGCTGCTGGGTTTTGTGGATTGTATATGAATTTGTGGTGATTTATATTGTTTTATTTTATGTTCTGCAACCTTCTTAGGGAGATCATTGATGACTTCTTTAATTTCTTCTTCTAAAATATGGTTAAGTATCCAAATTCTTCATCTGTTAATCTGGGCAGTTTATATTTTTGAAATATGCATCTATTTCACTTAGATTACCAGTTTTACTGGCATGTAATTGACAAAAATGACTCCTACTAAATGTTTTAATTTCATTAGTTGTGTACTCACTTTTTTCATTTTTGATGCTAATAATTTGGTTTTCTTCTTTATTCCATTTTAAAAATTAAATTAACCATGGTTTATCTATTTTATTAGTTTTTCATAAAACCAACTCAGTTTCATTTATTAGTTCATTTTTTTCCTTCAGTTTTATTACTTTCTCTTTTGATTTTCAGGATTTCCTTTTTAGGGCTTAATTGAAGACTTTTAATTTGTTCTTTTTCTAGATTTTTTTTTTTAGTTGCATGACCAATTCATTGATCTGCTGTTTTACTTTTTTTATTGATGTATTCATTTAGAGATATAAATTTTCTTTAAGCATTGCTTTTTACACTGCATTTCACAAATTTTGAAATATTGCCTCATTGTTATTCTCTTTAATGAAATTATTAACTATTTTTATGATTTGTTCTTTAGCCCACCAATTTTTTTGTTGTTGTTCAATCATTTCAGTTCTGTCCAACTCTTTCTGACTCTGTTTAGGGTTTTCTTGGAAAAGACATTAGAGTAGTTTGCCATTTCCTTCTCCATCTCATTTTACAGACGAGGAACTAAGGCAAACAGGGTTACATGATTTATCTAGGGTGACAAAACTAGTAAGTGTATGGAGTCAGATTTAATTTGAGAAGATGAGTCTTCTTGACTTCATGCCTAGCACTTATCCACTGTACCACCTAGCTGGCCAAATAAACATCTTAAAAATCAACATAGTCAAAACTGAATTAATTTATCTTTCCCCCAAATTCCATCTGCTGCCTCCTCCCTACTTTCTTCTTTATCCCTGTAGAGAGTACTATCATCCTTCCAGCCCCTCAGACTTGCAACCTAGGAGTCATTTTTTATTCCTCCCTATCTTTCACCGTCCCCATTCATATCCAGACTACTTTCAAGGCAAGAGCTGTTCAATACAGCCTCTTTTCTCCTCTGACATAGCCCCATCATCTCACATTTGGGCTATTGAAAAAGTCTGTTTGGTGGGTCTATCTGCTTCAAGTTTCTTCCATCTCACTTAGTTGCCCTCATACTTTAGTATTAACTTATTTAGTGTCCAATTAACTTTTAATCTATGCTTCCACCACTTATTAAATTGTATTGCATTATAGTCTGAAAACAGTGCATCTAATATTTTTGCTTTCCTGCATTTTGTTGTGAGGTTTTTATGCCCTAATAGATGGTTAATTTTTGAAGGTGCCATATATCACTGAGAAAAAGATATACTCCTTTCTATTCCCATTGAGAAGTCTATCACATCTAAGTTTTCTAAGATTCTATTCTTCTCTTTGTCTTCTCTTTATTTATTTTATGGTTATATTTATTTAGCTTTAAGAGGGAAAAATTGAGGTCCCCCTTAGTATGAATTTACTGTTCAATTTTCCTATAATTCATTTACCTTTTCCTTTAAAAATTTTGATGCTAAGCCATTTCATGCAGATATTACTTCATTGTCTATGGTTCCTTTCAGCAAGATGGAGTATCCCTGCTTATCCCATTTAATTAGGTCTATTTTTGCTTTTGCTTTGTCTGAGATCATGATTGTAATCCCTGCCTTTTTAAATTCACTTGAAGCATAATAGATTCTCTTCCAGCCCCTCACTTTAATTCTGTGTGTGTCTGTGTTTCAAGTATGTTTCTTGTAAACCACGTATTGTTAGATTCTTGTTTCTAATCTATTCTGCTATTTGCTTCTATTTTATAATTAAATTCATCCAATCCACACTTGTGATTACTAATTAATTGTGTATTTCCCTCCATCCTTTTCTCGTTCTGTTTATCTTTCTCTCTTTTTTTATCTTCTCCCTCCTCTAAAATCTGTTTTGCTTCTGACCATTGACTTCTTTTATCTGCCTTCCTTTTTATCACCCTTACCTTTCTCTTATTCCCTGCCCCTCCCACTTCCCTGGTGGGCAAGGTAGGTTTCTATACCCAATTAATTGTGTATGTTTACTCTTCCTTCCTTGAACCAATTTAGATATGAGTGAAGCCCAAGTGTTGCCTGCCCCCGCCATTTCCCCCTTCACCATAAAAGTTCTTCCTTGTATACCCCTTTTACATGAGATAATTTTCCCCATTCTTTTTTTACATTTCTCCTTCTACTATAGGATCTCTCTTTCTTGCCTCTCCATTTTTATGTCATCCTAGCATAACTGATTTACTCCTGCACCCTCTTTCTGTGTAGAATCTTTCTAATTTCTCTAATAGTGATAACATTCTTAGAAGATACATGTATCCCATGTAGAAAGGTAGACAGTTTAATCTTATTGTGTCTCTTATGATTTTTCTTTCATATTTACCTTTTTATGATTTTCTTGAATCTTTCATTTGAAATTCAGATTTTTCTATTCAGCTCTGGTCTTCGTATCAGGAAGGCTTGACAGGACTCCATTTCTTTAAATTTCCATTTTTTCCCCCTTGAAGGAATACACTCAGTGTTGCAGAGTACTTTATTCTTAGTTGTAATTCTAGCTCTTTTGCCTTCTGGTCATTGCTTTCTTAGTCTACATTCTAGTCCTTAACCAGGAAGGGCCCATGATCCCTGGGGCTTGAAGTGATACTGTCTCTCTGAGTTTCCACTCCCTCTTGATCAAAAATGCTCCTCTTTGCCCTTAAACTATGACCCAGAAGTGGTTGTATACAATGGAGTTGCCCAATATCATCTGATCATGCATCCTGTGCTAGCATAGGGGTTCTCTGTAATCTCTTTCTGATCAGTTTTCAGGTCCCCTTACCATCTTTGGCTTTAGAGCTATCAAAGCTGCTGCTTCTGTTGTCACCATCTAGTCCCTCCACTGGTGTTTCATCAGTGTGAGTTCCAGGCCAGCCTCTTCGCCTGTGTGACAAACATTTCTTTTCTCAACTGCCTTATTTGACTTGGGTTGGAAGAATGTTTCCCTCTGACATTTTGTTGGCTCTGTCACTCCAAAATTTGATTTGAGGAGTTATTTTAAAGTTGTTTAGAAGGGAATGTTGGGAGGGCTCAGCTTTCTCTACTCTGCCATCTTGGGTCCATCCCTGGAAGTCTAAATGGCTGAGTTTTGACTCCTGGAAAGAAAGAAATGAGGGCTATTGTTTCCCTGGGACTGACCTACCTCTTCTGTCAGTGTGTATTTGTTTCAAGGGGCTAGTAGCAGTCACACTCAATCAGGTCCAAGAAAGGTAGAACAGAACAAAAGCATTAACCGAGTCTAATAAGTAAAAGAAATATTTTGGAAATGGCGTGGTTTTGTCTTCAGACTTTTCTTCCTATTTGTGGATCTGCTGATTACTTTAGGAAATTAGAATGCTGCTTCTCATTAGCAGCAGAATGCTATTGTGTACAAATGTCCAGATTGAAGATAAAGTCCATTAACATTCATTCCTGTTATGGTAATGATAACAACCTATGAGTGTACTGAAGCCCTGGTCAATAAATACAGTTAATGTGCAAGAATAGAGCTCAGTTGACTCAGTGGATTACTTTTTTGCAGATTCCAATGAGTTGAACAAGTTCTGCCTTATCGATCTTCACCGCTTTGGTTTGAGACAAACAGAAGTGACACAGTCCTCATTTCAGAGCCAGAACAGATGAGGGGAATGCGAGCGGTAATGTAGAGTTTAACAGCTAACATAGGTCTGTAGAGCAGGCTCAGAGGAAAAGGAAGCCTAAATTCATCTTCCAATGCCAGGAGCCAACTCTGACCAGACACTCTCTTCACTTTTACCATATTCAAGTAGAAATGGTAGAAACCTTGGCAGGGGCAGTGGATAGATCATCTTAGAATTCAAGGTCTGACCCTACACTTCGTGGTAAACAGCTCTTAAAAGGACCTATGGAGGATGATGTCATTCACCTCCAGAGAAAGAACTGATAAACAGAAGCATGCATAGTATAATTTTACATACATACATACACACACATATAGATATTTTTATATATATATATATATATATATATATATATATACATACATACATACATACCTGCACATACACACATCTGGGTCAAATGATAGCCTTTTCTAGTGCAGGGTGAGAGGAAGACAACTTTGAACTTAAAATGTAATAAAATTAAATATTAAAAAAGGAACTTGATGGTGGCAGAAGTAGGATCCTAAAAGGGAAGATGACTTAAGAGGAATGGAGGACTCTCAAGGATAAAATTCTGGTACTAAAAGGTCCAAGTTATTTTGAGAATGAAGAAGACTGGGAGACATCTGAAAAGATATCTATAGACACACACAGATTGTTCGTCAATGAACTTCTATTTTAAAAGGACATGTGCATGAGATAGAGACAAAGACAAATAAACAATGAGTTTGAGCACAAAAGAGTAAAGAAGTTCTCTAAGAAAAAAATGTTAAGGTCAAAAGCTCAGAGCAAGCTAAGGCCTACACTAAGTACCAAGGACAATAAAAAGAATTGTTTTTAAAGCTATGCTGTCAATAAGGGGAGGTAAAATAATAGCTATAAAAAAGAAGATGGCATTGAATGTTTGAGAGAACCCTGACTAAACTAATTCCTATTTTGCCCCTGGTTCTTTTCTTCTTTACCAAAGAGAAGGATCTTTAGACTGAGAAGAGTTTTATTGTTGAATTGCAGTCAGTAATCTGAATTCTCAGGAATAAGAAAAATGGTACAGGGTATAGACAGGCAAATGGCCTGATTTGCTAAAACTACAGACTGGTAATACTGATATCAATTCCTGGCAAAATATTGCAATTAATTATTCATTAATTATTAATAGTTTAATAACCTGTGAAGGGAGGGGGGAATATTACTAGAATAGAAACATAATCTATCTGGATTATAACAATGCATTTGACAAAATCTTTCCTGTGATCTTTTGGAATAACACAGAGAAATGAGAACTAAAAGATAGTACAACTAGGTAAGTTGAATGATTGTACCTAGAGAGTTCAATGAGTGAATTAATATAAAGAGGTCCATCAGTCAGTCAATAATTTATCAAACATTTATTTATTCCAGGTGTTTGCTAAATATTGGGCATATGAAGACAAAAGAAACAGCACCTGTCCTTGAAGAGCTTATATTCTATCAGATGAGGAAAGCCTGACTATCAAAGAAGCAGGGACTTGCTCATAGGGGGCCTTGCTAAATTGTAAAACTCTTTGCAAATTGCGAACTGTTCACATTTTTGTCTGATTGTAGTGCCCCTCTGTTTCCATTACATGTAACTTCCTAGTGGTTAAAGATAAATCCCCCTTAAATAGCTAAGAGATTAACAGGAGGATGAATGGGTAGGCTAAAGAAAACCCTGTGATCTTTTCCCTACAGAGAAACTAGTGCTTGGAGGTGTTGGTAAGAAAGCAGAAATAGTGGCAGCTTGAAACCCAAAGAGTTGTTTTGAACCATGACATCATCTGGGTAGTGAACAAATGATGAGGTTATTGAATATACCTTGGTGCTACCACAAGAAGATTGTAGAGCCATTGTTCTTGTCCTGGAAGGGACATTAGATGAAATCTAACTCAGATCTGTCATTTTATGGATGAAGAAAGTGAAGGCTAGAGAGATTAAATTGTTTGCCCATCACACAGGTGGTAAGTAGCAGAGATGGAAAGCATCTACACTTTCATTAACATTTTGGGATCATAGGATTGTAAAATCAGAGGTGGGAGGAAGTTCAGAGGTCAGGTGGTCCAACCTTCTCATTTTATTGAGGAGTAAACTGAGGTCTGGAGAAGTTAAATGATATACTTAAGTAGCATCTGGATTTGAACTCAGATGTTATTCTAAATGCATTACTTTTTCCACTCCACTAGTCAGGTATACTTTATGAGGTGAAGATTTCTTTAACAACGTGAGTAATCACCCCCAAATTTATCTGTCTCATAAGACTAGATTTGCATGCATTGGATTTTCTTAAATTAGGGCTCATTGGTATTACAGCAGATATTCCATAGATCCAGAAACAGAGGCCAAGGAAATCATAGACATGTACAAGGGCATAAATAGCTGAGTAGGAGCAATTCTAGTTTTTATGTTGTGGCTCCAACTATAGAAAAATAATATTTACTAATTTGTCATTTATGTAAATTTGAAACAAACTAGGTCAAGTATTGATCATATTTGCCTTATATAAAGTAGTTAACCTTTGATAAATGGTTAGATATAGAGTGGAATAATAGATGTACGATATTGATGCTTGGTATCTTTTTCACTCAGGTCCTGGAGAAATGTATTATATCAATTCCCAGAATGCTCTTTTCCTGGGAGCAAAGAAATAGTGACTTGCTGAAAGAAAGAAATTTTTAGGCATGAGGACAATACACGTACTCGATCAATCATGCATTCATGGACTACACTGACTCACCAAATAATTAACTAGTCAATTAATTCACACTCACAGAATATCAGGGCTGGAAGGCATCTCAGACCAAGATCATCTAGTCCAGAGGTTCCCACACTAATTTAGCCTAAGACCCCCCTTTTAAAAAATTACCCAGTGATACCTGGAAATCTATTTTCTTTAACTGTTCGATGTTTTTTTGAAAAAAAGTTTGTATTATTTCAAAAAATAGAATTTTTTCTAAAAAAATTATTCATCTTAAATTTAATAATTTATTATAAATTTATGGGTTTTTACTGCACTGAAATTTTGATGATGCAATATCACATCATGTGACTGTATAGTATCATATTGTAAACAAGTCATTACATGTACATATTCCTGCCAATGTGCGCTTGATTTCCTGACATGCTTGCCTGCCAACACTTGCTTGTTAAGACCTGTCTAACTTGACCATTGATTGGTTATAACTTCCATTTTGTGTGTTTATTTGGAAAATAATGTAATCACTATGATTTTTACTCTGTTACATACACAACAGGTGAAACATTTACAAACAGTTTTTCAAAATTCTCTGCTTTCCTTATGTTTCCACTGCCCCCTTATTTTTATTCAACACCTCCCCAATTGTGAACAAGGCTATTACCGCCCTCCTGGACCATTTGAGCACCCCACCCAGGAGGCATATAACTGAACAGGTATCAATCATCTCTGCAACCTGGAGAGGCAATGTGATACAGTGGATACAGTATTTGATTTAGAATGAGGAAGATCTGGATTCAGTTTCTGACTCAGAACCTTAATATCTTTGTGACCCTGGGCAAATAATTGAATGTCCCTAATTCTCAGTTTCCTCATCCATCAAGCTGAGGAAGGTAGAGTTAATAACCTCTAATTCCCTTCCAGTTCTGATGCTGTGATCCTATGACTTTCACAAAGACATCCATTTTGCTTTGAAGATCTGTAGTCATTAGCATTCAACCACAAACATTCCTCAAGTACCTACATTGTTCAAAGCACTATGCTAGGCAACTGGGGGAACACAAACAATATCTCATATTTATCTGGTATCTTAAGGGTTCCAAAGGACAGCTAGTGGTACGATGGATAGAGTGTGAAGTCTGGAGTCAGGAAGATTCATCTTCCTGAGTTTGAATTAGGCCTCAGGCACTGACTAGTTGTGTGACCTTGGACAAGTCACTCAACTCTTTTTGCCTTGGTTTCCTCATCTATAAAATGAGTTGGAGAAGGAAATGGCAAACCACTCCAGTATTTTTGCCAAGAAATCCTAAAGGACTAATGGAGTCATGAAAAGTAGGACATGACTGAAAAAAACAACAAAAAAGGGTTTCAAGGTCCATTCCTGGCAATAACTCTATAAAAGGTAGAATGTACAGCAGGACAAGCTGAGTCTCGGAGAGAAATAGTGACTTGCACATGGTTGTATAGATAGTAAATGTAGAAAGGATTCCAAATTAGGCCTTCCAGATCAAAGTCCAACATTCTCCACTACACCAAACAAGACATAATACTCATTTTCAAGGAGTTTATGATCTGGTGGCAGAGATAATACATTTATACCTAAATAATGACAGTACAAGTAGTATATGACCATAAGAAAAAAAATGACCATGAACTATAAATATCTGATAACTTCCTAAAACAATGCTAAGAGAAAAATATACCTCAAGATATCATCTCTTATTCTTTTAATGTTAAATGCCTGAAATGGGTGAGCAAAAAAGGAAAATTAGAACAGAGTATGTCTGTTACTTCCAATGCTAAGTATTAGAAATACTTCAGTCAAAGATGATTTCCAAAGTAAGCAATCAACTCAATAGCAGAACCATAGAATTTTAGAGCTGGCAAGGAATGCACTAGTAATCTATATTATGGATGGGGAACCTGTGGCCTCGAGGCCATATGTGGCCCTCTAGGTCATCAAGTGTGGCCCTTTGACGGAATCCAAACTTTATAGAACAAATTCCTTTAATAAAAGGATTCTATAAACTTGAACTCAGTCAAATGACTGAATCTAAGGTCTAGAATCCTAGACCAAACTATTCCTAAATGAAAATCCTCTCCCCCACCACAATATAATCAACAGGTATGCATTCAGCTTTTGCTTGATGACCTCCAGTGGATGGGAACACACTACTTCCAAAGGAAGTCTATTCTGTTTCTGAAAAATCTCTGATTATTAGGTTTATTTCCCATTTTACAAAGCTTAAATTTCTCTCCTTAGCACTTCACCTATTGCTTTGAGCTCTTCCTTATGGGGCTAAGCACAATAAATCTAATCCCTCTTACCTAGGATAGTCTTTCAAATATTCAAAGTCATCTCTCATGTTCCTTCTAAATATTATCTTCTTCAGGCTAACTCTTCCCAGTCCATTTAACTGATCATCATGTGACCTGGTTGTGCCTCCTTTAAATCTTATCCAGTTTTTCCAAGTCTTTTCTAAATTTCGATGTCCCAAAATGAATATAATATTCCACTTCTCCTAATCAGGGCAGAAGACAGCAAAGCTATCACTATCCTTGGTGAGGTGTTTGATAATATGCTTCAGTGAAGTCTAAGAGTTTTGGAGGGCTATTGTATCTGATCAGTGACTCATATTGACCACAAATGGCATGGAAAAATAAAAGAAAGACAGTCTGCTGAAGTCAAGAAGGGATTCAGTGAAAAATGGGAGCTCATGAGTAGTGGTTTTGTATAAATGGTGGTTAGCTGTGGGGAGGTACACCTGTTTCTCTGAACCAGTAATTTACTACCAGGAATGATGTTATGGTGAGAAGAAAGCGTCTGTGCAATAACTACAATAAATAAGCCTTAAGTAAAAGAATTTGGCCATGAAGTATTTGCTCATAGCTTTGCATCTATGTCATTAGGCAAAGTATCCATAAGTAGTTTTGGCAGAGTAAGGTAGGTTGTCTTCCAGTTTCAGGAGAACTGAGATTCCTTTCTTTTACTCTTTATGGTTTTAGACTCCTTAAATCAGGTGAGCTAAGAACTATTGTGCACCTGAGGGTGAGGGGCCAGCTGTGGATCAGCTGATTCCAGGAATAAGGACCATGAGTAATAATTAATACTAATAGCCAATCAACACCTACATTCACCCTAGGGTATACCCATTTTATTTTAGTGTGTTAGGAAGGATAGCATCATGATTATATTACCTCTGGGTTAAAGCTTTTTAATTTCTTCCACTCTGTCCAGGTCACCTAACTTCCAAGCCTACTGTTGCCAAGGTTCAAGGCCCATCCTCTTGAAGTTTCACCAGTTTCTTTAGCTCCAATCCAAGATATGGGAATATTTCCTTAAGTCTCAGCTGTTGGTGTTGTTTCCTAGGTTTCTTAGTAAATCTCATTGTATTGTAGCCTTGCCAAGGGCTTCAAGGGAAGGAAAATGGAGACCCAGCCCTTTTTAGACTTTAAACTTGGCTGTCAGGCACACAATGATCTTCCATGGCAAGAATTATTACACTGGCTGAGGGGGTGGCATTCCAGGGCTACTATGACCAACAAGTCAATATGACCTTATGAATGAGATGAATCAAACTGTCAAGCCTTGGAACTCTACAGTCAGGCACCTTAAAATTCTGGCTATATTCAAAGCAGATTTTTGTAAAGGGAGGGAGGGAGCAGGCGACAGAGAAACTGAGCAACAAAATAACTGAATTGTGATATTCTTTCTATCAAATCATACCTGTCATTAAACCCACATCAGGCAATTAGATCCATCTTGGGAAGGAGAACAGCTTTGATATCGAACAGTATGATTAAGGCCAAGATTTAGCATTGCCTTCGCAAATGTAGGGAGCAAGTGTGAATTTCCACCCAATTAGCCTTTCAAAGCAGACATCAAGCCTCCGCTTCCCTCCTCCCCCACCCCCATGCCCAGTTCTCCCTCAGTAAAGGGTCCTATAGAAGGGTGTTTGGTTACCAGCCTGATCCTGGAGGGAGTTAATGATCCCCATTTGGCAAGCCTCAAAGCCCTCAAATTCCGGCTCAGTGACATTTTAGTAGAAAAGAGATTCTGGTTATTCTTCAAATGCGTGAATTGCCTAATAGAACCTCTTCGTTTACTTAGGGCAGATTAAACAAATCTGGAAATAGAAGGTTCGTTATCCAAAAACTGAAGGGGGCAGTGAAGGAAAGGGGGTAGGGAAGTAGAAGGAGACAAAGGGGAGCGCAGGGAGGAGAGGGTGGAGATTAACTGGAAGAGTCACAGATGGTGAATTTAACCTTTGCCAGAGTTTTTTTCCATCAAAAAAACCACACAATGTAATGACTGGCATAGGGAAGGGAAAAAAAGGCAATATATAACCTGTCAAGTTTCTTGTAAGATTGTCCCACGTATACCAGTGATATATCGGTGTTGGGAGATATGCATGCCTTTTTTTCATACATTCATCCAGGTTTTTTTTTTGGAGGGGGGGGAGACAGAGTGGTGGTCACATATACTATCAGATACTTTTCTCTAGGGACAAGAAATTGGGAACAATCTTAGTTGAATAATTCACACAGGCAGCTCTAGGGTGGATCTGATGATGGCTTTCATCATTTCTCACCCTTCTAATTCTGGTGTTTCCTGTGTAAAGGATCTGGAGAAACACAAGCTGTGACTGTGGATGATTAGAGACACCTACCTTTGAATGCCCTTATAAGCATACTAACACATAGGAGGTCTCGTGGCCAGGCACTGGGGCTTTGACCTCTCTTCCCCAAATCTTAACCAGACTCTCCTTTGCACTTGTGTAACTAACTCTCTTTCATTGTGTATATTTCCACCTGTTCATCAGGTTCAATCTGATAAATTACTAGTAATAACAACATGCACACAGTGTCTTAAGGTTTACAAAATGCTTTGCATGTATTATCTCATATAATTCTCACAATAATATTGTACATGAGGAAACTGAGTCTGAAAGAAGTTAAATGCCCTGTCCACAGTCATACGGCTGTGAATCTCTGAGGTAAGATCTGAACTGGTCTTTCTTACTCCAAATTCAACACTCCATTCCCCATATCACTGCATTCTATTTAGAACCTCTCCCACCTCCATGTTCCCTATTTTGCTACTATACTGACAAAGTATGCTCAGTATGTCAGTATAGTACCAGTTGATGGCTTAGATGGTGATTAATGGGTCTCATTTATTTAGCAATTTAAAGGTCTTTCAATGGTTTCCCTCACAATGATCCAGTGAAGTAGGCAAGGAAATTGTATGAAGGATATGAGTACTTGATGGTCCTTCAGGGCTGATTTTCTCCCATCCCTTTCAAGTAGTTTCTGAAGTAGTCTTGGCTTAAATTGCATGATCTGGTGGATATGCTACAGAGGAAGGAATATGGCAGTGGAAAGACCAATGAAAAGGAAGTTGAAAATAACCCTTGCTTCACCTTCCATAACCTGCTTCCACTCCCATCCACGCATTACACACAAAATAAAAAGGACTAAGTGAGAGACTGGGGCAGCTAGTTGGCTCAGTGGATAGAGTGCTGGGCCTAGAGTCAGGAAGATGATCTGAGAAGGAAATGAAAAACCACTCCAATACCTTTACCAAGAAAACCCCATTGTCAGTATGGTATATGGGGTTATGAAGAGTTGGACATGACTGAATTGATGGAACAACAATGACAAACACAAGGCACAATGTCTAGGGGTGAGGAGGAGATAAACAGGAGGCGTTACTGCCTGTCAAGGGTTGAAAGTAGAGATTTGATTAAAGGAGGGCAAGTAGAAAAAGCTTCCCATAGTACCTGAGAAGTCTGTAAAAGAACAGCAGGAAGAACTAGCCCAAGTCATTCAGAGGTGAAGAAGAGGGAAATTTAATCTTCCTAGATCAGGTAGAAATGAAAGTTTTTGACCAGTAGAAATAGGCTAGAGAGTCAACAGGTTCATGAGGGACTTCTGTATTGAACTAGGTGAGACTGTGAGCCTGACTATAACACAGGAGCTAGAAATGTGGTGACTAGCCCAGAAGCATGCTGGCCCTCCTTGTAAGAAATGTAACTCTTTCCCAAGGGAGGGGAAGCAGGGGGTAATAAGAGATGGATGATGGGAATGGCAAGACAGTGGAGCAAAAGGGACAGAAGACCAGTTAATGCTAAGCTTCAAGAAGGAACTGGATGCAGCAGCAGTAAGTGCCCAAGTTGCTAAAGTTGGAAGAGAGTTTGATGCATCACTGATCTCTGACTCAAAGACCAAAGGAAGAGACAGAATTAAAGAATCACTCTATAGAGAACTAAGTCCAAATCATGGTCTTCACCCATGATATAAGTCATATGGATTGTGCCAGTCTGGAGGTGAAGGCTTCAACACTCTAGCAAAGCCCTAACTAGAAATTTTTGTAGTGTGGGGCAAGGACCTCAAACCAGGGATACACGGCATAAACACACAACTGTGCTGTGAGGAACCGAGTGTGGCAATTGTGTGACCTCCTTGTGGAATTAGAACTAGAACTAGAACCCTTTGTGACATCTCAGTACTATAATTCTTAATTTATTCCTCAAGGTTTGGTTTCTTCCTGGTATGGACACTGCATTTGTCACTTTGTATCCCTGGGATCTGACTCCAATGCAGCACAGCCTATCTGGCCCCTCCCTGAGCTGGAGCATAATGGTTATGGTCTTTCTTTGAGCCCCGGCCCCCAGGGCTTCAGCTTGTGCCATGGAAGTCTCAGGTCCATCCTCGAGCATGTCCCTGGGAGGTTGGAAGGAACAGCACAAAGGATGGTGGTTAAAACTGTCCGGGCAGGTGAAATCCAGTGCAATGAGTGTAGAACTTGTGTTCTTCACCTTTTTTGGCACCATGAGCCCCATTGCAAATCTGCATTTATGGATTCCTTAGAAGGTGCAGTGGAGAGAGCAACAATACAATCTCAGAATCGTAGCAGCAGTGTGGCCCTGGAAAAGTCACCTAACATTAATTTTTCTCAGTTTTCTCATCTATAAAATGGGATAATAACAGCACCTACCTCCTAGAGTTGTAGGGAATAATATTTGCAAAGGACTTAGAAAACTTTAAAGTGCTATAAAAATGCTATTTAATATTATGAGTACTATTTTAAAATACATAAAATTAAATGTATCACATATAAAGGAAACCAATTATATTGAAACAAAGATGGAATTTTTTCCTCAAGCTCAAGGACCTTTCGAAATCTATAGGAATCTGGAGGGGAAGAAAGAAAAAGAGGAAGAAAAATTTTTTTTACAGGATAATGATTATATATTTAAAAGGAATAACAGGTCGTACACAATAGATTTGCAGTTTCATGTGCAAACATCTTTTTCAATTATATTGTTATAGAAATACTTATTTTATTTCATAAATTAAAAATAAAATGAATTAATACAAAAGAACTCTATACACAGACCCTTGAGTGGGTGGGGTGCTAGTAGTACATAGATTCCAGGTGAAGAACTTTTGGTACAAAAGGACCAGCTCCAGAGATTTGGTTAGAAGGAACCTTAGCTATCTGGTCTAAGCATTTCATTTTATGCAGGAAGTAGCTGAATTGTGGAAATTTTAAATAATTTGTCTAAGGTCACACATATCATTCATAAAGTCAGGGAATGAACCCAGATCTTTTGATGCTAAATCTACTTAAGGAACAATTAATATTAGAATTTAGGGAGAAGTATTACTGGTAGAAGGAAGACGAGGAAGGCAGAAATCCAGGCAATGCCAAGCTTGCTTTTCTGTAATATGGCAGGTAGAATGTGGAATGAGTCACATTCAGAGCTCAGAGACACTAAATGAGACCTTTCAATTGGATACTAGAAGCCAGGTCAAGCAATCAGTGACAAGTAGGACACTTTCATTCCGCCACTGGGGATGAAAATATCTTAGCTGTAACCTTCTCTAGAGAACAATTTCTGATATAACTGCTGCAAGACAGGAGGAAAATGGACAGGTGTGAAATTACTGGTTACATATGTGTGTTTAGGCATCTGAGACCACAGCTGGGGAATTGACGATTAGTATAGAAAGCCCCCACATCGTCATGACAAAAATATTTCTCCACATTTTTCTATGCTCAGCTGCATAGAATTGGAAGGCTAAGGATAAATCTGTCTTGGAGAAATAATGGAATTTTGGCTTTCAACCCACTCTTCATCCTGTATAATAAGTTTTCTTCTATGACATCATATAGCTATCAATAAAATGAGCAAAGAATAACCTTGCTTTGCCATGAAGTTCCCAACGATGCTGTGAGATTAATTTTGCACACACTCATTCCTTAATTGCTACTGTCTAGTTTGCCAGAAAGCATGAATGTTTTTGAACATTCCAATAGCAATTGGTTTAATTTGCTGGGGATTTTCAGTGGTTAAACCTTCATATTTTATGTGAGTTCAGAAACAGAAGGAAAAAGAGGAGAGAATGATGAACTGATTAGGGAATTCTTTAAGGGGGAAAAAGTGAAGAGATTCCTGAAATCTGGAGATGGAGAGATTAATTAGGTCATCATGTCCAGGGCAAGAGGGCTCTCTACAGCATATTCATGAAGGTTTCATCTAGTCCTGCTTTCAACGATTGAGCTAATGGACTTTCCATAATCTTTCTTCAGAAAACTGTCCCACAGTTTCAAAGGTTTCATGATTGGGAAATGTTTTCCTCAGGAGTCAGCTGAACCTTTGCTTAAAGTTATTCTTAAAGCATCCCTTTCATCACTGTAAACACTAAGCTTCCTGCTGAGAGGGTTTGAGCCTGTGAACTTACATACAGATGGTTATCATTTGCCACTGAACAAATTAGACATGTCATTGTTTGTTAGTTCTCTCTCATTCTTGAAATTGCTTTACGTTAATGTCTCATTCTGCAGAAATACTGTATTCCCTCAGTTAGAATACAAGCTCCTTGATGGCAGGGCCAGTTTTGCATCTATCTTGGTAGCTTCAGTATTCAGTGCAGTTCCTTTTACCCAGAGGATGATAGGAAAATAGATTTAGAGCTGAAGATAGCCAAATCCAAGTCCATTTTTTCAGAGAAGGAATTGAGTCCCAGAGAATTAAGTGATTTTTTTAAACCTATGTCACACCCATAGTGAGGATGTTTGACTCTAGCTTTCTACTGCACCATGCTTACCTTCCCTAGCCTAGTTTCTTAGAATTGTGAGAACCAGGACTTTTAGAGCTCCTTTTCACTGCTGTTGCTGTTTAGTCTTTTTCAAAGGTGTCTGACTCTTTCTGTGGTTTTCTTGGCCAAGATACTGGAATGGTTGCCATTGCCTTTTCCACCTCATTTTGCAAATGAGGACACTGAGGCAAACCCCAGGGTCACACAGCTAGTAAGTGTCCGAGGTCAGATTTGAACTCAAATCTGCAATCCAACACTCCATCTTCACTCTGCCACCCAGCTTGTAAGTGGCAGATCCAAGATCATCTGCTTCCAAACCAATGTTGTTCCCACTATACTGTACTGACTCTTAAAACTTAATTATTTTTGCTGAGTGCCTCTGAATTCCTTTTAACTATCTGATACCTTTAGGACTTCTTTAAAATTCATTAGTACATTCATTATTTTAGCTGAAGTTTTATCTCTGATATATGTGGTTCTCAAATCCCTACACAACAAAAGCTTTGAAGGGGATGATGAATAGGGTCTTCTTTACCATCAGTGAATATTTTCTGTATTATTACTGCCCACTGGGGGCACTTGAGCTATGACTCATCAACAGAGAACAGATGAAAATGCATGGATTTGCCAGAAAGGTGTGGAATGTTAATTGGATCCAGCTCTTGTCAGTTTTTCAGACATCCAATGTATCACCCTCAGGTGTGTCTGGGAGAAGAGTGCCAATAGGGAAAGCAATGAAAGGGGAAAAAAGGGTTAGTTTAATGGGGCTAACAGGAGATTCTGTCCTTGGCATGTTCTCAGGGAAAATAATAGCTGGTTTTATGGTGATATCAAGATCAAATAACAATGATTATGATGATGATGTTTGATAATATGTGTGTATATTTACACACATGTGTATACAGTAATACATCTAAAGCATATATGTACATATATATTACATAGAAATATTACAGAGAGAGGGGGAGATTTATAAAGATTTATAAAGAACTTTACATATATGAACTTGTTGATATTTATAATAGATCTGTGAGGTAGGTATTATTAAATCTATTTTATAGATGAGGAAATTGAGGTTGAGAGGTTAAATGACTCATCCAAGACCACACAGTTAATAAATTTCAAAGGCAGAATTTGAACTCAGGTCTTTCTGATTGCAAGTCCAATATTTATTCCACTGTACCATGATACCTTACTCTATTTATAGTAAGAGTCAAAGAAGAGCTTTACTTCAGGATAAAATCAGCCTTAAGGATGGACTGGTAGGTATAATTAAAGGAGGAATAATGGGAGACAGTGTCCCCTTTGGAAGCATGTCAACTATTTGTCACAAGTTCATAGAGTCAAGGAAAACTTGCTACTCTTCTACAAAAAATATAGTTACTTTCAGAATATTTGGATGTTCAGTGTTATGGGACTTAGTGTAAGCTTTCTATGTTATCAATTCTTCTTTCCATTTACCAGTTTTGTTTTGTTGCTAGTAGAGTCTTGTTTGAAAAACTTTTATCTTAGTTGACCCAAGGGGAAAGAAAGGATTCAACTATCCTTGGGTGGAAAAATTCTGGTTAAGAGAGACCAGACAAAGACCAGTGACAGCAGAAGAAAGAGAAACAGAGCATGACCTTAATCGATCGGGAGTCTGCTAGAAGCAGAGGAGAACCTCAAGCAGTTAAGTTGTCATATCCATCTCTCATATTTCAGTTTTGGATTATTCTTTTATAGATTAGTGGGGAAGGAGGTTGTCATATTTTATGGAACACATATAAAATGTGGGATAGAAAGGTATTTCATAGGAAAGACATATCCCAAAGAGATTAAAAAAGTGGGGGGAGGGAGAGAAAGGACCTAGTTGTAAAAATATTTATCTTAACTCTTTGTGGTAGCAAAGAATTGGAATTGAGGGGATTTCTATCAACTGGGGAATGGTTGAACAAGTTGTGGTATATGATAGTGATGGAATATTATTGTGCTGAGAAATGGCAAGCAGGAGGATTCCAGAAAAACCTGGGAAGACTCACATGAACTGATGCAAACTGAAGTGAGCAGAACCAAAAGAATATTGTATATAGCAACAGTAATATTGTGGGAATGATCAACTGTGAATGATTTAGATATTCTCAGGAATACAATAATCCAAGGCAATTCCAAAGGACTCATGATGAAACACGTTATCTTCCTTCCTCTCTCTCTCTCTCTCTCTCTCTGTCCTCCCTATGTTCTTGTACAAATATGCAGATGTTTTACATAATTGTCTATGTATAACCTATATCTCAGGAAGGGTTGAGGAGAAGGAGGAAAGGGAGGGAAGTTTTGGAACTCAAAACTTAAAAAAGCCCACCGAATGTTAAAAATTGCTTCAACTTGTAATTGGGGGAAAAATTAAATTATTTTAAATAAGATAACCTTGCCCTTGCAGTCCACTTGATGCTAGGCTACTAATCCTGTCTGGTTCTTGTCTACATCAATGGAAAGAGCACTGGATTTGGGATCAGAAGACTAGGGTCCATCTTACTTCTCTATCTTACTTCAGCAAGTAAACTTAACTTGCCTGGGTCTCAGATGCGTCACTTGTACAATGACCACCAAACATTCTTTCGGCTCTAAATTGAAGATCCTGTGGTCATCCCATAAATATATCACAGAGGATCTACCCAACATGCCATCATCCTTCCTGTAAGTTTTCTTTTTCTTATTACCTTTTATGAACACTATTGTGGCATGTGGGTTATCCTTATGTTGGCCTTTACACAGACATTTATTTTTGGCTATTCAGATTAATTCACACCCTATCCTGTTAGAGTGGAGATAGTTGTGTTCAATGTATCTATTCTCCATGTAACAATTATCTCAATTACAACCAGTATGTACACCATATTAATCCAGATCAATCAGGCCTGCATAGCCTCCTGTACAGTACATCAGGTAAAGTAGATAGATGGTTATCTACTTTTCAGTATTGCTTCTCTGCCTTCTGTTCCAACTACTGATTTATTTCTAGAATAGAAACCATGGTAACATTCTTTTAGTCACCTCATTTGGCCTCCTGGTTCCAGTTCTAAATGGAGTCAGTTCTTTGAGTTTCAGGTCACCAGGATATCTACTTCCTCATCTCTTCCATCTCCAATAGGTCCAAAGGCATTTTGACAGGTGATGACTTTACTTTCTCCAAAAGCTAGATTATAGTGGAGTCACACTATTCCTACATGCACATCCTGATCTTGGTATTCCATGAGCCTTCAAACAACACCCTACATGCCTGGTCTTGTCAAGTATGAACACTAATGTAAACTCCAGTTTAGTTGGGTGCTAGTTAGGTGGGGAGGGCAATGAATAATTGATTCCCAGTCTGTGTGCTGCATTGGTGCCTAGAAATGGCCCTAGAAATGGCAGGATAATTGGAGGAAGGCCCCCAGACACATGTGGAGGATCATCATGTATCGCTGACAGGAGAACATGGACAAGGTGCTGAATGGACTGCAGTCTGTACCTTTGGAAAGAATGGTGACCACTGCAATGAGATAAGAGATCAATCAAAGTTATTGAAGCAGAAAAACATGTTATTTAAGGTCTTCATTCAATACCTTCTGAAATCTTAGAGTTAGTCTATTCAGCCTTGGAATTTTCTACCACTGTGTTAGTCAGGTGCTATGGGGCTAGAAGTTTGAAAAACAAGAAAAACTGCTGCTGTGGATAGCATGAAAGAGGGTTTTCTCTGCCATACTTCTCACTGTAGGCTCAGTTAACTCTCAGAGGGGTTGATTATACCAGTTTTTCCAACCCAATATTTAGGAATCCCAGATAACAGTAAGGGGACTGGTAGAAAAGCGGTTTGGTATATGCAGAGACAGTTATCGTTGTGGGGGGTGCATTTGAGGTCTAGTGTTGAATGAATTGGCTGGTGGTGATAGAGACTTTGATGAAGACAATGGAAGAACATTACAGATGTGGCAGAGAGAGACTGAAAGTCTTAGGTGGTGTAACTGTCTTGGGTCTCTTCCTTTTATCTCACTGAAGCAAGTAAGAGAACAAGCCTTGATTACACTCCTACCATATGTCAGGTACTATGCTGAGTGCTTCACAAATATCACCTCCTGTGATCCTCACAACTGTGGGAGGTAGGCACTGTTACTATCCCCATTTTACAGTTGATGAAATAGAGGCAGACAGTAATTAAATGACCTTTCTAGGGCCATGCAGTGTCTGAGGCTAGATTTGAAATCATGTCTTCCCTAGGCTTGGCATTCCATTCACTGCATCATACTGCCATGTTTAAGGGTGTTCACAGTTGTGTGCTATAGATTAGATCCATGGCTTATGCTACTCAGTTGCCCATGTGCAACATAGGATATTGTAGGAAATGATGGACGTCCTTACTGGGGCTGCTAGAAGTGCCCCGGCTAACACTTCTTCAAGCTCTGAGCTCACAGAGCCCATCTTTGACTTCTCTTTTTCAAAATCTCCTTCGGCAGTCTTTACAATGAGAACTTATCATTGGATAATTCATACTCTCCAAAGCTATGTATTCCCTGCTGAAGACTGGAACTTAACTGCAAGTGAAAGACCATGTTAGTGTCCTGTTATTATTTGTGATTTTAAAACAAGACCTTTAACCATTTTAAAAAAGATGACAATGATGCTGCCACATCCAGTCCTCCATCCTGCCGCTGCCTACCTGAGTCAGTCTGGGCTCCTGTTTCTAGTGTAGGCTGCTTGAGGTGCTTTGGGGATGTGATGACCTTTCTCTGTAACTGGTGGCCCACAAAAATTCCACTGTTTGACATGCACTGGCACTTTCTTTCCTTTGATATCCTGCCCAGCCTTCTCACTCACATCCGAAGAGAGTTCTTATCCAATCTCCTTTTCCATCAAGCTTCAGGAGATCCCTGTAGTGAATCAAGGGCAATTGAAAAATGGATCCAAAATAAGTGTCACCTGATATTTCTACTCCCACTCTAGATATGTTTGGCCCTCTTTAAGAGAGATGGAAAGACATTTGAACTAGTCCACATTCCTATTAAGGATTAGATCTGTTTCCTTTCCCTCCCCTGTTTTTGAACATGTTAGGGATGCTAGTGGGAGAACTAGTCTGAATCAGCATCTGCAGTCCCATGGGATTTTCATGTGGTTGCAACATCTCATGTGACCCGGCCATTGCCTTGTTCTGGTTTCATCTCAAAGGCATCTAATTTCTTTAAGTACTCTGTGGTTGCAGCATAGCAAATCACCATATCTTTACAATCATGTGCCTCCTTTACCACTCCAAACAAACATATTTTTACCAGGTTTCTGAAGCCATTCCACATTTTATTAATTCTCCTTTCAATCATTTATTCATCCAACATATATTCATTGAGCATCCAGTGAATGCAAATCACTGGTTAGGCAAAGTGGAAAATCCAAAGATTAAGACACAAACCTTTTTCACATAGGACTTCCTATTTAAGCAGTCTGCGCTGATCTTATGAATATAGGACAGATCTGTGATTTCTTCATGCTACTGGTGGAAACGTCTCCACCCACAGATAGCACAGCCCTTCTACAACTTCGAGGAGGAATCCTAGAGTTTCCTGAGGCACACAGAGAAGTGACTTTCTTAGGGTCACAAAACTTAAATTTCAGAGGTGGGATTTAAATAAAAGTCTTCCTGACTCCCAAGTCCAGCACTGTCTATTATTTCAAAATGGCTTTAACCATGTTGTTGATGGGGCAGCTAGGTGGTACAGAGGATAGAGTACCTGGCCTGGAGTTAGGAAGATTCATCTTCTTGAGCTCAAATCTGACCTTGTTTACTAGCTGTGTAATCCTGAGTAAGTCTCTTAACCCTGTTTGCCTCAGTTTCCTCCTCTGTAAAATGAACTGGAGAAAGAAATGGCAAATCATTCTACTCTCTCTGCCATGAAACCCCAAAAAGGATCCCAAAGAGTAGGACATGCTTGAAAATGATTGAACAGCAACATTTTACTGTGTCTCTGGCTCCAATTCCCAAACCCAGAACTCTATTATTTCAAAAATGCCTCTGATCCTATGGCACAGTAAAATAACAGTGTCCTAAATGTCTAGATTTCATATCTTTTTGCTTGGAATTCCCTCGGTACCAAATCTTCTTGGGTCTGAGATGATGAACTGAAGAACCTTCATTTCAAGAAGGCTTTATTGGGTGCTTAGAAGTTTTCTTCCACAAATTCTTACCCACCACTCACTCAACACCACCCCCAACCCCAGACTAGATAACTCCTTAGACCCTCTTCTAACTTTCACGTTCTGTGAATCTGTGAGTTCCTTGATTGAGGTCATACAGCAATTCCACTGAATTTCTTTTTAGATAATCAACTTCTTTTCATCTAAAAACAATGCAATTGAAGCTCTGATGATAAATTCCAGATTTGTTTTTTCCCCTTAATAGTATCTAATTAAATTACATTCTGCTGCATCCCCTGATTTATGCCTTGTTCTAAGGTCAGAATTTTCTGTTTTGTTTTTTAAAGAAATAATTCAAAGCTTCCCATGTTCTTTGCAAAGATAGTCTATTCTCAATTAATTTTATGTATACTGAGTCATAGAAATCTATGTATCTACAAATGTCAATAGCTTCAAGTAACTAGGGGTTTGTTAAGAAGTAGATTTTAATCTAAAAATTATTATAGTGATGATAAGAGGTCCTGGAGAAAGAAAAAGTATATTAACACGTGACTAATTTCTTCAGGGTTTTTAGACAACCCTAGAGAGAAAAATGACTGGTGTCTTTAGAAAATATATAGGGATGGTGGTAATATGAGATAGAGGTAATGGTAGAATGCCATTGTCCATGGAAAAGGTGAAGAAGATTGAGATGATATTTAGAAGTGGAAGAGAGAGGTCATCTGATCTGACTCCATAGGATCACAGATTCAGAGATGGAAGAGACTTTAGAAACTATCAAGTCCAACTCTCTCATCTTACGGATGAGGAACCTGAGATTTGGGGGTTTAGTTGACTTGGTCAAGGTGACACAGGTGACAGAAGTGAGATTAGAATCCAGTCCCTTGACTCCAGTTCTGGTGCTCTTTCTACCACGTCACATTGCTTCCGTATTGCTTATAGATGATCCTAACCTAAGCCTTTTTTGAAAGGTAGATCAGTGGACTTGGAGTCAAGAGATTTGGGTTCAAATTCTGAGACTTTTAATTTATATGGTGATAGTCAAATCCCTCTCCAAACCCATTTCCTTATCTATAAAATGGGGCTATTAATACTTGTGCTACCTATTCACACAGTGGTTTTAAGGAGACTGCTCTGCATTCCTTAGAGCCTACATAAATGTCAGATTTTATAGATCTAGTATAATGTTTTAGTACATTGTTTGCAGTGATGGGAAAAGTCTATTTTCTTACTTGGCAAGGTCATATTTATGTATTACAGTTCTTGATTCATGGGAGCAAAACATTCTTGCAGTGAAAACAGCAAACTAGCATTCTTCCCATGGATAGCCAGGGGCCTGGAGAAAGGCAGTTTCTGCAAGCTCATGGTTATTTCTTGGGCTCCCAAGATGGTGGGGGGTGGGAAAGGGAGAAGGCAGCCAGAAAGCCCAGAGCTGTGCTGAACTTGGTGTTCACTTTTGAACAACACACCAATTAGCTGTTTTCTAAACAAACCATGAGAGCCAGTTATATAGTCTGTCGAGAGGGGATGCCAACTCTCTTAGAGTACAGAGCAACAAAATTGATAAATCATTTCAGTTTAACCTCGGCAGAGGGGAGAACAAGGAACCATTTTTTACTTTATTTGAATATTGTAAATTGAACAATGGCTGCAGTTCTTTGAGTCACCCTGGGAATTCCTTAATTGGCCCTGATACTGAGCCAGGAGAGAACCTAAGAACTGAGCTGTTTTAAGTGGGTGGGGGAGTTTAAAAGAATATAAAGTTCCCCCAGTAAGTGCAAGGTCTGCTCAGGCTTACAGTAATGGGGGCTAGGGATGACAAGGAGTCCTGTATGGTGCTTCCTAAGGGTCTGTGGCCTAGAACAACCCACCACCAGGTGGGCCACTGAGAACCAGGAACCCCAAGGTTTACATAATCAAATTGTCAAGGCTGGTACAGCTGTGATATTCTGCTTGGACAAATTCTTATGTCTTCCACAGGAAGTTGGGATTAGTTTTTGCTAATTAAAATAAAATAAAATAAAATTTAAGGCTATGAGAGTTGACCTTGGCCCAAAGCTTACCCAAGGGAACAATGAACAAGGGCAGCCTGGGTAAAATTGTGAAGTTTGCAGCAATGGCTATGGTTGGACCATTCTGGGTCTCTCCAACCTGGGTCCTTTTTCCTTCTCACAATCTGGAGCCTACTCTTCTTTCTCCTGTATCAAAACCTGCTCTCCTTGGATGTGGTGACCCATTGCAGAAATTCCTCCTACAGGGGAGGCAAAGACTGGTGGATCTCTTAAGCTGGGCCATTATGAACTGTAGTAGGGCTGAGATGATTGGATAGCCACACTAAGTATAACTCCAGTATAGTGAGGCCACCAGGTTGCCTAAGGAGTGGTGCATTGGCCCAGGTCAGAAATGGAACAAAGCTTCTGTGTCCATCAGTAGTAGGGATGGCCCCATGAGTGGCCACTATATTTCTAGCCTGAGCAACATACAGAGATCCAACTTCAAACAGCAACAGCAAACCCAAAAATTTGTTCTCTAGAAAGTTACTAACACCTGAGGATAAACTTTCTTTTGTTTTGGAGGCAGTTCGGATTAAGTGACTCTGTTGGGGTCATACAGCTAATAAATGGCTAAGATTACATTTGAACTCAGCTCCGCCTGACTCCAGGGCCATTGCTTTATCCACAACATCTCCTAGTTCTTCGGAATATGAATTTTCTAACTGCTCCTTCTCCTTCTCTGGCTTTACTGTCCCCACCTGAGTCACTTGGCTGTCTCTCTAGTCTGTTGTTCCCTTTAGGAACGGAATTCTTAATTGTTATTTATGACCAGCTCTGTCCTTTAAGGTCATTTCCTTCTCTTTCATTCCTTCTTTCTGGAGGGCAAGTGGTTTAGGATGTGTAGCTAGGGTCTTTATGATTTCCTGCCCCACCCCATCTCCACTTCAAGTCTTTTTGTGTCTCTGCGGAATGTAATCTCAGGTCTGACAACGGAGAAGTCAGAGGGAAATCTTAGGCATTTTCTTGAAGGTACCAACAAGGCAGAATTAGTGTAGGTTCAAGGGAGGTATCAGATCCAGGTAGATCCAGGATCTTTAGAAAGTAGTTATGAGAAAGCTATACTGAATGTTGGAGGTAACAAGCTAGAGGCCTGAAAACTTGGGAGTATGACTGGAACCAGTTTAAAATGTAACTGGGAAATGTTTAATGAAATTTTAAAAATATGTAATGCAACATAGATAATGTTAATTTTTGGTTTTCTAAATCAAGGTATGGCCAGCAGGGATTCTTTCGATTTGAATTTGTCACTGTTCCTGTTGTTCAGTCACATCCAACTCCTTATGACTTCTTGGGGTTTTCTTGGCAAGGATACTGGAGTGCTTTACCAGTTCCTTCTCCAGTTCATTTTATAGTTGAGGGAATTGAGGCAAATAGTGTTAAGGGACTTGCCCAGGGTCACATAGCTAGTAAGTGTCTAAAGTCAAATTTGAACTCAGGTCCACTTGACTTCAAACCCAGTGCCCTATCCACTGTGCAACCCAGCCACCCCAAGCTTGTCACCATTGTATTTATTGAAGGCAGCAGTTAAGAGACCTTTGATGTGGTCAATTGGCTTTTCCCACGAATGCAGAGGCAGGAGATGTTTCAGATGCATCTGCCCAGGAATTTTGAGGTACTTCTGGGTCCCAGAAAAGCTGGTGTCAGTAGTTACATTCACACTACTTCATGGGGTATGCTGGTTGCGGGTAGGGGATGTTTGGGACGATTTGGAGGCCTGTTGGATTCCAATTGAGCTACAACCACTGGCCTCCACTAGGGGGCAACATTTTGATGCTCTGCTTGCACTCATTGCGTTGTGATCTTGTTGATTTGGACCCTCCTTCTAACAATGCAGACAGCAACCCATCCCTGCCTGTCTGTTTTGTGCAACCCTTTTCCATGTGATGGAGTCCTTCCTCACTTTCTTCTGACACAAGGGACACTGTGGCTTTCTACCTGTCCTCTTTTGCTCATGCCACAGTCCAGTCTATATTCTCTTTCCAGAAGCATACTGAGCTCATTGCAGCTAATTGGTTCAATGGCTTGTCTTGTTTCCTCTTCCACATTCCAGTGCCTCCTCCAGGTAAACCAGGAGGCAGAATGAAGCACTTCAAAAGAAATCATTCCTTTCATCTACTGCAGTGAGATTAGGAGGCCAAGAGCATTTGCTTGCATCTGAGTACTTTCAACATGCACTGGTGGGAAACCACAAACAGGTTTTTTTGAAAAACTTCCATGCACAAGCGAAAAAAGCCATAGGAGACCATCATGCTGGTATTTTGTGTTGATATTGTTTGCATGGGTCTATCTGTCAGATTTACTTCAGTAGATTAAATATATACCCATTCTTTTATCCTCCCTCATCCCCACCACATCATCCTGAGGAAAAATGTTGAAACATAATGTCTGTAGCATGATTCTTATAAGATTGCACCAAGCTACACTGACATTTTTTAGATAAGGTTTTAGTTCTAAAAACTGGAATGTAAATTGAATTTTAGCACATCAAATCATTAATCATTGAATGTTTGATTGTAAGTCACTAAACTAGGTTGTGTGGGAGATGACAGAGGAAGACAAGAGATCCTCTACTCATAGAATTTATAAACTGTGCCAACGTAGCTTCTAGTGATAAGATTGTTACACACTGATATCTCTCAATGAGACAACTAGGTGGCTCTTTGGGCCTGGAGTCGGGAAGACCTGAGTTCAAGTTCAACCTTAAATCTTGTTAGCCAGTCTGTTTGCCTTAATCTTTTGGAAAAAGAAATGGCAAATCACTCCAGTATCTTTGCCAAGAAAACCCCATGGACAGTATTTGTGTGCTATGGTCCATGGGGTCACGAGGAGTCAGACACACCTGAATGACTGAACAACAATATGTTTAGAAGGTCTAAAAATCTAGTTGAAGGACTCCAGTACATTAGACAGTTCCTTTAAAAAGGGTTTATGGAAGGACACAGACAAGATGAAAAGGTGGGGGTAGGTACACCAATCTGTACCCTTGAAAGGGCCACTCATACCAATGAAATCAATATTTCAAACTGAAATACTAGGGTATGTTGAATTATAATCTCAATTTTCATATGTTTAATTGCTTAAAGTAGAACACTTGTATATCTATAATTATAGTCTACATATTTAATTTTCTTTCCACTAGTCCATCATCAGTGTAAAGGCAATAATACTTCAGCTTGATGAAAAGATAAACCCAATTTTTTAAAGGAAGAAAACTACGGAGAATATGCTAAAAGAGGAGAGAATTTGACAGAAATGTTGCATAAAAGGGATGATGACCAACAACAGAGGAATTCTCTTTGAGGATGAATGGAGAGCAAGGAGAAATTTGGCAGTTTCCAAAAATGAAAATGCTCCATAGGTGATATCACAGGGAGACAGCTTGGAGGAGCACAGAGATCACTGATTCAAATTAGAACTAGGTTCATCTCTCTCAGGTTTATAACCTGTATGACCTCAGGCTTACTTAATCCTTCTGGACTGAAATCTACTCATCTCTAAAATGAGAAGCTTGGATTATATATGGCTTCTGAGGTCTCTTGTAGATCTGTTCTATAAGAGACCTCATCTAGTACAGATTAGAAGAGGAGAAGGGTGATGCTGTCTTAGGGGTCTCTGACAAAGGGGGCAATTTTACCTTGACCTTAGTAAGAGATAGCTTTTTTCCCCTTCCACAAGGGCATATATTGGGGATGTCAGAGAACCTCTTGAGATTAGTCAAATGTAAATGACTGTTACTCGGTTTTTCTGATTTACATGGTGACAAATGATAGGGCTAGAAAGAACCTTAAAATTGCTCCTAGAGATTGTATATGCTCAGCAAGGAATCTTATTGATGGTTTCATCACTGAAGCTGATTAAAAAGCTTTTGGTAGAGAAAGATTTGAAAGTGAATAACTGGTCTTAAAGATGTCTGCGAATAAGAGCTGGATTTTTATGACAATGGCTTAAAATATACGAAAGACAGACTCTTAATCAGGGATGGAGTACTCCAAAGGAAAGCTTGAAAGATACAGGTGAAGTAAAACATAAATAAAAAGAAAGAAGGAAGAAAACTGCCTGTGTTTTGTTGTTGTTTCAGTCGTGTTTGTTGTTTCAGTCATTTTAGTCATGTTTGACTCTTCAGGACGCCATTTGGGGTTTTCTTGGCAAATATACTGGAGTAGTTTGCTGTTACTGGAATGTTTGCAAAACTGCCTACACAGATCTCCATATCTTGCTTTATCAATCTAGATACTATTGAGCAGAGATTCTTAGCCTTTTTTTGTGTCATGGACCCTTTGTGCAATCTGACCCCTTCTCAGAATAATGTTTGTTTTTTAAATTCATAATTGAAGGAAATGGTAAATTTCAATGATAGGCTTAAGACAATTAAAGATATAAATTTTTCTCATATAAATTCATGAATACCCTGAAATCTATCCATAGTGTCCGGAGAGATCTTTGGACCGCTAGTGAAGAACATAGAGTAGGAGTAAGAATATATGAAAAATGGTTGTAGAGATAGTAATTTAAAGGAGACAGAATTTAAGAAAAGAGACAGCAATACAATCTATGACTTAAGATGTTTGCATAGTTCCAATGGACTTGAATCAATTACCATACTTTCCATATAATTATAACTTCAGATAGTGTTCATTCAAACAAGGCAAGCACTTCATGGGATTCATTATTTACACTAATCAGGACTTAGCTGTATAGAATACAGGTAAGAAAAAAGATGAACTACAGATTTAACCAAGGACTCAAATTTGACCTCAAAGTTATCAGTGAATCTTGGAGGAATGAGACTCATGATTGAAAGATGACTCTTGAAGGCATACCTTATTCAAAGGGAACATAACAGATAAATGGATGTAGTCTAAAAATAGTATTACATATTAAGAAAGCATATTCAAATGAAGAAACCCAGGGAGGGATACATGATGAGGAACACTTTGTTGAAAAAGACCGTAGAGAGAAAATCAAGTGATATTGTTGTGGGAATGTACTTAGACGGCCTGGGCAGAAGGGACTGTGGAACAGAGTGAAGAAGACAAATCAAAAGGTATAATACGGTAGGATTTTAATTTATTTTTTATGGAGATAGTGGTGGAGATTGGGACTGGATCATTCGATTGTTCTTTGGGTTAGATGGAAGTTCTTTCAGAGAAGAGGTTGTTTCATTCTTTGAATTTGTATTTCCTGAGTCAAGTCTGGAGCTTGGCCCATGGTGAGTGCTTAATAATGTTTGTTGATTGATAGACTGTGGGAAAGTCATACCCATATTTTATATACTTTTCAAGAAGGCTTTAGCAAGGTTAATTTTGCAACTTTGTGGACAAGATAGATGTGGGCTAGTTCAATGGTGTCAAACTCAGAGATGGAGGCCACTAAATTATACATAAAGGGTCACATATTGGAAAACCATACATTGATATATTTCTTTTTAAATTAACACATCAATGCACTAAAATCAGATAGAAAACACATTTAACCTGGTTCAGGCTGTAGCAGGAAGTGTTGTGGGCCACATGTGACCTATGGGACACGTTTGATGCCACTAGGCTAGATAAGAGTAGAGTTTCTGGATACAGAGCTATTTGATTGACCAGATCTGAATATTAGTCATTAATGGATCTAAATCATCTTGGAGAGAGCTCTCTATTGTGGTGTCCTAGGGATCTTAGTAGTCCTATATTGTTTAATATTTTTATCAACAATTTCAATAAAGGTACACATGGCTATAGTATAGCTTATCAATTCTTTAGATGAAAAATATAGTTTTAATATACATGTGATAAATTTATTTGAATGTGACATGCCAAAACAAAAGCTAATTTTAGCACAGATGAATTTTTAAATGTATATTAATGTACTCATATTTTTTATTTTAATTTTCCATTTATAACTCTGATAACAGATTGGATGAGAGTTAAAAGTCAAAAAGATTTTTACAAACTAGAAGGATGGGTTGAATCTAACAATTTGAAGTTTACTAGAGATAAATAGACCTATACTTGGTCTCAATAGGGCTCAAAAACTGTTTCCAAGTATGGACTTTGGGAGCTGTGAATAGACAATTCCAAAATAGAAGATTGGAAGGTTTAATGGAGAACAACTTCAGTCTGAGTCAACTGTGTATCACAACAACTAAATAATATCATGCAATCTTACGTTACTCTTAGATGCATAATATCCAGAAGAAGAAGGTGATGCCCTTGCTCTGTTTTGCCCTGGTCACAGCACATCTGGGACACTGGAGTACTTAATGCCACATTTTAAGGATGATGGGAGAGCACCCAGAGGGCGGCTAACAGATGGCTGAGATAACACAATAGACAGCTCCCTCCAAGATGACTTAGAACCAATAATATTCAGATCTGATCAATCAACTGACTGACCTCAGATACTTACTCACTGTATGACCCTGGGCAAGTCACTTCACCCTCTTTGCCTCTCTTTCCTCATCTGTAAAATAAGCCCGAGAAGGAAATGGCAAACCACTCCAGTATCTTTGCCATGAAAACCCCAACTGGGGTCATGAAGAGTTGAATCAGACTGAAACAACTGAACAACAATAACAATTGTCACATAGAAAAAAAGAGATTAGATTTATTCTGCTTCAGTAGAAGTTGGAAAAAGACAGATTTAAGACTGAAAGACAACTTCCCAGCAATCAGAGATCTCTAAAAGTGGAATGGACTGACTCATGAGGTAATGAGTTCACTCTCGCTGAAAGTCTTCAGACAGAGGCTAGAATTAAGGGCCAAACCTAGTCCCCTTGATTTGGTATGGCTCATGAGGCAAAAATACACACACACACACACACACACACACACACACACACACACACACACACACGTTTACATTTTAAGATAAAGTTTTATTGCATTTAAAAATGTAAAACCCATCTTAGCTCACTGGCTTTACAAAAAACAGGCAGTGGAAGGATTTGGCTCTTGGGCTGAATGGATATTGGGAATATTGAATAAGGGAGTTTCCTTGGTGAGATTCGAGTTCTATTGGATTAGCCATCCTCTAAGATATCAGTAACTGTAATAATTGAATCTCTGTTGCTTCTAGTCCTAAAATATTTGTGTGAGGAGGGATTGTGCAAGGGACCACATGGAAATAAGGAGACTAAAATGTCAGTTTTAGCTTTTTAAAGCTATTCACATGCATAAAATGAAAATATAATCCAGTCTCAAATAATTCGGCACAAAAAGGGAAAGACCATAAAATTTCATTTCTTCATCTAGTTTATTGATATCTCTCACTTGGATCAGTTCTATTATGTCTTGGGCAGTGAAGAATCGTAAGATTTATTTTCCTTTTTTTTCTTGTTGTGAGGGGTTGGAGAGGGAAGGAGGCTGGGAGACAGAGCTTTCTTTGGCACCTTGCAATCTGACTTCCCAGGAGGGGCTGAGAAGGTTTGATGTCTCCAGGAAGGCCTAGGGTAGGAAGAACTATTTTCCTTTTACGTGTGAATGAACATCTGCCAGCAGCTTATAGGCATCAAAACTGTATGTTTGCTTTTAGAGTGTGATCATTCTTTTCTCTGACAATAGGATCCCAGTCAGCTGGAGGTTTTTTTTGGCCTCCCTTTTCCATGGATATATGACCACTCTGGCCTAGAATAATGTTTTCTTCTTTTCCTCACTGGGTCTCCATGATGTTTTCTGTAGAGAAGATGATTGTTGCTCAGTCACCTTGGATCCAAATTAGGAGAGGGCAGACAAAAAACCCTTTTCCTCTTGGAGAAAAGAGCTTCTTGGGGTAGGCGAATCACAAGACAACCAGTAATAGAGCTGGACAAGTCTCCAAAAGGTTAACTCTGTTTCTCAATTGGAACTGAGTCCTGACCAAGTGGAAATGGCTTATCTGTCTTAGCCAGGCCCTTGGAGTCACTTCAAATGGTAGTTAAAAGAAATGCTATAAGTGGATTAGCTCTAGAGATTAGTTTGAGTATCCTGTGTTGAAAGGCTTGGATTTTCTTCTCTCCAGAGACCCAGAGGGTCTGCTACAGGGACCTGGATTTCTAGCAGGTTTTAAAGCAGCTGTCACACTGAACTGAGTAAGCAGACAACAGCGGTATCTCTAAAGCAACCTGCCCGGGAGAGGGGCATCACTCCCTAGGAAGTCTGGATGTGATTCAAGGGAAACAGGTGCCATTTGGCTGGTTTCCTTTTGCACAAAATTTTATTTGTTTGACTTAATTTTTCCACTTACTCTCCAGGCTTGGTTTAGAAAATAGGACTGACATAAAGTTTTCTCACCTACTGTAACCTTCTACTCTTTCATACACTTTCATCCACACTTGGATTGTTCCCCTGAGGATGCAGTGATCCAGCCTGAAAAACTTAGGTGCAAACACTGAGTTTCCATGACTACAGTAAAATATCCTCTGGTAGTCACCCATTCTGGACATTAGCCTCTCTGACCTCAGCTAGACTAGGCTGTTACTTAGATGACAAGTGTATGGTCAATGGCCAGGCAGATAGTTTTTCCAACCGCCTACTCTTCTGGGATAACCTTCAAGAACTCAGGATTTCCTTTATGGTACAATGGGTTGTTGAATTTAATTGTTGACTTAGAGCTGGAAGGGACCTTAGAGGACAGTGAGTTTAATCCCCTTATTTTATAGGTGAGGAAACTGAGCCCCGGAGTGGTTAAAGGTCTTGCCCAAGGTTACACAGCTAGCAAGTATCTGAGGTGGTGTTTCCACCCAGGTCTTTCTGATTTCAAGTTCATCAGTCTATCCATTATACCATGCATGTTACCTTCTTAGTAGTACTTTATTGGAGGTTTGCTGATTCATAGAACATAATCTCTGGAAGGGACTTTAGAAATAATGTAGACTAATTCCTCATTTTAAATATAGGGAAACTGAAAGTCAAGGAGTGAAAGGGATTTATCTCAGGTCATATTATAAAGGCAGAAGGGAGACTAGAACACAAATCTCTTGACTTAGGATGTTGCTATGTTGTATAAGCTCTCTACTATGGCTTGAGTAAGTGTCCAAAAAGATGGAATCCCTGCCAATTCTCTGTTTCAGGATGACATGGTAGGAAGAAAAAAGTTAATGGAATCTTGAGTTACATCAAAAAGACATGGAGTCCTGAATGAGAGCCAGCCTTGATGAGGATTGTCTTCCTGGGTCAGACATCATATGAAGATGTAATCTGCACTGTATTTAACATAGGTTAGATATAACATGAAGATGTGGCCAGGCTATATCTGGAAACTTGTGTTCCCTCCTGTGTATATCCCATTTGGGGACAGACAGGACAATTAAGACAAAATAAAGAAGGGTACCACGATAATGAGAGGAATTGAGACTACCTCACGTGAGGAACTGTTGAAAGAATAAGATATGTTTTGTCCTAGAGAAGAAAAATTTGGACTGGGGCAGATATCATTTAACAATTGTGTGAGGCACTGTGCTAGTTTCTGGATAAGAGCTCCATTCAAGTTCTTGAAAAGCAATCTTACAGTGTCAAAATCAATCGTGGAATTTCTGAGTTGAAAGAGGCTTGTGAAGTCATTTAGCATAGTGACATAAAACTCAATTAGAAATAGGGACCATTAGGTCATAGATAAGAGTGGCTAGGGAGCTCAGGGACTTGGAATCAGGAAGACTCATCTTCATGAATAAAAATCTCTCCTTAGGCAGTTACTGACTGTGTGACCCTGGGCAAGTCACTTAAGCCTATTTGCCTCAGTTTCCTCATCTGTAAAATGAGCTGGGAAAGAAAATGGCAAATCACTCCAGTAGATTTGTCAAGAAAACCACAAATAGAGTCACAAAGAGTTGGATGTGACTAAAGTGACACAACAACCACAAACCATACATAAGGAGCCCTGCAGTATACATATTAACTTAGAAAACCATATATTAATATTATCTATGTTTTATTATATTTAAACATTTTTAAAAATATTTCCTAATTACATTTTAATCTGGTACAAGTTGCGCTTTCGAGAGTTGTGGGCCTTGATTCCTATGATGAAATTTGACGTCTACTTGAATCATATCCTTTTGCAACACACCCAATGAGTCATCACCCAGTCTTTACTTGAAGACCACAAATGAAAGGAAACTCACTGCCTTTCAAGGCTGCCCATTTCACCTTTAGGTGACTTTAATCATTAGGTGACTTTACTTTAGGTAACTTTAATCATTAAGAAGTCTCTTCTTTATTTTATAGCTAAATCTGCCTTGAAGTGACTTCTTCCAGGGCTGGGAGCTTCCTAGAGCCCAGCTGTGTAAGTAAGCTCAGTTGCTTTTCCATCTGGCAGTGTTTGAAATGCTTGAAGAAAGCTCTCATCTCCCTCCTAAATCTTGTATTTTTTATGCTACATATCCCCATATTATCCATTTTCCTTATATGGCTTGAACTAAGCAGTCTCTACCATCCTAGCTGCCTGCCTCTTCACACTTAATAGCTTATAAATGTCCCTACTGAAATGTAGCAGCCAGACATGAACTACAAGAGGGATTAGACTTCATCTGCCTGAAACCAGAAGGCTGACCTCAGATGAACTGATGGAAGTTACAGAGAGACAGATTTCAGTTCATAATCAAGAAACATTTCTTAACAATTGAGGCTACCTGAGAGCAGAATAGACTAACTGAGGAGGTAGCAAATTTGTCATCATTAGAAGTCTTCAGGTGAGGGCTAGATGACAAGTTATTTTTTTCATTTTTTTTAAAAAAATTGATATTATTTTATTTTTTTCCAATTACTGGTAAAGACAATTTTCCACATTTAGTTTTGGAAAGATTTTGAGTTTCAAATTTTTCTCCTCCCCTTTCCGCTCCCCAAGACAGCAAGCAATCTGATATAGGTTATATAAGTGTAATCATGTAAAACACATTTCTACACTAGTTATGTTGTAAAAGAAGAAATAGAACTAAAGGAAAAACCCTACCCTCCTTCCCAAAAAAGTGAAAATAGCATTCTTCCATCTGCATTCAAACTCCAGTTCTTTCTTTGGATGTGGATAATATTTTCCATCAGGAGTCTTTTAGAATTGTCTTGGATCATTGCATTGATGAGCTGTCAATCATAACTGATCTTTGCACAATATCACTGTTACTATATGTGATATTCTTCTGGTTCTGCTCACTTCACGCAGTGTCAGTTCATATAAACCTTGCCAGGTGTTTCTGAAATCTGCTTGCTTATCGTTTCTTTTAGCACAATAGCATTCCATTACATTCATATACCACAATTTGTTCAGCCCTTCCCAGTTGATGAGCATCCCTTCAGTTTCCAATTCTTTGCCACCACAAAGAGAGTTACTATTAAATACTTTTCTACATGTAGGTCTTTCCCCCTTTTTTATGATCTTTTTGGGATACAAACTTAGTAGGGGCATTACCAGATCACAAGGTATGCACAGTTTAATGGCCCTTTGGGTATTGTTCCAAATTGCTCTCCAGAATGACTGAATCAGGTAATGACTCCACCAATAATGTATTAGTGTTCCAGTTTTCCCACATGATCTCCAGCCTTTATCATTTTTCCTTTCTCTGTCATATTAGCTAATCTGATAGGTATGAGGTAGTACCTGAATTGTTTTAATTTGCATTTCTTTAAGCGATAACAATTTAGAGCATTTTCTCCTATGACTATAGATAGCTCTGTTCTCTTCATCTGAAAACTGTCTGTTCATATCCTTTGATCATTTATCAATTGAGGAATGACTAGCATTCTTATAAATTTGACTTCATCCTATATATATTTAGGAAATGAGACCTTTATAAGAGACACTTGCTACAAAAATTATTTTCCAGATTTTTACTTTTCTTCTTATCTTGGTTGCATTGGTTTTGTCTGTGCAAAAGTCTTTTATTTTAATAATCAAAATTATCCATTTTTCATTTTGTAATGTTCTCTAGCTCTTGTTTGGTCATAAATTCTTCTCTTCACCATAGATCTGACAGGTAAACTATTCCTTGATCTCTAAATTGCTTATGGTATCTCTAGGTGACATTGAAGATGTTATTAGACATTTATGTTCTGGCTAGTATCTGGACTAGGTGACCACTGAGGCCCCTTCCAACTCTGAGCTTCTATAATTTTGTGACATAGCATTGTTTCTACATGTACTCTGGCCGAACTAATTTTTCAGTGGTTAGCATACTCCCACTTCTACTACTCACCTCATATCAGTGATTTTGACCCTCCAGATGCCAATGTATAAATCCTCTTCCCTGCCCCCAACTACCTGTCCCCTCAACTCTAATCTATTAATGTTCAACTCCAGATTTGCCCACCTTTTCCACAAACATCTTTTCATATTAATCCCTTTTCCTCTTTTCTCTTCCTTCACATCTTCTTGCTCTCACTGAGACCTGGCTTTCTTCTCATGCCACTGCATCCCTGGCCACACTTTCCAGCACTCATTGCACTTTCACTCCTACCTCTCATGGTGGGAGTTGTGACATCCCTTGCTCCCCATTTCCTCTTCCAGACTCTCCCTCTACAATAATCTCCTGCTTTGAGGTTAACTTATCAAATTAATTTTTATGTTTATCACTCAGTCCAGATCCTGATGACTGTTACCTATCCACTCACAGAATATTTTTCTTCCTTTCTCAATGAGTTCAATGTCTTCTTCACATTATTTCTCCATCCCAACTGCTGATATCATTCATACTAGGAGACATCAAAATTCATACTGATGCTTCCCCAACTAGTTCAACTTCCTGCTTTCCCTTTCTACTCAATTCCCATTTCTTCATTCTACCTAAGCTACAAACAGAGGTGGTTATATCTTAATCTTATGATGGTACCCATAACTATGCTATTCCCATATTCATGAACACAAAATTTGTTTTATCTGATCACAATGATTTATTATTCCATCTTTTCTTTTGCCTTATGTCTTATGCCCCAAGACATTGTTCATCCTCACCATGACTTTTAATACCTTTACCTTTTAGTTCTTAAACAATTTAGAGACCAAGGAATAGTTTATCTGTCAGATCTATGGTGAAGAGAAGAATTTATGACCAAACAAGAGCTAGAGAACATTACAAAATGAAAAATGGATAGTTTTGATTTTATTAAAATAAAAAGTTTTTGCACAGACAAAACCAATGCAACCAAGATAAGAAGAAAAGTAAAAATCTGGAAAATAATTTTTGTAGCAAATGTCTCTGATAAAGGTCTCATTTCCTAAATATATATAGGACGAAGTCAAATTTATAAGAATGCTAGTCATTCTCCAATTGATAAATGATCAAAAGCCATTACTCCTGCATTAGTTGTAATCTCTTCTTCTTTCTCCTAGTTCATTGGTGAACCAGTTAAATTCTATATCATCCTTTACTGTCAAATGCCTTGCCTCTTCATCTTTTCACCAAGAATGGCTCACCAATCTCCAAACCAGGATTACTCTATTATCTTCCTCCTTTGCCCCTATTCATATATTACTGAATGGAGTTGGAAAAAAAATCGGAAAACCACGTTGGATCCACTGCAGATTTATGATACATAATATCAAATATCACCTGAATCTATTAATTACCCTGCTCATCACAGAGACCTTTCCAAATTTTTCATTTCTCCTTAAGTTTGCCACAGCACCCTTCATTCCGCCTTCTTAACTGAGAAACTCATCTCATACATGATCAAAAAAATAGCGATCACTCTCAGCGTCTCAAGTTTGACATTACTGAACTAGATGGTCTCTGAGGCTTCTTCCTACTCAGAGGTTCTCTGACTTTTCTCTTTTCCTATTCATGCCACATCACTCATTCAGCTTCCCCCCAACATTTTCTTCTTCAGTCCTGTCTCTGATGAAGATGTTGCCCTTCTTCTTCCCAAAGCTAACTACTCTTTGTAACCTTGTTTTCATCCCATCCTTTCTTCTCCAGTATATCACCCCCCACCACCATCATCAGTCTTTCTTTTACCTTCAATCTTTTCCCATTTACTGGTTCCTTCTCTACTGCCTGCAAACATGCCCATTTCTCTTCCATCCTTAAAAAAGAAAAACCAAACCTTTTGCTCCCCATTAGCTATCATTCATTTAGCTTTCTAGCTAAACTCCTTGAAAAAACTTTCTAAATTAGGTGTCTATCTCATCACTTATAAACCCTCTGTAATTTGGCATCCTGAGGCAGAAAAACAGATCTAATTAAAAAACATAAGCAAGGAAATTACATTTTGCTAAAAGGTACCATAGACAATGAAGTCATAGCAATACTGAACATATGTGCACCAAATGGTATAGCATCCACATTCTTAAAAGAAAAGTTAAATGAATTGCAAGGGGAAATAGAAAATAAAACTGTAACTAGTAGGGGACATCAACTTTTTCCTCGCAGAACTAGGTAAATCTAGCCAAAAATTAAATTAAAAAGGAAGAAAGGAGATAAATAGAAATTTAGAAAAGTTAAAAGTGATAAACCTAATTGAATGGGAATAGAAAGAAGCATATCTTTTTCTCAGCAAAGAACAAATTATAGTAACAATAAATAATTTCATTTAGGAGAATAGAAATAAAGAGATAACATATCAAAACTTATGGAATGCAAAAAAAAAACCCCAGTACTTAGAGGAAATTCTATATCTCCAAATACTTATACTAATAAAGTAGAAAGAGAACAGATCAGTGAATTGGGAATGAAACTGTTGTTCATCCTTCTTTTTCAAAGAGGACCAATGACATCAGTAAGGTAAAGTTTTGACTTGCATATGAATTGGATATATAGCAAAGCTGGGCAAATCATCAGCCTCATTCTATCCTCTAGAGTCATAGGGGGTTCAGTGGCAAGACATAGGTTAGGATGATCAATGATGGCCCTGGGTACAATGGAAGACCTTGGATTTTTTAAGATAAGATTTTTCCCAGGTCTGTTTGTCTGAGGCAATACCCATGCAGTAATTAAAACCTAGATTAGAACTGAGACAAAAGATAGCCTAGTTTGCATTCACAAAAGTGTCAGTCTGGGATCAGATTACCCTCAGAGTTTCTAGTCAAAAAAGAAAGTAGGCATGCAACTAAAAAGAACTAGACAAAAGAACAAACTAAAAAACTCCAATTAAATACCAAATTGAATATCCTGAAAATCAAAGGAGAGATTAATAAAATTGAAAGCAATAATACTATTGATCTAATAAATTAAAATTGGAATTGGTTTTATGAAAAAGAAACCACCAACCAATAAAATAGTTAATTTGATTTAAAAAAGATAGGAGAAAACCAAATTACCAGTATCAAAAATGAAAAGAGTGAATCCATCTCCAATGAAGACAAATTAATTATTAGGAGATACTTTGCCCAATTATATGCCAGTAAATCTGACAATCTAAGTGAAATGAACTGTTGAATAGAGAAATGGAAATCAAAACAACTGTGAGATACCATCTTATACCTATCCAATTGACTTATGTCCAAAAAGAAAAATGTCAAAGTTGGATAGGATATAGGAAAATTGAAACACTAATGCATTGTTGGTGCAATTGTGGACTGATCCAACCATTCTGGAGAACAATTAAGAAGTATGCCCAAAGGACTACAAAATTATGCATACTCTTTGACCCAGTTATACTACTACTAGGTCTGTAACCAAAGGAGATTTTTTTTAAAAAAGGGGAAAAGGACTTATATGTTAAAAAAAATTATAACAGCTTTTTTTGTGTGGTGGTGAAAATTGAAAATTCAAAGGAAGTCCATCAATTGGGGAATGGCTGAACAAATTATGGTATATGATTGTTTTGTTTTTCAGTTTGATAGCATTCACTAGTAACACTGATCTTAATTATCTTTTTGAATTAGTGTTAAGTCCTGATAACAATACCAGACATTTCAACAAGTTTCTGTTGCCTCTTCCCCTTTCAATTTTTAGAGAAAATATTAGAAGGCTGACATTTTCACCTCTCTTGTACCTAAATTCATAATAAGGACTTACTATTCACTTTTGTTTTTAGTTCTCTATTTTTTTAAAATTTATTTATTTATTTTTAGTTTTCAACATTTTTTCCACAAGATTTTGAGTTCCAAATTTTCTCCCCATCTCTCCCCTCCCTTGCCCTAAGACACCATACATTCTGATTACCCCTTTCCCCAAAATTCCCTCCCTTTTATCACACTCCTCCCTTCCCTTACCCCCATCTTCTCTCTTTTCTTGTGGGGCAAGATAGATTTCTATACCCCATTACCTGTATTGCTTATTTCCCAGTTGCATGCTAAAACAATTCTCAACATTTGTTTCTAAAACTTTGAGTACCAACTTCTCTTCCTTCCTCTCTCCACACCCATCCCCACTGAGAAGGAAAGCAATTCAATATAGGCTATACATATGTAGTTATGTGAAAGACTTCCATAATAGTCATGTTGTGAAAGACTAACTATACTTCTCTCCATTCTATCCTGCTCACCATTTATTCTATTCTCTCTTTTGAACTTACCTCTCCCCAAATGTGTTTACTTCTAATTACTCTCTCCTCCCATTTGCCTTTCCTTCTGTCATCCCCACCCACACTCCATTTATCCCCTTCTCCCCTACTTTCCTGTAGCATAAGACAGATTTTCAAACCAAATTGAGTGTGCATTTTATTCCCTCCTTAAGCCAAATATGATGATAGTTAGCTCCACTTTTCCCCTCTCACCTCCCCCCTTTCCCCTCTGTTGAAAAAACTTTTTCTTGCTTCTTTTATGAGAGATAATTTACCCCATTCCATTTCTCCCATTCTCCTCCCAATATATTCATCTCCTACAACTTAATTTATTTTTTTAGATATCATTAATCCCTCCAGCTACCCAAATACTGAGAAAAGTTTCAAGAGTTGCAAATATTATCTTTCCATATAGGAATGTAAACAGTTCAACCTTAGTAAGTCCCTTATGATTTCTCTTTCCTATTTACCTTTTCAGGCTTCTCTTGTTTCTTGTGTTTGAAAGTTCAATTTTCTATTCAGTTCTGATCTTTTCATCAAGAATGCTTGAAAGCTCTCTATTTCATTGAATGACCATTTTTTCCCCCTGAAGTATTATACTGTTTTGCTGGATAGGTGATTCTTGGTTTTAATCCTAGTTCCTTTGACTTCTGGAATATCATATTCCAAATCCTTTGATACCTTAATGTAGAAGCTGCTAGATCTTGTGTTATCCCAATTGTATTAGCACAATACTCAAATTGTTTCTTTCTGGCTGCTTGCAATATTTTCTCCTTAATCTGGGAGCTCTGGAATTTGGCTACAATATTCCTAGGAGTTTTTCCTTTTTGATCTCTTTCAGAAAGTGATTGATGGATTCTTTCAATATTTATTTTACCCTCTGGTTCTAGAATATCATGTCAGTTTTCCTTGATGATTTCATGAAAGACGTCTTTTTTTGGTCATGGCTTTCAGGTAGTCCCATAATTTTTAAATTGTCTCTCCTGGATCGATTTTCCAGGTCAGTTGTCTTTTCAATGAGATATTTCACATTATTTTCTATTTTTTCATTCTTTTGGTTCTGTTTTGTAATTTCTTGGTTTCTAATAAAGTCATTAGCTTCCATGTGCTCCATTCTAATTTTTAAAGAACTACTTTCTTCAGTGAGTTTTTGAACCTCCTTTTGCATTTGACTGATTCTGCTTTTTAAAGCATTGTTTTCCTCATTGGCTGTTTGGACCTCTTTTCCTATTTGGGTTAGTCTATTTTTAGAGGTGTTATTTTCTTCAGCATTTTTTAGTTCTCTTTAAACAAGCTGTAGACTTGCTTTCCATGATTTTTTTGCATTACTCTCATTTCTCCTCCCAATTTTTCCTCCACCTCTCTTACTTGGTTTTCAAAATCCTTTTTGAGCTCTTCCATGGTCTGAGACCATTGGATATTTTTTTTTAGAGGTTTTGGATACAGAAGCCTTGACTTTTATGTCTTCCTCTAATGGTATTCTTTGTTCTTCCTCATCCTAAAAGAAGGAATAAAATACCTGTTCACCAAGAAAGTAACCTTCTATAAGTCTTATTTTTTCCCCCTTTCCTGGGCATTTTTCCAGGCTGTTACTAGACTTTTTAGCCCTTTGTCAAGTGGACAGTATGCTTTAGGGCACTGTTAAGTTCTCAGTTTCTACAATCAAGGGAGAATAGTTTACTCCTCTCCTGGCTTGCACTCTGGTCTGGAAGCAACCACAAACTTTTCTGCTCAGAATCTGCATGTAGAATTCCCACTCCATAGTCTCCATTAGTTCTACCACCCCAGCACTCTTCTTCACTCCAGGACTGCCACTCAGAACTGAAACCCAGATTGGTTGTTCAATTTCCCCAGGGTCTTTAGGCTGAATGCTCCAAAAACAGACACTGTCCCGCAGTGGCTGCCACCATTCTGAACCCAGGGCCAGGGCCGGACCCTGCTCCCTTCTCATCCAGGTGAAAGAGCTCTCTCACTCACCCCTAAAGTCATCCTTGGTACCTGTGGGCAGAGAAACCTGGGAACTACAGCCACCACCTGTGACTCCATGCCCTGAAGCCTGCTCCAGTTCAGTCCCTGGAGTGTTGTGTGGCCAAGGCTGGGCTGCACTCTGCCCTGAACCTGGTGCAGTAGATCTTTCTGTCTGCTCTCCAGGCTGCCCTGGGCTGGAAATCTCTTTCACTCTGTCACCTTTTGGCCTTTGGTGCTCTAGAAATTGTTTAGAATCGTTTTTTACAGATATTTTATGGGCTATGGGAGTAGAGCTAGATCAGGTCTGTCTTTCTACATTGCCATCATGACTCTACCCCCCTCCCCCATGGTATATAATTGTGATGTAATACTATTGTGGTATAAGAAATTATGAACAAGATAGTTTCAGAAAAACCTGGAAAAACTTACATGAATTAATACAAAGTGAAGTGAGTAGAACCAGGAGAATATTGTACATACATACCAACAACAATATTCTACAGTGATCAACTATGAATGATGTAGCTATTCTGAGCAATACAAAGATCCACGGCAATTCTGAAAAACCCATGATGAAAAATGTTGTCTACCTTCAGAGAAAGAACTGCTGGAATCTGTATGAATATTGAAGCCTACTGTTTTTTTTTTAAACTTTATTTTTCTTGTTTTATTTTTGTCTGTGTTTTCTTCACAACCTGACTAATATGGAAATACATTTTGCATGATTGCACATGTATAATGTTTATAAAATTGCTCACCTCCTCAAGAAGAGGGCAGGGGAGGAAACTTAGAACTCAAAATTGTAAAGAACAAAGGTTAAAATTGTTTTTATGTGTAATTGGAAAAATATTAAATCTTTAAAAAAAATTGGTATTTAATTCAAACTACCCTTTCCAAAGTGATCAATGATCTTTTAATTGCCACATCTAATGATTTTTTTCTCAATCCTCATTCTTTTTTACCTCTCTGCAGCCTGTGACACTTGATCATCTTCTCCTGCTAGCAACTCTACTCTTTTGGTTCTTTACTTTTCTGACTGCTCCTTCTCAATCTCCTTTGCTGAGTCTTTATCCATGTCATACTCACTTCTTCACTTTTTCCTCTACACTATCTTGTGTGCTGACCTTATCACTATCTATGGGTTCAGTTATTATCTCTATGCCTAAATCTTTATATACTAGTGTCTCTCTTGATATCCACTTCTACTTCGCTAACTGTTTTTTAGATAACTGTAACTGAATGTTTCTTAGGCATCTCAAACTCAATATTTCCCAAACAGAACTCATGATCTTTTTGTGAAACCCTCCATTTCTCTTATTACTGTCAAGAGAGCATCATTCCATTCACCCAGTCTCAAAAGAGAAATAGGAAGCAATCTCAGAGGGAAGACACAAGCATTGAAAAAGATTAGAAAAAGCCTTCTTGAGGGTGAAATTTTGGCCAAGACTTGAAGGAAGTCAGGGAAACTAGGAGGTAAAGATAAGGTGGGGAGAGAATTCTGTGTATGGGAATCAGCTAATGAAAATATATGGAGTTGGAAGAACGAATGTCATTGTTCAAGGAACAGTAAGGAGTCTAGAGTCAGTGCAATGAAGAGGATATAGAAGAGAATGAATTGTAAGAAGGAAAAAAAGGTAGGAAGGAATAAAATTACAAAGAGCTTTAAAAGCCAAACACAGGATTTTTAATTTGATGCTGAAGGTGACAAGGAGCCATGGAATTTTAATGAGTAGGAGATGATATAATCAGGCTTGCATATTAGGATTATAACTCTGACAGCTGAGGGGAGGATGGACTGGATAAGGTGGGAGTGTCTCACCAGTAGGCTATTGTAACCATCCAGGTGTGAAGCCATGAGGGCCTATACCACGGTAGTGTCAGTGTCAAAGGAGAGAAGAGGAAATATGTGAGAGATGTTCTGAATGTATGAATGTAGAATAGACAGGATCTGACAAGAGATTGGATATAGTGGATGAGAGAGAGAGAGAGACAGAGAGAGAGAGAGAGACAGAGAGAGAGAGTATGTGACATCAAAGCCTGGGTGACTAGGAATATGATGGTATCCTCAATAGTACTTTGTTGTTGATTCATTTCTGAGTCTTCATGACCCCATTTGGGGTTTTTTTTGCGAAGATACTGGAATGGTTTGCTGTTTCATTCTCCAACTCATTTTACAGATAAGGAACTGAAGGAAACAGGGTGAAGTGACTTGCCAGGGTCATATAGCTAGTAAATGTCTGAGGCTGGATTTGAATAGATAAAGATGAGTCTTCCTGACTTCGGGTCTGGCACTCTATCCACTGTGCCACTTAACTCGCCTCGGTAGTAATAGGGATTTTTGAGAGAAGGCTGTTGTTGCTTGTCCTTCATTCTCGAAGAAGACCATGACATCTGGGAGGTAATGCCATGACTTGAAAGAGAATTGGATTTAAGTGAGGGAGGGCTGTGCCTTATCACCAGCCTCACTCTCTCCTCTGAAGCTGTCTTGGTCCAGTGGTAAGATACAGATCAGGGTAACTGGAGATGGTCCTGGATGCAATGGAAGATCTTGGCCTTTTTAAGCTAAGGTCTTTGCCAGGTCTTAGTTTGACTGAGACAATGCCCACTCATTGATTAAGGCTAGGTAAGAAATGAGACAAATAATAGCCTCTTTTGCTTAGTTAAAAAAAAAAGATTTGTGAGAAGAAGACTCTCAGGATTTCTGGATAAAATAGAAACAATTGCTATTGGACATGCTGAGTTGAATATATCTATGGAACATCTAGTTAAGAGATTTACAATAGACAATTTGAGACATAAGACTGAGGATTACAAGAAAAGTGAGACCTAGATAAGTAGATCTGAAAATCATCTACATAGAAATGATAACTGAATCCATGGGAAATTATGAAATCATGAAATTAAATATAATAGAATGAGAATAGAAAGGAGTGCAGCAGAGATAGAAGGTATGACCTGGATGAGGATCCAGCAAAGGAGACTGACAAAAACTAGTAGACCAGAAAGGAACATTGCAAGAACCTAGAGGGAAAATAGAAATTCCTGAAGAAGGTTGGAAAGGATTCCAACTGAGAAGAGGCCATTAGATTTTGCAGCTAAGAGGCCGCAGGTAACTTTGGAGAGAGTAGTTTCAGTTGAATAATGAGGTCAAAGACAGACTGCAGAGAGTTAAGGAGAGAGTGAGAGGAAAGGAAGTAGAAGCACTGATTATAAATGAACCCTCAAGTAGTTTACCCATGAAAGGGAGAAGAGACAGAGGATAATAGGTAGCGTGGCTGAGAGGCTAAACTTTTGAGAATGTGGGAGACATGGATACATTTCTAGGCAACATTGAAGCAGAGAGTAGCAGACAAGAGAAATTAAAGATTAGTGATACTGGTAATGATGGAGGAGGTCAGTTTCCTTGGCAAGGAGACGGATCACCTGTTCATGTGAGCATGAAGGAAGACACAGTGGGAAAGGTAAGTGTGAGGTGTACAAAAGACTGGAAAGTTAGGAAGGGGCAAGGTTACAAAGAGGTTTAAAGCCCAAAATAGGATTTTATAAGAGGAAAAAAGGTGAGCTCTTAGCAAATGACCTCATTTTTTTTAAGAGAAATATGAGATAAAGGTGAGAGGGTGGAGTGAGAGAGAACCATGGTAGATTTGAAGAGGGATGAAAAGGTTTGAACAAACCACTGGGGTACGTAGAATAACAGACTGATTAAGAAGATGTAAAAGCATTGCCTTTGCCCCATAAGATTATGTACATAAAAATGTGCTGGACTCAGTAACCAACAGTTTTTTGATTTTCAATCAATCAATCTTTCCTAAACATATACTAAGTGCCAGGCACTGTGCCAAACAATACAAAAACAGGTAAATGACAGTCTCTGCCCTCAAGGAACTTACAATCTAATGGGATAGACAATGGGCAAACAAAAATATACAAAGCAAGCTATATATAGGATACCTAAGGTGTTGTTGTGCTTGTCCTTTGTTCTCGAAGAAGACCATGACATCAAGATGATGACATGTCTTGCAGTTGAGTTTCATTTGAGTGAGGGAGGCCTGTGAAAGGTCATCAGCCTCACTTTCTCCTCTAGAGCCATCCGGGTCCTGTGGCCAGATGTTCATCAGGATGACTGAAGATGACCCAGGATACTATGGGAGATCCTGGCTTTTTTAGGCTAAGTTCTTATCAGATTCTCATTTTGAGTGAGATGTACTCATTCATTGAATAGACCTCTTTAAGTAGTTACTCAAGGGATGGCTAAAAAAAAAAAATCAAACTGGAAGGGGAAGACCATCAGAGTTCCTGGGCAAAAGAGAAACAGTTACTATTTAGTATTTACTAAAGTAAATTTACTACTAAGTAAATACTAAATAAGATGAATAGGAAATAATTAATAATTAATTAATAGTTAATGGGGGAAGGCATTGGAAGTAAGAAGGATTGGGGAAGTTTTCCTACAAAAGGTGGGATTTTAGCTGAGACTTAAAGGAAGTCAGGGAGGTCAGTAGTCAGAGTGGAGCACAGAGAGCATCGCAGGCAAGAGGGACAGCTAGAGAAAATGCTCAGAGGGAGTGTCCTGTTTATGGAACGGTGAAGTGACCAGTGTCACTGGATGGAAGAGTGCATGTAGAGGGGTAAGGTGTAAGAAGACTGGAAAGATAGGAGGGGTTAGATTATGAAGAGCTTTGAATATTTTCTGTTTCTTCCTGGAGGCAATAAGGAGACACTGGAGTTTACTGAAGAAGATGACATGAGCAGATCTATGCTTGAGGAAAATCACTTTAATATCTGAATGGAGGAGTGAGCCATGAAACAGACAGACCCACCAGCAGACTATTTCAGTCATCCAGGTGTAAGGCAAAGAGGGCCTTCACTAGAGTGGTGGCAGGAAGAGGAGGGAAGGCAGTATTTGAGCGATGTTAGAGAGGTGAATTTTACAGTCCTTGGCAACTGTTTGGATATGGGAGGATGAGAGACATGAAGAGTTGAGGTTCAGCAGAATGTTGTCTTCTGTACTGTGGTATTGGCAAGAGCTCTAGCTTTAGAAGTAGAAGACTTGGGTCTGGATAATTAGGTCTGTTTCTACAGGGATGATTTTGGGCAAATCATGTTGCCTTCTGGAAGTTTCTACAGCTTTGAAATGAGGATGCTCTGCTAGTTGCCCTATGAAGTCCTTTCTAGTTCTGAATGCCGTAAAGTTGAATTCTTTGCATGCTTCCCAGAAGAAAAATGGATTCAAACACCCTTAATAATAAAAGTCTAGTGAACACCATTTCATCTTTCATGGATGTATCAGAAAGAATTTGATCATCTTTCAGTACTTCAGGGTAATCAAAGAGCATCAAGGTTCCAGACATGAATCTGCTCTTAACTGATTCTGTGACCATGGAGAAGTAACTTTTTTGAGCATGTTTCATCTTCTATAAAATGAGGAAATTAGTGCCTGGTCCGCTGATCCCACAGGAATTTTGGAAGAATCAAATAAGATAATGCATTTCATGAAAGAACTTTAAAAACTGTTAAGTTTTTAAATTGGGGGCCTTAGAGTATTATCAATAGCATTATTGTATAACATTTCAGATATATACAGTAGTGGAGAGTTCTAGTTGGTTGAATGCTAGGCAAACCAGAATTGAATGTGGTTCTTTGAAATACAAAATTATAATACAAAGATTATTTATAATGCCAGTCTATCCAATGAGCTCCGTCAAATACTAATTTCGATAAAACATACTACTGAAGCATAATCCTAAAATGACTAATGAAAATTATGTATCAGAAATTACCCACATGCATACACATACATACACCTACCTACATATATATATACACATATATATATATATATATATATATATATATACATGTATACACACATATATATGTATGTGTGTATGTTTATGTATGTATGTATATACCATAAAGCCTCCAGTTAGGGCTTAGTATATGCCACTCAAATAACTATAAAAAACTATAAAACTGACATATAAATCACAATGATCTTACCTTTTAACCAAACATTTTCATGAAAAGCTAAAATAAGGAACTTGTTTGTACTTTCCTTTCTAAAAACAGGATACTGGCAAAGACCTTGTTTTTCCACTTTCTTGAGGGGCATGGTCTTAAAGAGATGGGGAAGGTTCATTTCCTATAAGCAAAGTAAAATTGAAAATATTGATTGCATGCATTAACAAACTACATATAGAAACTAGACACAAATAGTCTCAGTTTAACTTTCTATTCTGAGTTGGCCTGGGCATGTCGACCACACAATGAGTCACTGTTGATTCTGCATTTACAGAAACAAGACCACCAGGATCTTTAATCTTGCACCAAAGGTGGGGAGACTTATGCTTGGATGACAACGATAGGTAGCTCACAGTGAATACTTGGAAAACCATTTAAAAACCAGATCATCAAAGGAGCCTAGTATAGCCCCATAATTGAATACTATTAAAAAAACCTCAAAACATTTTCTTTATTTCTAAAGTATATTTTTTTCTTTCCACATCTTTGATGAACTACAGAGTTCATGATTTAGTAGGAACACCTTACCTCCTAAGTTGGTCCATCAGAGGGTCATATTCCAAGTGCACTAAGCAGGATGGTTGAGGAGAAAATACCATCACCAGAGTTTAAGAAAACTGTAGGCATGTAGCCTGGAGCAGAGGAGATAAGACTCAAAAAGGCAGGGAAGATAACCTTTAATTATTGAAATTGTGTCCTAAAGAACAGGCATTTGACTTCATCATCCTAACTCCATAAGAGAGAATTAGGAATAAGATTACAGGAAAACATATTAAAAACTTAATGTAAAGGGAAAGTCCCTAACAATTAGAGTTGGAAGAATGGGTCTTCTTGGAAAGTAGTAGGTTTTCTTCATACAGAGACTGAATGACATCTTCTCTGGGACATTGTCAAATGGATTCCTATCTACCTAAAGGTTGGTCAGAGTACTATAGAAGATGCCAACTCGGATTCTACATTTTTGGGTCAGCATTTGGTGAGCATCCCCTATGTGCCCAGAAATATACCAATTTTTTTTAAATATAAAGAAAATGGAAGGCCTTGTCTTGCCCTAGAGCTGCTTCTGAGTCTCTTAGGATAGAATGCAGAATCTGGAGTCAGGAAGATCTGATTTTAAATCTAGCCCCACACTCTTACAAGTTTGTGACCCTGAGCAAGTCACTTAACCACTATCTGACTCAGTTTTCTTATCTGTAATAGCATCTACCTTCCAATGTTGTCGTGGGGATAAAATGAGATAATAGCTATTAGGTGATTTTCAAACGTTAAAGTATTATAGAAATGCTAGTTACCATCATCTAGTAGGAAAACAGCTGAAGCACTTTTTCAAAGCATATCATCAATCAATTCATTAGCAAGCATATATTATACACTTATTTTGTGCTAGGTACAATGAATGCAACTAGTGAAGGGAAAGTCAAGGGCTTTCAGGGTAAATCACCCTGACCTTCCCAGACAGTCCTGAATTCATTGTATAATCATAGAAACTCCAATTCAGAAGGATTATGTGACCATCCATTAGGGAGTCAAGCATTTATTTGATGCCTACTGTGTTCTTGGTTGGGTTACAAAGACCAAAATAATAGAGTTTTGCCCTCAAGCAGCTTTGTTCTTATGGAATATACATGTACACATGTAAGTATATAGAAGATACATTCAAAACAAACACAATGCAACTTGAGTTAAGAAGACATTTGCTATTGGAGGGTGGGCGTGGGGGGGGGTCCATTCTGTTCAAACCATAACTGAAAGGGGCTGGAACCAAGATGATGGAGTAGAGTTTGGAACTCACTCAAATCTCCAAAATTCCCTTGCAAATGACTTTAAAATAATTCCTCATATCAGATCTTGGAGTGGTAGAGCAAACAAAATGTTGGGGTGAAACAGTTTTCCAGCTCAAGGAGACTTAGGGGGTTGGGAGGAAAAGTCTGCCCCAACAGGGTGGTGGTTGGGCCCAGAGTGCAGTGTAGGCCCTACCAGCAGCAGGCCTTGGAGGCTACTACAACAGCAGTAGCAGCTGCTTCAGGAAATCTTGTCCACAGAGAGGAAGGGAATTGGACAACTGGTCAAAAAGAGATTACAGGGACCCTTTGCAGGTGCTCAGTTCAGAATATTGTTTCATTGTCCACAGGAACATGGGCACTTGAGGCCATAGGAGAACAGGGACCCTGATTACTATTCCAGGGCCAAAGGGAGTACCAACACTTGTGGTTGCAGGAGAACAAGGTCCCTTCCTGGAAAAAAAAGCAAAGAACAGGCCAGAAGAGCAGTGATCCTGCCTCTGCTTAGACCATACTACCTCAGAAGTACTGAAAACTTACAGATGCACAGAACTAGCCCTGAAAACAACAGCATGAAAACTTTGAAACTCAGAACAATATCCCCTAGGAGCAGAGTCCAATTTTAAGATAAAGTTAAAAGTGAGAAAAGAGGCTGAAAAATGATCAAATAATAAAAAACAAACCTGAACATAAAAGTTACTATGGTGATAGGGAAGATCAAGACACAAACCTAGAAAAAGACAAAAATGTCGAAACTGTTACAAAGCCTCAAGTTAAAAAATGTGAATTAGAAAAAAGCCCAAGAAGAATTTTTGGAAAAGCTAAAAAATTATTTTCAAAATCAAATAAGGGAGGTAGAGGAAAAATTTGGAAAAGAAACAGTGAAGAAAAAAGTCCTTAAAAAGTAGAATTGGACAAATGAAAAAAATGTTCAAAAGCCCACTGGAAAAAAAGTTCCTTTAAAATACAATGCAATAGAGCTATGAGAACATTAAAAATTAATCAAAAACTACATAATTTAATCCTAAAGAATGAATGGATCAGACAACAAATCATAGAAACAATCAATAGACAATGTTAGAACATAACAAAACATATGAGAAGACCAAAGTGGTAGTTAGAGAAAAATTTATATCTCTAAATATTTACATCAACAAAATAGAGAAAATTCACCACCAATGAAGATACATTTAAAAAATTATTAGGAGCTTTTTTGCTCAAAATATACCAATAAATCTAATAATTTAAGTGAAATGGATGGATATTTATAAATATGAATTGTCTAGATAACAGAAGAGGAAATAGTACTTAAATAACCAAATCTTAGAAAAAAAGAAGTTAAACAAGTCATCAATGAGTTCCATAAGAAAAAACTCCGAGGATCAGATGGATTCACAAGTAAATTCTACTCAACATTTAAAGAACAATTACTTGCAATTCTATATAAACTATTTGGAAAAATAGGCAAAGAAGGAGTCCTATCAATTTCCTTTAAGATACAAATATAGTGCTGATACTTAAACCAGGAAGTGCAAAACTAGAAAAGGATAATAGACCAATTACTTTTATGAATATAGATGGAAAAATTTTTAAATAAAATATTAGCAAGAAGATTATAGCAATATATATCACAAAGATCATACATTATGACTAAGTGGATGGTTCAATATTAGAAAAAATCATTAGCATAATTGACCATGTTAATCACAAAAAACAAAAAGAAAAATCATGTGATTATCTTCATAGATGCAGAAAAAGCTTTTAATGGACTCTAAATATGACCAAGAGGGTGGAACCAAGATGCAGAATAAAAGCAGGGACTTATTACAGTTCTCTCTTCAAACCCAGTCAAATACCTGTAAAAATGACTCTGAAATTCCGGAGCTGCAGAACTCATAGAATAATGGAGTGAAGCAAATCTCCAGCCCAAGACAGCCTGGAAGGTTGATGGGAAGCATCTATCATGCCATGCTGGAAGCAGACTGCAGACCAGCATGGGCCATGCCAGCATAGAAGGGACCTGAGCAAGCCTCAGGGAACTGAATCACTGGCATTTGCATTTCCAGACTTAATGACTCCAAAACTGTGAGGACAAATTGGAAGGTCAGAAGAAAAAAACCTGTCAGTCCTATGTGAGAGAGTAGGATGGTCTGACTCCAACTTCAGGACAGCAGAGGGAGTGGAGGAGTCCACAGCAGCAGGGGCAGTAGCAGTAGCTATTTCTGGAGCTCTAGGTCCACAGATTGTGGGGAAATTGAGCAGCTGACAGTATACTCCCCAACCCTACCAAAAGCAGAGAAGTACCTTGACAAAGACTCAAAAGTCAAATAATTAGCTGGGGAAATGAGCAAAAACAGGGAAAAAAATCAGACCATAGAATCTTTCTTTGGTGACAAGGAAAATCAAAACATACAATGAGAAGGAGACAACAAAGTCAAAACTCCCACATCCAAAGCCTTCAAGAAAAATATGAACCACGGAAGAACTCGAAAATAATTTTGAAAATCAAGTAAGAGAAGTAGAGCAAAAATTGGGAAGAAAAATGAGTGATGCAAGAAAATCATGAAAAATGAATCAACTGCTTGCTAAAGGGGACCCAAAAATGCTAAAGAAAATAACACCTTAAAAAACAGACTAACCCAAATGGCAAGAGAGATCCAAAAGCCAGTGAGGGAAAGAAGAGCAGAATTGATCAAATTTTCTTCACTGAAGAAAATAATTTCTTAAAAATTAGAATGGAAGCTAATGACCTTATGAAAAATCAAGAAATTATAAAACAATAGTAAAAAGAATGAAAAAATAGTAGACAATGTGAAATATCTCATTGGAAAAACAACTGACCTGTAAAAATAAGATGCAGGAGAGACCATTTAAAAATTAATTGGACCTGAAAACCATGATCAAAAAAAGGGCTTAGACATCATCTTTCAAAAAAAAAAACTGCCCTGATATTCTAGAACCAGAGAGTAGAATAAATATTGGAAGATTCCACCAATTGCCTCATGAAAGAGATCCCAAAAGGAAAACTCCTAGGAATATTATAGCCAAATTCCAGAGCTCCCAGGTCCAGGAGAAAATACTTCAAGTAGCTAGAAAGAAACAATTTGAGTACTATGGAAATAACATTCAGGAAAACACAGGATCTGGCAGCTTCTACATTAAAGAATTGAAGGGCTTGGATCAGGATATTCCAGAAGTCAAAGGAGCTAGGATTAAAACCAAGAATCACCTACCCAGAAAAACTGAGTATAATACTTCGGGGGGAAAAATGGTCATTCAATAAAATAGAGGACTTTTAAGTATTCTTATTGAAATGACCAGAACTGAATAGAAAATTTGACTTTCAAACCCAAGAATCAAGAGAAATGTGAAAAAGTAAACAGGAAAGGAAAATCATAAGAGATTTACTAAAGTTGAACTGTTTACATTCCTACATGGAAAGATAATATTTGTAACTCTTGAGACTTTTCTCAGTATTAGGGTGGTTGGAGAGATTGTATATATATATATGTATATACAGAGTGCACAGGATAAGTTGAATAGGAAGGGATGATATCTAAAAACATGAAATTTTGGGGTGAGAGACGAATATATTGGAAGAAGGAGAAACGGAGAAAGAATGGGGTAAATTATCTCTCATATAAAAGAGGCAAGGAAAACCTTTATTGATGGAGGTGAAGAGGGGGGAGGTGAGAGGGAAAGAGCGAACCTTATTCTCATTGGATTTGGTGTAAGGAGGGAATAACATGTACACTCAATTTGGTGTGAAAAATCTATCTTACACTTCAGGAAAGTAAGGGGTTTGGGGATATGGGGGATGATAAAAGGGAGGGAAAATGGGAGGAGGGGGTAATTAGAGGTAAACACTTTTGAGAAGGGACAGAGTCAAAAGAAAGAATAAAAAAAAGGGGGGCAGGATAGAATGGAGTAAAGATATAGTCTTCCACAACATTACTGTTACAGAAGTACTTAACATTGACTACATGTGTATAACCTATATCAAATTTCTTGCCTTCTCAATGGGGATGAATGTGGAGGAAGTGGGAGAAGTTAACACTCAAAGTATTAAAAATGAATGTCAAAAATTGTTACATGTAACTGAGAAATAAGACATACAGGCAATGAGATATAGAAAACTATCTTGCTCTACAAGAAAATAGAGGGGAAAGAGATAAGAGAATAGTAGGGTTAGAGAAAGGGGTAATCAGAATGCATACTGTCTTGGGGCAGGTGGAGGGGAGGGAAAGGAAGATAATTTGGAACTAAAATCTTGTGGAAGTGAATGTTGAAAACAAAAAATGAATTAATGGAATAGATTAAATATAAAACTTGTTGCTATTCAGTCATGTCTTCTTGACCCCATTTGGGTTTTCTTGGCAAAGATACTGGAGTGGTTTGTAATTTCTTTCTTCAACTCATTTTACAGAGGAGGAAACTGAGGTAAGTAGAATTAAGTGACTTGCCCAGGGTCACATAACTAGTAAAGAGTCTAATACTGGATTTGAAATCAGGTTTTCTGGAGTCCAGGTTTGATACTCTTTCTCATACACCACCTAGTCATCTATAAGGTATGCAATACACAGTAGGAAATGACTATACTATTCTAATGTTTGATAAACCCAAAGATCCAAACTTTTAGGACAAGAACTCACTAGTTGGCAAAATTTGCTGGGAAAACTGGAAAACAGTTTGGCAGAAAGTAGGTACAGACCAATATCTTACTTTGTATACCAAGAAAAGCTCAAAATGGGTACATGTAAGGGTGCTATCATAACTTAGGGGAGCATGGGAAATCTTATGGGCCAGATCTATTGAGAAGGGAATTTGTGGTCAAACAAGAGATGCAAAAAGGATAATTTTGATTACATTACATTGAAAAGGTTTTTCACAAACAAAACTAATGCATCCGAGATTAAAAGGAAATTGAAAAATGACTGAACAATTTGTAGTAATTGATTATGAAGGAATACTATTGTGCTATAAGAAATAACTAACAGGATGAATTCAGAAAAATCTGGGAAAACTTATATGAATTCATGCAAAATGTGATGATCAGAACCAGTGGAAGACTGTACACAGTAACAGCAGCATCATATGATGACCAACTGCAAATGGCATAGATGATATTCTGTAGGGCTTATGATGAAAAGGGAAGGTATGTAGTTCGGTGGATAGAATGCCAGGTCTGGGATCAGGAAGACTTGAATTCAAATCTATCCTCAAACATTTACTAGGCATGTGACCCTGGTTAGGTCATTTAACATCTGCTTGTCTTAAAACACTGGAGAAGGAAATGGCAAACCACTCTAGCATTTTTTGCCAAGAAATCCCCACATGGGATCACAGAATCAGACATGACTGAACAACAAATATGATGAAAAATTCTATCTGCCTCCAGAGAAAGAATTGATGGAGTCTGAATGCAGATTGAAGTGTACTTTTAAAATTTCTTTACTTTTCTTGTTTTTGTTTGGATTTTTTTGGGTGGGGGGTCCTGTGTTTTCTTTTGTAACTTGGCTAATATGGAAATATGTTTTATATGACTTCACATGTATAATTTTTATCAAATTGCTTACCTTCTTAAAGAAGGAGCAAAAGCAAGAGGGAAAGAAAATTTAGAACTCAAAATTTTAAAAAATGAATGTTAAAAATTTTTACATGTAATTGAGAAAAAATAAAATGACAGATAAAAATAAAAACAAAATTTTTAAAAGATTATAAAAGACACAATATTGTAAGGACAAACAACTTGGAAAGACTTCAGAACTCTACTCAACCCAGTGGAATCAGCCACAATTCCAAGGAACTCATGATGAAATATGCCATCCAGACAGAGGGCTAATTCACTCACAATGCAGATTAAAGCATATTTTTCATTTTAAAAAATAGCTAATTTAGGGAATTGTTTTGCTTGAGTATGAAACAAACAAACAAATACTTACCAAAGTAGAATTATTCTACCATACTGTGAATGAGTGGCCATTCATTCTCCTGTACATCTTCCTGTGGCTGGTGCCCACCATCTAAAGTTTATTCACTTTTGGATTGCTAGGAAGTCTTTCCCAACATTCTGTGGGATGTCTGTCACTCTCCTTCCAACTTCCATCCATTGTTCTTAGCTCTGTTCTCTGTAACAAGGCAGAAGAAATCTAAAGCCTCTTCCATATGACACCACCTCTCCTATCCATGACTCCATCAGGATTTCTCTTCTCCATGCTAAACTTCCCCAGTTTCTTCAGTGGATCCTCTTAGGATGTGATCTCCAGTGCTCTCACTGTTGAGGCAGTGTGGTATATATGCTTTGGATGTGGAGTCAGGTAGACTTCGGTTCTAATTCTGCTTCAGATAATTGCTGTGCAATTCTGGATAAATCAAATCCCTCTCTGTTTGAGATAATTCTTGTAGCATTTGCCTATAAATGTTCTCTCACTCCAAGGCAACACTCTAAGTTTCTGCTACACGGAATCACTCAGAGTCTAAAGATTCAAACAAACAGTCCTTTTACTAAAATATACATATTCCAGTATTTCCAGGTACAAGCAGTTCCCTAGGCAGTTAAAAGGAGTTGAGGGTAATATAGGCAGATCTAGACAAAGTGATTGGAGTGGGGGGAGAGAAGGAAAAAGAGAAGGGAGGATGAGGAGAAAAGGGGCAGAATGAGGGAAGGGTATAGGGTAGGAAAGGAGAGGGAAGGGAAGATGGGGAAGGGGAAAGGGAGAGGAGAGAAGATCTCAACATGTATCTCATCCCCTTTTAAGTCCTAAAAGCTGCTTTTATAATCTTCATCACCTAAGTGCTCACAGCTGAGTCTTGGAACAACCCATCTAAGGACCATGTAAATCCCAAGGTACGTAACTACCCCAGATTCTAAACCACTGCTTCCTTATTTAAAGTAGTATTGGTTGGCTTTACAGTAGGGAGATGGGGCTAATTCATAGCCTGCCCCTTCCCACCCCACTAAGGTCCACCAGTATCCTGGCCTACATTTATAGAATAATGGCTCATCTCCACTGGTAGAGGGAAGAGTTTCCTCACCACCCAGGGTGTCACCTCCACAGATAAAATTACTGTTTGGACCAAAAACAAAGTACTTCTTTACAGAATTATTTTGAGACCTGAATCTAATTTTATGTATTTGATTCAATATATGCATACATATACATACACATGTACATGCATATATACACAATGTTTTTACTAAACACACTAGATAGATAGATAGATAGTGCTTTACAAATTTTAAAGCACAATGTCACTATTACTTTCAAGTCCTGTTTCACAGATGAGTTTCAACTTATCTATTACCATAAGCAACTACACAATTAATTGCTTTGTTTTGGTAAAATAGAAATAGCCTTAGAGTTCATCCTTATGCATGATTTGGTCTTATTAGCAAAGAGTAATCTAGACCTAAAGAGTTCTTGATGATGAAGCAAGTCGTCAGAGCATCTCACTATCACCACCATCATCACTACCACTACCATTACCACTTATAAAATCCCCTTTTACATTGAAGAAGTAACACCGGCTATCACAAGACCCTTGGGGCAAGTAATCCCATGGGATTTCTTGCTCATTTGTTACTCAAATGAGATATTTGTAAAGCATTGGAGAGCCCAGCATCAGGCACATATATAAATGCTCACTTTCTTTCTCTTCATTCTGAATACTTATCAAGGATAACAATTGGAAAACCAGAAAAAAAAATCCAATTAATCAAAACTCATGGTCTCAGTTTGAGGGAGAAGCTAGGCAGGCCACTAAATTTCAGTGTCAAGTCAATAAGCATTCATCAAATGTGAACTATGTGCCAGGCACCAGGTCAACATAGGAATATAAAATAAGGAAAGTCTCTGTCTCTGTCTTTAAGATTCTCACATTCTTGTGGAGGAGACAATACAGAAATTACTACATGCATACAAGATATGTATGAGGAATTTAACTCCAGTCAGCCAAAAGTCTAACAAATTACTAGGTGATTTGACTTAAGTTAATTTATATTAAGAAGACCCAGATTCTGACAGTAGATTGCTAAATCTACTTTACTGGGTTCTCTGGTGTAGAAATAATCTCAGCTTTACAGGACAGAGACTTCGCTTTTTAATTGTATCATCTCTGAGAACAGCTAGGTGATGCAGTGGATAGAGCACCAGTGCAGGAGTCAGGAGGACCTAAGTTCAAATCTCACCTCAGACACTTGACACTCACTAGCTATGTGACCTTGGGCAAGTCACTTAGCCCCAATTGCTTCATCCTGGGTTATCTTCAGTCATCCTGATGAACATCTGGTCACTGAATTCAGATGACTCTGGAGAAGTGAGGCTGGTGACCTGCACAGCCCTCCCTTACTCAAAACAAAGTCAAGTACAAGTCATGTCATTATTTCTCTGATGGCATGATTTTCTCTGGCAACGAAGGATGAATACACACACATACACACATGTCATCTCTGAGCAGAGATATTATTCAATCAATTCAGTTCAATATTTATTAAATAGTTGTTGTGTATCAGTCATTGTGCTAGGCTCTGGCAATACAAAAAGAGAAAAGAAATGGCCCCTGTCCTCAAAGAGCCTACATTTTATTGAATGACTCCAGGTATTCTTTGGATTGAAAGAAGAAAATGAATAAAGGCTGTTGATCTTGGCTAAAACATTTTTTTAAGTGAAAGAAACATATTACTCTAACATGTATCAGTTGAGAGGAGACTAGTTTGAGACATCTTATCTGAACTGTAATCATATGCTAGTAACCGTTTAGTTTTGTTTAGCACTGGAATAAAATATACAGTCTTGGTTTCATTAATTAAACAAAATGGAAGAAAATACCAAAAGAAAGAAAGTTGATGTTTTCGTCTTAAATGATGGAGTTCTTTGGTCTTGTGTGTATAATGTGTCTATCTACTTTAATTCAATTGATGGAGCTGTACCAGTTCTGTGTATGGAACCAATAAATGGCTTTCACAAATTCATAGAGCCTTGTTCCCTTCTCAAGTCTCGATATCATCATCTCTTAAGCTTTATTTTCTTTTCTTAACGTTGTTAAACCTGAGACCAGCATTTTCCAGACTGCCACAAAAAATCACACAGAAGGGGGAGTGAGTTGAGAGAGGATGCTGGAATACTCCCGTGTGGCGTGTGTGTGTATGTGTGTGTGTGTGTGTGTGTGTCTACTCTTCCCAGACTTGTGGTTGAAGAAATGTTTTGCATAAGAAAGCTTTTCATCTTGGGCCAGGCTCTTGATCTGCTCTCATTTCCCTCCCCCTTCCCCCTTTCCCTTCCCTTACCAAAAACAAGAACACCAACTAGGAAAAGGACAGGCATATGGTAAGAAAAACCTTACTCTGCTTTCATGTGAACCAAGCACAGGTTGGAACCATTCCCACGTATCCTACGGTATCCTGATGGATTCATGATTAAGGCTAGCCAGGGAGAAAAGAAAAAGACCACTGACATCAGATACAGGTGTTCGCTCCGCTAAACACTTGGCAAGGAATATACAAATTTTATTCAGAATTGGATAGGACTAATTTCACCACAGAACAGAGCATTCGATAATGGAAGTAGAATAGATTTCACTTTCCTCACCCCATGGAATCAGTCCCTACTAAGTGCCAGGCATTGTGCTATGAGGATACAAAGAAAAAACAAAGCTTCCTGCCTTCAAGGAGTTTGTATTCTATATATGTACATAGAGGGAAAGAGCACTTGATATGGGAGGAGGATGGCATCAGGAAAGGCCTCACGCAGAAGGAGATGCATCTGCAGAGTCTTTAAGGAAACCAGGGATTCTAGGAGACAGAAAAGAAGAGGAAGTGTATTCTTAGTAGGGGGACAACCAAAGATCCAGAGACTGGAGATGGAGGTGCTTGTGAAGAGCAGCAAGGCAGAAGGTAGTTTTGGTGGCTCCACAAAGTACATGGAGGGAGAGGTTTCATAAACATAGAAAGCAACCATTTTTTGTGTTGTCTCAATATGTTTTTTCCCTTTCAGATCAGTCATTGGCAAGCTATGGCCTGGGGACCAAATCTGGGCCTCCTCCTATTTTTGTACTGCCAAGTTGTTAAGATTGGTTTTTTTATACTTAAAAATATATTAAAACTATTTTAAAATGTAAAAAAACCATTCTTGCCTCTAGGGATTGTACAAAAACAGGTGGTAGGTAGGATTTGGTCTGCTGGCCACAGTTTGCTGACCCCTGGTTTAGATCCACTGAATGTGACTTCAGTGGTTTTCCAGTTCATTAATAGTTCATAAGCTTATATAGGCAGACACATAAACACACATGGGGGCATTCATGTAGCTGTGTGTATATATATATATATATATATATATTAGGTATTTAGAAAAGTTTTTAAAGTTTAAAAATCCTATATCAGTGACTACAACAAACATTTGTAGATCTGAACTACCATCTAATAATAGTTCACACGAGTAAGTACTAACATAACAATCACAAGTATAATAACTGCCTTTTAATTTTATCATGGCCAGGCTTTCTTTAAAGCAAAGGCAAATGCTAAATTGTAAGTCAGCTTAAAGCCACATGTGCAAAATTTTTTAGGAAGTGTCAGAAAAGTTAATGTGGTTCATTTGGGAAACATGTAGGTTGTTGCAGGTGTGCCTTTGGATAATGAATGAGTTTATGAAATTAGGTAGAGTGGAGCCAAGAAAATATTGGCTCATTGGAGGAGAGATTTTTAGATATGTCTCATACAAAAAAAAGATCAGGTCCTGGAAAAGAAGCCTTTGTGATTATGAAAAAACTGTCTTCTGAGTTAGGAAGATCTGGGTTCAAGTCTAGCTTCGGACACATACTGGTTATATGACCTTTGTCACTTAACCTGTGAGCATCCCAGGCAGCTCTCTAATATTCCACATTGCAGATCATATTGAGAGAGGAAGTCCCTTACTGGAAGCTCCCTCTGACTTGGGAAAAGGAATCAGAATTGCAAAATGAAATGGACCATAAATATCCCCTAGTACAACCCACTTATTTTAGAAAAGGGGAAATATGGGTAGAAATAATAATTAATATAAAGTCATATGTATAAAAGCATATAAAATGACATCATTGGGACTTAAACCCAGACCACCTGAGTCTAAATGCAGAGTAATTCCCATCATGTTAGAATGTATAATGTCTTAGTCAAGAGTTAAGACTTAGTCAATAAATAAACAAGGGTAAAGTTTGATAAGGAGTAAGTCCACTTCATCCAGTGAGAAGGCATTGGAGTGATAGGAGATGAGGAAAAGGGGAGAAGGAAGAGGAAGTTCACTGTGAATGGCCTCAATTTTTGCTGTAAAATATGAGTCAAAATTCTTAGTTGAGAAAGTGGGGAAGAGAGGAGCCATGGGACACTAGAAGAGGAATAAAAAGGTTTGGAAGAGCCTCTGTGGAGAGTGGGATAGTGAGTTGATAAAGGAGGTATAGTAGGATTGCCTAGCAGCTATAAGGACCCAGTTAAGTTTGTGTAACATAAATTCTAGTGGACTCAATTAGGATGGTTGTGTGTTTTTCTCCATGTTTGTTCAGCAGCATGTATATAGGACCAAAGGCAGTGAGTATAAGGCTAAGGCTTGGCTAGGCATAATCAGTGATATGACAAGGGGGCTAGGGATTTAACAGAAGAGATCAGTGTATAGTTGAATTGATTCACCAAGGAGTCAAGATGGGAAAAAGAGGAGGGAGTGGTTAGTGCAAGGGAGATGACCTGGGAGAGAATTGAGGGATCAAGGAATTGAAGTCACAAGGGAGACAGAGTCAGATTTTGAAGGCAGACAGAGAGGTGAAAAACTAATAAATTATGCTCAGATAAGGGGATTTCAGAATTCTTGAGCATAGTTGAAGTACATTTGATGGCAAGATCAAGGTTATAAGCATCCATGTGTATAAGGTGGGGTGGAGAAGTAGGTAATGGGAAGTGAATAGATTGAGGAACTGAATGTTTAGGGTGTTTGAGGGAGAATAAATACATATGGTGAAGTCCCCTAGAATGAGGGCAGGAGGGAAAATTGTGAGAGAGGTACTGAACACATTGAGGAAAGAAGAGGAAAAAATGGAATAGGGGTCTATAGACAATAACTATTAGGATTTTGATTGTGTAATAGATACAAACAGCATGAGCCTCAAAGGAAGAGATGTTTCTAAGTGATGAAGGTAGGGGAAAAACCTGGAAGTGGCCATGGGAGAACAATTAGCATTCCAACTTCCTCTTCTCAACCAGTGAGCCAGGAGAATGAATGAAGGTACAACCAGTACTGGACAGGGTGACCAGGGAGTCTATGATATCAAGGAGGAGTCAGGTTTCAGTAACATCTAGTAAGTGGGAGGAATGGGGAAGGAAAAGATTTAATATGAAAGGGATTTTGTTGCTTATGGAACAGGCATTCCAGAAGGCACAGTAAAAGGTCTAGGACAATTGAGTGGAAAGGTTGAAGAAGATGGGCATAATGACAGGAACAGGAGAATGGGGTTTAGATGATCATCTATAAGAGTTCAGAGCCACTGGAATGTGAAGAGCATGACTAGGTATAAGAATGCTCATCAATGAATAGAGGGTGCCACTCCTCTTCCCAGTGGAAGTTGGAGATCAGGCCTAAGACAAGGGTAATATGAGACGGGAAGCATACATTCAGAAGGTCATATGAGAAGTCTCTACTTCACAAATCCTCTTTTCTCCAAAGGCTGGAGATTAGGCGAGAGGAGGACACAGCTGGTGGTGGAAGTTGAACCTACACAATAAGGGGAAAGAAGTCCAATTCTCCATCCCTTTTCCTCTTCCTCATTCTTTAAAGCACAGGTGCAGCAGGAGATAGAAGACCCAAAGTTAGAGTGTAGGTTGCTCTTCTTTGCTCCAGAAGTTCTCCATATTCCAGTGGGAGAGTAAGTTAGTAGTAGGAGGTAGAAGTTGTTTTGTGTGGAAGGTAGTTACTTTGGAATAAATATAAAATGCTAGGCCCACCTCTTGCCGCTTTTCCTCAGGGTCAATGCCATGCCCAGCAGGGGATGGAAGGTACAAAATACTGGAACTGTCTGAGAAACTATGGCTCCTCTTCTCATCTGAGGAGGCTATCAATAAGGCTGTACCAGAAAGTGATGGACTCCCTGTGCAAGGGGAAGTCCTTTTGGGGAGACAGAAGACTCTCAGACTGGCCCCTGCAGGTTTTCCACAGGTGACATGGTGAGCCCAGCAGGGGATAGAAGGAACAAAGCTGGTAGTAGAACTCTGAGGTCTTCTCACCTAAGGACGCTTACTTATAATCATTTATTAAGCACCATCTATGTGCCAGTCACTGTGCTAAACCCTGGAGCTATATCATATACCTTAACATATGTGTGATATATCAATATATGGTCATCTATTGCCATTTTTTAGATAAGAAAACTGAGGCTGAAAAAGATTACCTCTCAAACAATGCTCATCTCCCTCTTCTCTTTCCCTCTACTATAATATAATTTTGTGCTCCTTCCTGTGATGTAATTTATCATTTTCTGCTTCCTCCTTTTTACATCTCCTGTTACATGCTTGCGTCACATTTTTAGTATCACATCATTTACTTTATACCCACTCCCTCTATCTATGTATATTCCTTTTATACTTCATAATAGATGTACAATTCTCAAGATTAACAAGTATCATTTTTCCTTATAGGGAGATAAATAGTTTGCCAGATTGAGTAACAAGTTTTTCTTTTCCCCTGTTTACCTTTTTATGCCTCTTCTAAGACCTGTGTTTGAAGATTGAATTGAGTTCTGGCCTTTTTGTTAGGAAGGTCTGGAAATCCCTTATTTCATTGAATGTCCATCTCCTTTCCTGAAATGTTATGCTGAACTTTGCTGGGTAATTGATCCTTGGTTGTAGGCCCAGCTCCTTTGCCTTATGGAATATCAGATTCCAATTCCTTTGATATTTTAATGTAGAAGCTGCAAGGTCCTGTGTGATCCTGACTGTAGCTCCTCAATATTTGAATGGTTTCTTTCTGGCTGCCTGTAGTATTTTCTCCTTCACTTGATAATTCTAGAATTTGGCAACAATATTTCTTGGTGTGTTTAATTTGGGATTCCTTTCAGGAGGAGAATGGTGGATTCTTTCAATGACTACTTTGCCCCTAGTACTTCTGGGGAGTTTTCCCTGATGATTTCTTGGAAGATATTGTCTAGACTCTTTTTAACATGATGGCTTGTTGGTAGGCCAATAATTCTTAAATTTTCTCTCCTGGATCTATTTTCCAGGCAAGTTGTTTTTCCAATGAGATATTTTACATTTTCTTCTATCTTTTCATTCTTTAGATTTTGTTTGACTGATTCTTGATGTCTCATAGAGTCATTAGCTTCTACTTGTCCAACTCTAATTTTCATCAAATTGTTTTCTTCAGTAAACTTTTGCATCTCCTTTTCCATCTGTCCAATTATTCCTTTTGTACGTGTGTGTACGTGTGTGTGTGTGTAATACCACCAACTACCCAGATACTGAAAAATTTCAAGAGTTACAAATATTGTCTTTCCATATAGGATTGTAAACAGTTCAACTTTGGTAAGTCCCTTGTGACTTCTCCTTGCTGTTTACTTTTTCATGCTTCTTCTCATTCTTGTGTTTGAAAGTCAAATTTTCTTTTCAGATCTGGTCTTTTCATCAAGAATGCTTG
>CM053773.1:64971368-65060989 GCA_028658325.1 Potorous gilbertii
CTATGGTCTTAGTTTTTTTCCCTTTTCTGGGCATTTTCCCAGCCAGTTACTTGACTTATGAGAGTCCTCTCCACCCCAACCTAGGTCTGCCCGAACTAGTGCTTGGGGTCTGAGATTCAAATGCTGCTCCCCAGCCTCAGGGCTTTTCGCGGCAGGCCTGACTGCTCTTCAAAGGGAGCTTATCTGCTGGTTCTCAGGTGGGGGCAGGGCCGCCTCTCAGGCTCAGTTCCCTCAGTGGGTTTATGCAGAGATCTCTTGCAATGGAGACGCCGCGGAGCCCCTGCCTGCCCCGGGAGTCTCTGGCGGAGCTGCCTCAGCCTCTGCCGCAGCCGCAGCCGCTGGGGGTCCGAGTCCCGGAGATACCCCGCTCCCCTCTCAGCCTGCCTCTCTCACTGACCTGTGCGTCTGTGGGTGGAGGGACCTTCACAGCTGCCGGAGATTCAGGTCCCTGACGCCTGCTTGGGTCTGCTGGCTCCTCTCAGTGCCGTGTGGCCAGGGCGGGGGAGGGGAGGACTCCGCTCCCGTCTGGGGGACCTTTGTGGTCGGTTTTTCAGGGCTCTCTGCAACGGAAATCTCCTTCACTGTGTTTCTGCGCAGTTTCTACTGTTCCAGAATTTGTCAGGAGTTCTTTTTAGAGGGAATCCATGGGCTGTGCGTTCGGAGCTAGCAAATGTGGGTCTTTCTGCTCTGCCATCTTGGCTCCGCCCCCCCAATTATTCCTTTTAAGGAATTATTTTCTCCAGTAAGTTTTTGTATTTCCTTTTCCATTTGTTCAATATTCCTTTTTAAAGAGCTATTCTCTTCAGTGAATTATTTTTTCATACTTTGAAAATTATGGGTCATTTTTTTCTTCTATTTCTTTCTTCAGCTGTTCCAGGAAAGCTCTGTGTGCATGCGAGCAGTTCATAGTCCCTTTTGAAGTTTCAAATGTGAGTACAGTCTCAATACTTACCTCTTTGGTATTTGTGTTTTTGTCCTTGTCCCCATAGAAAGATTCTGTGGTTTTGTCCTTCCTCCTTTGCTTCTTGCTCATGATGGTGAGGTTTTGTGCGTTGTGGTCTCTTGTTCTTTCAGCTAGAAACTAAAGAACCTGATGCCAAGCTGACTGGTGTGAGAAAGCAAAGGTGAATTCTGTTTGTGTTTCCCCAGATTAGCCCTGGAGCTAGCTTGTTAAGTGTGGGAGAGGAGTTGTCTGGTCACAGATCTTCTCAGCTGAGCTAGAACAAAGGCAAGCTCAGCTCACAACTTGGTCCTAGTGTGAGATTCTACCCCCCTGTGGCTCCTCTCCCAGCACTGAGGCACTCCTGGGTCCTAGTGTCAGTTTCCACCCTCTCTGGGGCTCCTCTCTTTCTGGTTAACCTCCACTACAGTAAGAAGAATCCCCCTTACTTATTTTCCTAGCCTCAAGTGCTATGAGACTGTTTGCCTCTTCAGCTGTTGCCATTGATCCAGGATTTTTATGTAGAAATATTTTATGGTTCTTTTGAGGTCAACAAGGGGAGGGGGAGAGAGCATTTACCAATAACTCCATCATTTTGGTTCCCAGAAGACCAAGTAGGTGACTTACAGACGTTCAATCTGTGGCTGTAGCTGATACCTGGGGCTCAGTGGCTGTCACTTGGCTCCACAGGTCCCCTGCCCTGGGCTTTCACTCCACCTTTCTGCCATGTTGCTACTCTCAAAAAGATTACCCAAAGTTAGTGCCAAGATTTGAATTCAGGTCTTCCAGACTCCAAGTCTATCACTCTACCTTCTATGCCCCTTAGCTCTCTAATTAATAACCCAGGACAAACAGCAGTCCAACCTCAGAATCTATCCTCCCATGGTGGTCTTAAGACTTTTCAAAGACCATGAAGAGAACTCAGAGATCAAAAGAAATCAAAGAAGAGAGGTTTGACATTGATACTATTAATGATGGCTAGAAATAAAGATGAAGATATTGGAAGGCTTGATTTAAGGGGAAAGGCTTAGTTATGTAGGATTCTATCTGATGCCTTTTCTCTTTTAATACTAGGTTGAGGGGTCATGGGGAATAGGCTTAGGGAATAAAGTGTAATTTTTAAAAAGATAAGAATATATTCTCAGATAGAATGGGGGCGATGGAATCCAGTGCTTTTCCTATTATCATGAAAAGTAATGAAAGAAAAAACAGAGTTGGGGGTGACTTATACATAGGGAGAAAAAGTCTTGAAACTTTTAAAGAGGTTCAGAGGATCATAGCTTTAGAGCTGGAAAGGACCTGAAAGGTCATTAAGTCATAATTTTATAGAAGAAATTGAGGCATGCTGAAGTTAAATGACTTGCCCAGGATCACAGGGTAGCTATTGTAGTAAGTTAAGGTTAGGCTTCAGAGGGAAGAAAGCCAGGGAGCAAAAAAGTAGGGGTGGGGGAGAAGGAGCATTCCAGGAAAGGGGGTTAGATTCCACCAGGGACCCTGAGGAGGAGAAAGATATGAGAAATCCATTATGGCAATAAGATTGAAGAAGTTTCACCTTATTCAACCTCCACACTCAGAATTTTTCATCAAATGTTTATGGTGAATTTCTGGAGAAGATATTAAACTCAAGTTCTCTGGAGTTCATAATTTCAACTTTAACTGTACATTGGAATCCTTGGGGGCTATCTTATTTTACTGTTTTACTAAAGATCGTTAGGTGGTGTGTGTGTGTGTGTGTGTGTGTGTGTGTGTGTGTGTGTGTGTGTGTGTAAGTGAATAGAGCACTGGGGTGGGAATCAGAAAGACTCATCTTGGTGGGTTCAAATCTGGCTTCAGACACTTACTAGCTGTGTGACGTTGGGCAAATCATTTAACCCTATTTGCCTCAGTTTCTTCATCTGTAAAATGAGCTGGAGAAGGAAATGGTAAACCACTCCAGGATCTTTGCCAATGGGGTCACCAAGTTGGACATGACTAAAATAACCTAACAAGAACAGCTTTTCCTATTATCACACACACACACACACACACACACGTCAATAGTCTATTAGGAATAAAATGACAAGAATTATTTGTAATGTTATTACCTATTAGTTCAGAATGGCTTCGAGCCCACAGTCCCACAGGACTTGAACTATTTATTCTTGATGGAAACCACCACAGTTACGATCCTACTCAAAAAGGATAATATTTTTGTTATTGTTATTTTGGACCAAAAGATTAAAAGTTTCTAAATCTACAAGTATTTGATGGTTATTTTTTTCCTTTCAGAACACAGGGGTTGGGAGGCATGTTGGTAGGACTGTGAGCGATTATTGTTTTTAAAAACATGCCATTACCTGATCCCTTCCCTTGGTCCCAGCTGTTTGAGAATGAAGGGCAAAGCCGGCATAGCTGGATATTTGTCCCGTGGATGACATATCACCCACAATTTACAAGCCTAATCTTATGGCTTTGGACCACTGCCAACCAAAACAGTTTTTCTTATTTGAGGGAAGAATCAGCTGGTAAATAGGCCATTTTCTCTTTGTCACAAATCAGCTTTCTTTCTCTAGGGGTCACTTGTCAGGCATCAGACTTTTCAACCAAAAAACTTAGGGGATATAAATAAAAAGAAGGAAGGAGGGAAAGAATCAATTGAATCCCCAGGGGCTGCCAACTTAGACCACCCCTTATCCTAAGTTCACTTTGGAATTAACAAGGGATACACTATGTGACTCAGAAATGAAGAGTCTGTGTCTTCAGTCAAACTCTCTGAAGGAGAATGAATTTTTAAAATTAGGAAAAATTCTGATCTAATATAAGCTTCTTTAGGGCAGGGATAGCTTTTATTTGTTTTGTCTTTGTACTTCTATTACCTAACAAGCATAATGTCTAGAACAAGTGCTTGATAAATGTTTAGTAATTGATTGATCGGAGGCAGAAAGGCAGACTTTGCTGCTGGCAGAAGAATAACAGGCTATTGACTGAAATGAAACTATTGCTTATATTTCTTGGATGATAGAGTTGTAAAGGGCCTCAGAGGTCACCTAGCTCATCCCCTCATTTTACAGATAAGCAAATTGAGAGATAAAGAAGTTAAGTGACTGGAAAAGTCATTAGATCAGTTTTGAGTCAGTTTATTGAATGCCTATAGACACTTTAATTCAAATTAATGCTATTTTGAGTGTCAAAGAACAATGCTAAGCACTGAGCATTGCTTAGGGAGGAAGATCCAGTTTCTGTTCTGAAGCTCATTACTTGTAGACAGTGATCCCTGTGTTCAGTGCCCATTCCTATCCCCTCATTTCTCACCTCAAAGAGGACTGATGACTGGTCTTTATCCATTATTTGTGTGTAAAAGGACTTTATAGTAAAGGGCAACCTTGAATGGTAGCAGGTTCTTGTTCACTAGAAAACCAGAAGCCCAGGCTGGATCACCATTTTTCAGAAATGGTCTTTATTCTTCTCCAGGTCACACTGCTGACTTATCTCCACAGAGTTTTTTCTAACCTTGCCATAAAAACCTCTTCATCCTGGAAGCTCACTCTACCCCTGGGCTACTCACAGTGGAAGGATTCACTGCCTCTGGTACCTCTTCCTCTGATTGATTGGTTGCTCAAGAACCTCCATTGTAAGTATGATGCCCAGGCCAACTGTGCCTGTTCCTTTTCAGGCTTCATCTCCACAGGACTTTCTCTGTCATTCCTCTCCCTGAGTTCCTTCATTCTCCTCCCACCTTCTATATCCTGCTCATGTGTTGTCTTGCCCCATTCCCCTCCCCCAAGAAATGCTTTTACTTTTTCAAATTCTACCATTAGAGTTTCTTTCCTTTAGCTTAAGACTTTAGACAACACTGCCTTCCTAGACCATTTTTAATATACTTAATAACATATCAAATAATACTTAATGCTAATGAATACCTAGAAAAGAGAAGCTGAGGATAGGGTATGGGGGAAGACAAATGTTACCAGTTCACAATTATTCTTAGGAAGGGTGGCTCTGTTGATCACCACCTCCTCTGAATCTTGTTAGGAATAAAAGAATACTATGCCTAGAAGTTCTTTCTTCTGAGAACAGCTTTTTGTGAAATAGCAAAATACTGAACACATACAGGTCCATTGATGGGGTTATGGCTACTTGGGCAGCTAGGAGGTGCAGTTCAGATCTCACCTCAGACACTTGACATTCACTAACTGTGTGGCCTTGGGTAAGTTAATTAACCCCAATTGCCTCATCCTGGGTCATCCCTGGTCATCTTGATGAATACCTGGTCCCTGGATTCAGATGGCTCTGGAGCAGAAAGTGAGTCTGGTGACCTGCACAGTCCTCCTTCACTCAAAGTCAAGTGCAAGTCATGTCATTATTTCTCTGATGGCATGTTCTTCTTGGTCAGCTGGAACCTGCTCTTGCTATTACTGATAGCCATGAAAGCACATTTCTACAGACCATATGGCAATCACACTGCAGCCTTAGTGATCAGTGACATGGGGGTACTTTATAGATGGCTTCATAATGCATGGAGACATAACCTTTTAGAGGTTATGATAGATTCCCTCCTTGTATTAAATCGGTTGCAGAGGTTTAATTAGGTGAAGGCACAGAAGGAATTTCTATAACAGAAGCAGCTGACCTATATTTATATTGTATTGACCTATTAGATTATAAGCTCCTTGAGGACAAGGACTATCTTTTGTTTACCTAGAGTTTAACACAGTGTCTCGCGCATAGTAGGTGTTTAAAATAGTTATTGATTGATTAACCTGAAACTAGGAGAGCTACTCTGTAGATGCCATAATTGAGACCTAAAAAGATGTCTACTGGTTAAAACTATAGATCAAATTAATAAGATCAGTCTTAATAAAATTAAAAGAAAGAAGCTCTCTGTGTAGGAATGTACAAATCAGGGGAGAAATGTGCAGACAACAATTCATGTGAACTGGGGATTTTCATGAATTTCAATCTTAATATAAATCATGGCAACCCTGAAAAAGAATGCAAGTTTAAGACTTTGTGAATAGAAGAAATATTCAGGACATAAGAAGCAATAATTCTACTGAAATCAGGCCATGGTTCAGAGGAGAAGGCATGATAATCCTATTGAACTTGGGACCTAGTCAGATAAAATCTGGAGAACTGTGTGCTGTTCTGGGAGCCACATTTTAGAAAGGACATCCAAAAGCCAGAAGGAACCTAAATGAGGATGACTAGAATGATGAGTGGTTCCCGTACTTTGCTGCTTTACCTAAGGTCCATTGGGTCTTTTTACTTGGTTTCCAACTGACACCTCATATATGTGTGTGTGAAATATGTATATAATGTATACATATAATAAATATGTTATTATATGTATATAATTTCCCTCATCAGAATGACAGCATCCTTATCACTTAGTATAGTGCTTTGCATGTAGTAACCACTTAATAAATACTTTCATCCATTCATTTGTTATTCATTCATTCAAAGATTGGTCAAAATATTGGAATTGTTTAGCAAGAGAAAGAAAAGATATGAAAACTGTCCAAATATTTATCATACTTAGACTCATAGACTTTGAACTGGAAGTGACCTCAATGGTCATTTAGTCCAACCCTCCCATTTTATAGGTGGAAAAGACTGAAGGCCAGAGAAGTTAAATGACTTGCCCAAAGTCACATCAATAGTAATTGGCTAAGCTAGAATTTGATCCTTTGTTAATGGCCTCCAAATGAAATGTTTTGTTTTGTTTTTTTCTGTTTTAAGGGTTATTCTGTGGAAAAAGGATTAGACTTTTTTGTTTTGTTCTTTTTGAAATTTTGGAAAGGCTAATAATGCAAGATATCTAAAAGTAGAATGAACATTCTCAAGAGGCAATGATCCCTGTCTCTTCCTACTCCCAAGTCTTCAAACAAAGACTGGAAGAATTGGAGATGATGTAGAGAGAAATCCCCACCTAGTTATATATTAGACTACTTGAATTCTCAAGTCTATTCACTTCATTCATCAACCTTACAATGAGGTTCTTCCTAAGCATCAAGTCATCTGATAAGTCTTATGGAAGTCTTACTTTCATTTTTTTTTGTCACTTTAGAAATTCTTTCTTCAAAAGGCTTGTATTTTTACCCTTACTATTTATTGTCAAAGAAGGTGACTGACTCAAAGTCACTTTCCATTTCAAGGGGCAGAACTGGGTTGAAACCTCACATCTTAGAATGTTGATATTTCACAGGTTGCCATGTTGTTCAAGATACTGGAATGAATGCTCAGGATGACCATCTCAAGAACCTCCAGGTCATTAACGTAGTATGTTAGGCATACAAAATGCTTTCATGTAGACTAAGAGGTCATAGAACTGGGAGGGACCCTAGGGAATATCTAGTCTTCATATTTATGTGTCAGTCAACAAATATTTATTAAGAATTTGCTATATTTCAAATAATCACAGAACATACAGAGAACAGCAAAATCAGTCCTTCCCTCAAGGATCTCACATTATAACATTAACAAGCATAAACTGTGACCCTGGGCAAGTCATTTGAGCTATTTGCCTCAGTTTCCTCATCTGTAAAATTAGCTGTAGAAGGAGATAGCAAACCACTCCAGTATCTTTGCCAAGAAAACCTCAAATGGAATCACAAAGAGTTTAACATGATGGAAATGACCAAACAGGTCCTTTCTAGTGGTCCAGGCTTCTTTATTTCAATACATAGATTCCTAGCATTTCATTTGGCCCTCACAATAATCCTGTGAGGGAGGTAGTTGGTTCAAGCACAGTTCCTGGCACACAGTAGTCACTTAATAAATGCACAATGAGGAAACTAAGACCTAAAGACATAAAATTATTTCAGACCCAGGTTTTTTAATTCCAACCCCACGTTTTTTCCACCCTATCACAATATCGCTCTAGACCTAGGAGTAGTTTTGGGGAACCAACACCATCTCATTCCTTTCCCCCCTTCTTTCCCAATTGCTCACCTCTAGGCTTGGCCAGAGTTACAATTTCACCTGCTGGTACAGGATTCTGACATTAACTTTTGGAAGACTTTCAGAAAGGAATTAAAAGACTTTGGATGGCAGCCCTGTGATACAACATCATATATTCTCATCCTTGCACATCAGTCTTTTTCTGAGTATGGCCCTAAATGTCATTCACACTCTTTTATTACCAGCTGTAAATATAAATGGAGCAAATGAAAAGGAAGAGTTTCACTTGTTAAGGTTCTTTTTCTTCTTTTATTTTTAAAACTCAAATTAAACAGGTCAAACAACAGGTACCAACCAGCAAATGTGTGTCAGGTGCTAAGCACTCTGGGGAAAAGGTAAGGTTTTTGTTTGTCTAGAAAAGACATCATTTACCTGGCCTGGCTTACCCTACAGCCTTCAGCCCATACAAGATAGAAAAGTGTTAGGGGAAAAAGCAATATGCATAGTCATAACTGATATGGAAAAATGAGACTTTGCCTACATGGAGGGAGGAGGAGAAATGTTGTTCCCTCCCTAGAGGATATACTTTCTCCCTGGAACAGTGTGTTTCTTTCCCTTACTAGCTAGGTGGTGCAGAGTCAGAAAGATCTGAGTTCAAATTCCATTTCCCACTTACAAGCTGTGTGATCTGGGGCAAATCATTTTATCTCAGTTTTCTCTACTGTAAAATGAGGAAAATAATAGCACTGACCTCTCAGGGTTCCTGTGAGGATCATAGGAGATAATATTTATAAAGTACGTAGTGCAGTGTAAGCCACATAGTAGGCACTTAATAAATGCTTGGTTTCTTCTTTCCCTTTTTGTGGTCTAGGATAGCTGCTATCGCCAGGTTTTCACCTTTGTGGTATCTCTCTCTTGAGCTAGTCTTCCTCTACAGCTCTTTCCTATTTTCTGACTCAACTGTACCCTCTACCCCAACTCTTTATCGTATGTTTGTATCTCTGAGACAGATTCCTTTGTCCAGATGACTAGAGGCAGTTGAGTCTCATGAAGGACCATTCTCAGCAGGAGAAGCTAAAGACTTTTAGCTTCCACTAAAGCCCTATGCCACTATGCCACTAAGCCATATGTCCACTCACTCATTAATTGTTTGCCAGTCAGACTTGATTTTTCACCTCTCAGGGGCACCTCCTTTCCAAAAGTATTTAAGCATTCATAGATCTCCTCAGTTGGTCTTTGGTTATTGAGAAAAACCACTGACTATCAATTTATTGATCATTTCCTAATCTAATTAATAAGTTGATTTTTAATTATCCAGAAAATTGTCATTCAGGCTTTTAATTTATCTCTGAATAAAGGGTGGAAATAGCAGTTTTGATCAGAAAAGGAGGGAAATTAAAGTACTGGGCAGGGAGTGAGAATAAAAGTTTCAAGGTACAAAAATATTAAGAATTTCAATAACTTCACAATTTTGCCCAAGATTGGTTCAACAATGGTTAGTCTCCATTTTTACTTCTCCTCCCATGTTCTTCCTAAAACTATGTGGGTCAAAAAGTCTTAGAATTGTCTTACAATTATGCAAGCTTTAGCCTTGTGGGGACTGACTTCCACAGAAATAGATTGGGGGTATTGAAACTGATAGCTGGTAGCCCAGAGGGTCTAAAGGGGAAATAAAAAATTGAAATCCTCAAGTATATAGACAGGGACTAAGGTAGAGAAGATAATTATTTGTGACTACAGTGCTTAAACTCCTTGAGAAATGAGGGACACTGATCTGGAGACCCACAGATTACTCATGGCAGACAAGAGCAGGATGTGTTTTCTGGATGGAGAGAGTAAACTTCAAAGTAAAGGTTGAAAGGTTCTGGCAGCAGAGGCAAGGTCTAGATAAAGCCACAGTGTCAGGGTGGTGAGTGGGGGTGGGGTGTCCAGGAGAAGGCTGACTCTTCCTCCTGGTCAGTGTGTCCAGGACCATGTAAGAAGGACTAAGCATCATCAACCCAGTGTGGCCATTATGAGAAACAGGATCTCCTGAAGAAATTCAAATTTCTATGCATTCTGGAAGATGCTAAAAATGTAAATAGAAGAAGTCTAGAATGTAGGGGAGTTTGTTGACAACAAAAGGGGGATTCCAGAGACCAGAAATGAGATAGGCTCCAAACCTTGTTGGAAACACACTCAAAGAATCATCAAAAGGTCCGCAGAGCATGAATGCAACTAATAGGGGATTTCCTGATTTGAGAACGAGAGATTGAGCCATGCCAAGTATAATTAAAAACTTATTTGCAAATGCATTTTTTTGTCTTTAGAAGCAATCCCAAAGTTTTTTGGGGGTGGGGTGGGGTTGGGTCTTGCCGGGAAGTTAAAGGTTATTACATTGAGAAGGATGGAAAACATTTCTCTAAAGTTCTTACATCTGACAGCTGGCAGAAGATGTGTACAGCTTTCATTAGGGGAGACAAAGGGGACATGGCGACCTTTCTGTGACTTGTTTTAACATTTGAGTTAAGGGTTTCTAGATTTCAAACCCTGAGAAAAGATATAGTTGCTCATCTAAGATCTTGCTTCTTGTCCTAAGACCTGAATTTTAGACTTTATTAAATCTTTGCAAGTACTGATGCTGATAGAGATAAATATATATATGAATATTTGAGTATAAGCATGTTCTAGTATGTATATATTTACATAATAGTATATTTAATTTAATTATGTATATATACATAATGGTATGTTTAATGTATATTAAATATGTTTAGTGTATTAAATATATTTAATGTATATTAAATGTATATATACATATAATATGTTATCTATATTATATCTACCCATGAATAAAATGTGTGATTTTATGTAGGTATTTTATTGTAGGGAGATCCTGGTGAAGAAATTTCTTCTACCAGTGCAAATGGTCAACTGTTCTGTGGCATATAGTTTCAGAGAATTATCTGGACACTGAGAAGTTAGGTGACTTGCCCAGGGTCACACAGTCATTTTATGTCAGAGGCAGGACTTGACTCCAGGTTTTCCTGACTGGTACTCTATCTACCATGTCAAAATAACTCATATCTTTATCTATCTGTCTCCTATCTACATGTCATAAGATATATGCATGTTCATACAGAAAACCTTCAAGTACAAGTCCATTATGTATATATAGATATAGATATGTACTTAATGCAATACTTCAGGAGGTATTTCATAGTGATGTGGTTTGTAATCTTAACCTACTTTAGTATCTAATTTAATGATTTATTATGGACCCCCCAAAAGTAATCACTTGATAGAAAGCACTTTGGTGGTAATTTACACTGATCCTCAGAAAACAGTCTTAGAATGCCAGTTCCCTGTGAATAGGGATTGTTTTATTTATTGTATTAAATTTCCTCAATGCCTACACAGTGCCTGATATATAGTAGATACTTAATAGACGCTTGTTTGATGATCACTGGACAAGACCTTAAGCGTGGCTTATTCTCTGACTTATCTTTAGTTTATTCTTCCCTCCTAGGTTCTTCCTTGATGCCTACAAATATGCTGAGGTTTCCTCTGTTCTTAAAATGATTCTTCCCTTGACCATGCCAACCCTCAAGTTCTTATTCTCCATCTTTCTTCCCTTGACTTCTATAGAAGACTCAAATGGATGATTCACTATGGAGGAAGTGAAGAAGGCATTTATTGGATTATATAGTACTCAATGGAAGTTCAGATGCTATCTAGTTCAACTTCCTCATTTTACCGAGGAAAATGAGGCATAGAGATATTGTCATTTGCCCAAGATCATGCAAAAACAAAAGGCTTTTAAAGCCTTGTCCTCTGACTCCAGAGGCAATATTCTTTGGACTTGTCCCATGCTGTCTCCATCATACAGTGGCTTGAAAGGGATACTTCTCTCTTCCGGTGTGACCCTTGGATGATGGCAGCAAAAATGACTAGTGGTGAAAGTCAAGAATTTATTCGTGAGGTATATTTGGCATTTAAATGTAAGGCATAAGAAGGACCTTCTTTTTCTTGTCAATTCCTGCAGTTTCGAGAACTATTCCAGAGAAGATGCAATAAGTTAATCTGCTTAAAATAGAACCGATTTTAAGCTGAACAGCATCACATTGTGCTTTGGATGGATCAAACTGGACAATAACGCAAACCTATGCACTAACTTCCTCTGTTACCTTACAGCTGAGAACTTTTCCTTTAAAAGCAGGTTTAGATACATTCTAGAACTCTCTCAGTATTAAAGTAGTCTGAACTATTATCATTTGTTTGGTCTATGTGCTAGTCTTTTGATCAGTTTTTAAAACATATGCATGTGCCTTGAATCGCTTCCAGGAACTCTCATGCCTCAGGGATGGACATATATGGGGACATATATGGCCAGGGCCCCAAGTGGAAACATCTATACACAAAGATATATTGGGGCTTGATCTACTCACATGCAGCACTTATAGACCATCGGAAGCAGGGTTTAATTTTTTTTAGTCCTTTTGGGCTTGACAAAATCCATAATGCATTTTCCCAAGCACTTTTGCCCCTTGGTTTTCCTCAAGGAAATGCAATCCGTCTGTTACTGACTCATTTACGCTGAGCTCATCAGACCATTGCTGGGGGAAAACTATCTGATGTCCAGGGGGCCTGAGGAGATGTTCACAAAGCCTTCACAAGTTCTGAGAATCACAACGATGGGGTTCACTGAGACAAACAGCTCTCCCATTTCTCCAGTTTGGGGGAATTCCTTTGTCAACTTATTACCCAATGGTTTTGAATAAAACTTCCTTTTCTAAAAGTTGTGCTTGATTCTTTTTAAACTCTCTTAAGGAACTAATAAGAAAAATGTGGGCCACTTTCCCACCTCCTACCTTTCTCTTTTGCCACTTCCCTTATTTTTAGAATTATATAGTGTTTTGAGACAGATGGCTGCAAGGGAACTGGGCTTAATGCTGATTAGAAATGTTTAGGCTAATCTTGGACTCTGCCAAATGGAATTTCTGCCTTTAGTTCTGCTGGCTTCTTAATAGGGGACAACTAATGTGTATCATAAAGAAGGAACAAACAGAACCTTGAGTTACTAATTGGAACCGAATTCAGTGACTTATTAATTCTTTGCCCAGCCCCTACAAATCTTCATTCCATTTTTACTAGATAGGTAAATCCAACAACACTTTAATGTAATAAACATCTATTAACTACCTACTGCAAAAGTACTGTGCTTAATACTGGTTCTTGTTAGTCTTTTATTTTTGAAGAGGGTCAATGACTTCACAGGGTGATGTCTTAACTTGCATATGAACTAGATTTAAGAGAGGCAGAATTACATGAAGTCATTAACCTCACTCTCTCTTCCAGAGTTATCAAAATCCAGTGGAAAGACAAAAGTCAGGACTACTGATGATGGTCTGGGATATAGTGGATCACCCTGGTGTCTTCAGTGTCTGACCAACAGATGAAGTGATGATGGCCTGGTCCAGGGTAGTGGCAATATCAAAGTCTGGGTAGTCCAGGCATTGAAGATGGCTTGCACAAATGTATGAAGTTGGGAAGAGAATGGACTTAGGAGTGACTAGTAGTTCATTTTCTCTGGAAAATAGAGTGTGGGTTCAAACTAATGTGAAATAAGAGCAGAAAGGCTGGAGCCAAGTTATGATGTGGATTATATGCTAGGCTAAGTGTTTTGTATTTTATCCCACAGAAAATAGGGAGCCACTGAAGGTTTGTAAATGGAAGAGTTGCATGGTCAGATCTAAATATTAGCAAGGTCACTTTGGCAGCTGCATAAACGGATTCAGGAGGGGAAGACTGGAGGAAAGAAGACCACTTAGAATGATGCAATAGTGTAAGTGAGAGGCAATGGCAGTTTGAACTAGGGTGCATCATAGCATCATAAATCTAGGAAACGGAAAGATCATTTCATCCAACCTTTCACTTTACAGATGAGGAAACTGAGGCCAAGGAGTTTCATTGACTTGCCCAAAGCCACAGAGATGGTCAATAGCAGAGTCAAAATTAGAATCTAGTTCCTCCAATGCCAATTCCAAATTTGGGCAATGTGAGTGGAGAAAATGGGAAAGATTTGAAAAATATTGGGAGGTAGAATTGATAAGGCTTCACAACTAAGCAGAAGGAGGGAGCAAGAGAAGATGTAGAGAGAGAGAGAGAAGAGTCAAAGATGGTGCCTCTGTATTCAATCTCATGGCTAAAAGGATGCCATCAAGAGAAGTGAGGAAATTGGGAAGAGAAGCGGTTTTGATGGAGTAGGTGATGAGTTTAGATTTTGACATATTGTGTTTGAAATACTGGTGGGACTGGGAAGCAGAGATTTATGAAAACAAACAATATTTCCAGGGGTCATATTACAAGTGGTCCCTCTCAGTACAACTGCATCTAAGCCCTGCAAAGCAAGAATTCTTTCAGAACAACCATCCTGAGAAAAGATCCTCAGTTATCGTAGGAAAGACATGGAAAGGTTTTGCATATTGTACTTACTATGGAATAAGCACTGGTTTTGAAGTTGTGGGACCTGTTTTGCATTCTGGATTTTTCACTTACCAGACGAGTGACCATAAGCAGGTCAGTTAAATTGCCAATCTCAATTTCCTCATCTGTTAAATGGGGATAAATGATATTTACGTGGCCTATGTTGGAGTAGTTGGATTAAAGAAAACCATTTGTAAACTTTTACATATTATGTAAATATGAAGCATTATTAAATTTTCAAAAATGTTTTAAAAAATGAAGGTTCAAAAACATTTTCTAATTTTTACTGATATCACTTTTTATTTTTATGTCTCATTAATTTCCACATCATTCAGTAATACATCATTCACTTTTGCCTACTCAGGGAGCTGTCCTTTGTAACAAAGATTTAACAAGAGGGAGGAAAAAAGATCTTAGCAAAACAAACCAACATACTGACAATGTCTGACTGTATATGCAAAATTCCATGCGGATAGTCTCCTACAATTTAGAAGTAGGCAGGTAGTGAAGTAGATAGGGCTCTGGGACTGGAATCAGGAAGACTTGAATCCAACACTTACTATTTATGTAACCCAGGCTAATTAATTAATCTCTAGCGGCTTCAGGATCTTTAACTGTAAAATAGGAATAATAGTAGCACCCACTTCCTAAATTTTGTTTTTTAAGGAAAAAAAATGAGATGATATTTATAAAAGTGCTTATCACAGTGTTTCATACATTTATTGTTGCTCGGTTGTTTCAGTCTTGTCTGACTTCATTTGGAGTTTTGTTGCAAAGATACTGGGGTGGTTTGCCATTTCCTTTTCCTTTTACATCTTACAGATGAGGAAATTGAGGCAGGGTCTCACAGATAGTAGGTGTCAAAGACCAGATTTGAACTCAGGGAAGATGAGTCTTCCTGACTCTAATCCTGGTGCTTTGTTTCCTGTGCCACCTAACTGCCTTTTTAGCACATATGAGTCACTTGTTAAATACCTATCCTCCACCTGTGCAATCTAGAGAGAAAAATGGGCATTTTCTCACCTCTTTTCCAGAGCCAAGCTTGGCCATTATACTCACTCACCATTAAAGTACCATTTACTTTTCTTTCTATTTGCATCATTGTGCATCTTTCCTCTCCTTGCTTTAGTACATAGAAATGGAGTCAGAATTGGGATGCGTTCTTCTATTCCTCCACAAAATGATCCATAAAAACTTTTGGGAGCCTGCATATAGGACCCACAAATGGAAACTTCATATCTCAACAACATGGAGCATCATATGCAACTGAATACATAGAATTACTTTAGTTTTAGTCCACACTAAGAGTCTGGGCTTTAGTCAAACTCTACCTGGTGAAAATATATTTTTTTTAATCTCAGAGGCCCCCCGACTTCAGGGATTTTTTTAAAGAGACTGAGATCCATTGAGGCTTTCTTCAGCGGCAGACTCTGCAGTTGAGAGCTACAGATAAGCTGTATGATCTGCTGCTCTGGAATTTAGTTGTTTAAAATATCTTACAACATTTTGTTGTTCCCTCATCAACTGTTGCTGCTGTGTGTCCTTAACTTTTGAAGAGGCATCACAAGTAATGTCTTGACTTGCACACAAATTGAATTTAAGTGAGCCAGAGTGACACAAAGTCTCTTCCTGAGTCCAGAGGCAGGACAGAAGTCAAGATGACTGGTGATGGCCTAGGATGCAATTGATGACGTTGACATCTTCCAGTTTAGACAACACTTGTTTCAACCCCTTCGTGGCCACTGGAACATACTGTTCTCTTTTGCCCATTTCCTGGAGGAAGTCTTCAAATGCTTAGGTTTCGCCAGTGGTTTTGAGGATTGTCAATTGTCCTCAATCTTGTTTAACCTGTCTGCCAAGATGGTTTTACTGGAGTGTGGCCACTGCAGATACTACAGTTTTTTGGAGTCACAGATGAGAGCTCAGTGAATCCAAAAGTGGATGAACAGCTCTAAAGAGGGTTAGTGAGCTCTCACACCAGAGGCTAGTCTTCCCTGAACATACCATACACCCCATCCACATGGTCAACTCCATGATTCCCAGAATGACAATCCCAGGATGGATAGCAATTTGTGTGTGTGTGTGTGAGTGTGTGTGTGTGTGTGTGTGTGTGTGTGTGTGTGTGTGTGTGTATTCAATAGGTGTTCATAATATAGCATGGTATTTAAAAAAAGACGTCATAAACTGTATTGGTAGAGCAGAGAGAAAGTCGTCAGAGGTTTTGAGTTCAGATATCCATTGTGCCAGTTATCACTTGCTTGACCTTGGGTAAGTCACTAAATTTATCTGGGCTTCAGTGTCCTCATCTGTAAATGAGGTGGTTGGACTTGATGTCCTTTCTTATTCCTTTCAGCTATTAGCCTATGAGAGACAGAGCATTCATTATTCATTGCTGTAGCTGGATCTTTAATGGAGCGTTATCTTTGGTTCTAGGACCCATATTTTAGTACAGGTAAATAAGAGAATAATAGGAGATGATTAATTGTGATGGAAGGAATAGAAGATGGCCTAGAGATCATATCCTTTAAGAAACAGTTTCACTGAATAGGGATGGGACTTCTGGGTCATTTGAACAGTAAGATGGCAGGCTAGACATTTTCTTTAATCCCTATGAACTCTCAAACCTCCCTAAAACAGAAATTGTGCACCAAAGACAAAAATTCAGCTTCTTCATGGTCTAGAATACTCAGAATTCAAAAGAAGATAAAACACCCAGACCCAGGAATTGACACTTAATGACCCCGAGCCTACTCCTTCCACACTTCCCATGCTACAGGATAACAAGACTGCACTAGCAGACCTAGAGGCTTTTCCCTTTCCAGTGCTGTAGAGATCCCATCTTCAGAATGAAGAAGTTTGCTTAGGTCTTGACATCTAGTTTGGTCACAACCTTTCAGAAACAAAACCTGTTAGGGGCTGCAACCCAGAAGCTTCAGAGTTGCAAAACTCTAAACTGCTATTGTAGACTTTGAACTTCTGGTGCTGGGGCCCAAAAATTGAGGAACAGATGGATTGGGGCAGGTCACCAAGACACAATCTACCAAGTCTGAGGGAAAGAGCACAACACCCATCTGAAGCTAGTTCTGATTATACCAGAGTCAATTGAGGCAGATATCTAGGTTGGTGAACCATGATGACTTGCTCTGTGTGGGAGGAGGCCATGGAGCTTGTGAACTAACCGCCCCCCATCCCACACCAGGAAACCATAATCAGAGGGGAGGGCGTCAAGAAGTAAGTGATAAGTAAAATAAGGAGAGGAAAGACTGATGGTACCAAAGATTTTGATCATAAATAGTTAAATCAATGGAAAAAAAATAAAAAACTAACAGAAGGAAATATGGCCTCTAGATCTAGTAAGCAATTTCAACCATCTATGAATAATTACTGCAAAATAAAGGAAAATGATCCAACATTTGAAGAGTCAGAGGACCCTGCATAATTTGAGGAGAACATGGAATTACAACACATTGTTCCTGAATGGTTTCAAAGAAAAAAGAGCAGAATTTATGTCATGCACAGCAAAAGGAATGAGCAGAATAGAAAAAAAAAACTTGAATCTTCAATGGCAAGCCACAGCAAAGAAGCAAAAGAGAGAATAGTAGATTGGAAATGCAAATCCATAGGAGTAAAGGATACCATAGAAGAAAAGAAGCAAAAAAACAATTACATTTAAAGAAAATATGCCTACTCTGTGAGCAAAACATATTGACATTTGGTTACAGAATGCTAAAGATCCCAGAAGAACATAACAGGACAAAAGTAGAACATAATTTTCCAGAAAAAATGGAAGACAACCAACCAGAACTTCCAAACACAGAAAATGAAATTTCAAAGGAAAGAATTCACAGATCACCTCCATTAAAAAACAAAAACAAAAAACAAAACCAAAACTGCATTAGATAGGTACGTTTAGCCAAGAGAAAAAATAGACTTAAGGGAGTATGAGAGTTTGAAGTCTTTGAAGAGCTGTCACACAAGGAAACATAATTAGACTTGTACTACTTGGACCCAAATGGCAGAACTGGAAATGGATAGGAAGTTGTAGAGGCTAAGAATTAGAAATACCCTAAAATTCATTGGCAATAAGATGGCACAGTAGATAGAGTGCTGGGATTGAAGTCAGGGAGACTTGAATTCAAATTTGGCCTTAGACGCTTACTGGCTGTGTGATCCTGGACAAGGAACTTAACCTTGTTTGATTCTGTTTCTTTATCAATAAAATGAACTGGAGAAGAAAATGGCAAAGCAGTCTAGTATCTTTGCCAAGAAAACTCCAAAATGGTGTCACAGAGTCAGACAAGACTGAAATGACTGAAGAACAATGAAACAGTTTGACCTGCCTTGGGGTGTTATGGAAGTTGGATAACTACTTTGGGGGGATGGCATAGAAAGGATTCATGGTCATGTATGAGTTGAACTCAATGGCTCGAGGATTCCCCTTGACCTCTCAGATTTTTTGATTCTGCAATTTATTGTTCTCCCTCATTTGTTCACTCAAGTCTCTTCTCTTAGGGTTATTCTATTTTCCATTTTGGGTGAATACTATTATGGGAAGAGGTGAGTCAAGCTCTCTGAAGTCCCTAAAAGAAAAATATTACATGCAAACTGCTTGCCAGGGTACTATTAGAGATCTAGACCAACCCAAGTCCAGGGCCATGTTCAATGTCTTTGAGATTGTTGTTAAAAATCTGAATGTTATTGAGTGTTTTAGTCAGCAGTGCTGGCTTCTCAGTGGGACAGCATCAGTGCTAATGTGTTGACAGGTTTCTGAGTGAGGCTGCTTTTCCCCTTCATTTTGTTTTCTGATGTTTGATTGATACTAACAGTGGGATTAGAAATAACTTAAACACATTCCTAGCCCCTTGTGAATGCTACCTGAAGTAGCATGGTCTCAAAATAATCAGAGATGAATAACTGTTGTGGGGGGGAGGAATACGAACTAGGAGCCATATCCTTTAAGAAACAATTGCATTAAATAGGGACATTTAGCCAAGAGAAAGAGTGGAGCTAAGGAGACATGATAGTTGCAAGTCATCTGAGTCTGATTCTGAGCCAGATTCTGATTCTGAGCCAGAATCATTAAGTCTCTTAGGGGATTCCTCATTCTTTCTGTTGTGGGTCTGTCCAAAAACATGGGGAGAATAGCCCTTTCCAATGTCTAAGCCTGTGAGGAAAATCAAAGACCAGAGCTACACATATCTAAATAGACCCAAAGGAATAAGTCTATAGAAATAGTTTCAAATATTGTTTGTTTGAGCTTTGGTAGGAGACGAAGAGAATTTTCCCCTTTTCATTTTATCTCAGCCAAGAAAAGTGGTCACAGTTAATTATCAACATAACCATTTATCACAAATAAAAAATAACCCAAAGAAAAATATCCAGCCAATGGCAAAGTGCCTTGAGAATATGGTAAGCAAATCCTTCCACAGCTTTGCTTTGAGAGTCCCAGTACTGAAGGAACTTACATTTCTCTCTCTCTTAGGCTGTGAATTAGCTTCTTGCACTTTGCTTCACAGCCTCTATCCTTAGGATCCTGAACTGTAGATTCAGCACCCTCTCTAACCTGTTAAACACCAACCCCTTCATTCCCATGTCTGCTATTACTCTAAGTAAGACTAACCCTGTACACCTGTAGGATCTTAGAGTTGGAAGACCACCTGGTCCATAATTTCTAAACAGGAATTTACTCTAATCACCAGTGTGGTGAAACCAGTGTGGAATCACCTGTCCTCCTAGCAATTAGCAAATTTAGGTGAACCTAAAGAAAACTGGGATAGACCAAGGGAAATCAACTCACTTTGATGGGATTTTTTTAAACACATGTTTATAATAATAAAAATTCCGAGAGAGAGAGAGAGAGAGAGAGAGAGAGAGAGAGAGAGAGAGAGAGAGAGAGAGAGAGAGAGAGAGAGAGAGAGAGAAAGGAGGGAGAGAGACATAGAGACAGAAGCAGAGAGATGTCATGGGGGACAGAGGCAGAGAAAGAGAGACAGAGAGACTCAGAGAGACACAGAAACACAGAGAGACATTGCTTTTGGAGGCATTCGCTTTCCTTCTGATTAAGTCCATTTGTTCGAAAGTTATTCCTTATATCAAACTAAAATTGGCCTCGCTGAAAAAAAATGCCTCCTCTTCCTATGTCTTCTTCCATCAATAACTTGTACAGCTCATTCTGTTGGTGATTTGAATTGATCTTTAATAAAACTGAGGATATTTAGTATTTAATAATCAGGAGAAATCAAAATTGTTACAGCAGCTCCCACCCCTATTGTATAAATTTATTAGTTCCCTGGGGACAGAGAGAAATATTATGTTGGAGGGGAACATTAGGAACTGCAAGAGTTAAAGTAATTACCTTTAGATCCAATAATCCTAAGGAGCTGCAGATGGTGTTTTAACCAAAGTGGTTGCAGGGCCATCCTTTTGAACCTAGGAATTCTGAGGTAGCAATTCAATTTGCAGAACGTTACCAGAAGAGCATTGTGCCAGGAGTATAAAGATAAATAAGGCACTAATCATTTCCCTCAAAGGTCTTATCATCCAGCAAAAGAGATTTGTTAAAAATAAAGGCATAAATGTTTACAATACAAAATAAAACATAAGGTCATGAAAAAAGTGCGAAGAGTTAGGAGAAAGGGCAAAACATTTGGGTAAAATATATGTAGAAAGGGTTGGGTGTTGTTGTGGCTCAAGATTTGAGTTAATTCTGGTGTTCCAGTCTCCTTCTAGTCATCTATAAAAGAAACTTCAAAAGTCTCTCATCTAGCAAATGTGGTCATGGCTTAGAACTAAAGTATAGCTCCCATTGTTTAGTGTGACCTTCTGAATGTATTCGGGGAGGGGAGGTATCTGACCAGTGAGATCCCATTTATCCCCAGAAACAGGCTCCCCAAGGTTCCATGTGGGTATGCCAGGAGGAGACAACAGAGCCCCCACCCCATGCTTTGAGAACTAGCCCCTTATTGGCTCGACTCATTAACATCATGAAGCCCAATGCTGAAGCAACCAACTAGGAGTGACATCCTGAAAAGAAATACAGTACTATCCTCTCAACAAGGGATTAGGAATTTGAATTGTCAGGCTTGATTCCTTAATTGGTCACTGGAAAGTCCCTAAATATCCTTGACCTTAATTTACCTGCCTTGAATATGGGTTTATCACGTGCATAGTTAAGAAACTATGCTTTGATCCTTTCTGAAGAAAATGGGACTATACCTCTTATGAGCTTCCTAACTGGTTTTTACATAAATTACTTTAGGCAGGGGGCAATTAGGAGTGATTTTAAATGGGATAATGAAGGTTAGGGGAAGTAAGGAGGGAGGAACTTAGTTGGAGTATCTGGGCTCATCCGCTGAGAAAGTGAGGAGGAGGCATGAGTTAAGCAAAATGGATAAGGTGACCCTAGACACAGGGAACCCTGGGGAAAAGAAGGGGCCAAAACAGAAGAAAGCTGAGCCACACTGTATGTGATAGAGTTGAAAAAGGAAGAAGAGTTTGTAGAAGGGAATCAGGGTTATTGAAGTGAAATCAAGGATAGGGAGCTGTATCCTGGCATTGTGCAATTGGAATCTTTTTTTTAATCAATTATTAAACATCTCTTAAGCACCTACTATCTACCAGGCACTTTGCTTAGCTCCAGAGATACAAAAAGAGGCAAAAGACAGGCCTAAGAATTTACAATTTAACAGGGAGACAACATAGAAACAAATATAGAGTGAGCTACATCCAGAATAAACGGGAAATAATTAACAGAGAGAAAGCACTGCTGGGGAAGGCTTCCAGTAAAAGAAAGAATTAGGTGGGACTTAAGGGAAGCCAGGGAGGTCAGTAGTCAGTAGTCAGTCAGTTACTTAAAGTGGGATTTGATTATGTTTCACTTCAAAATGATAGTGGTCAGGGCAACTTCATTGGCAGCATACTTGTGCCTATAAATTCGTAAAAGACTATGTCTGTGTGATAAAAATAGGAATTATCCATTTCCGTTAGGCCTGGCTATACATTTTTCATATGCATCTTCCCCAAGTTTTCTCACTGGGTACTTTAAAGTAGATAGCTTAGTGCAGTAACATATGCGGATCCCCAAGATTTGGAGGGGCCAAGCCAATAGAAGGCAGACAGCAGACCCTGAGAGTTATTTTTATTTTAATTTTCAGCAAGCATGGAGGGAATAAATTGTTTTGTTATTTTCAGCTATACATGCTAATGTACACCACACGCAGATGAGTTCCAGCATGTGGCTGGGTGAGCATGTTTGCTGCCTCTATGGAGGAAAGAATAAAAGGAGGGAGGAAGGGAAGAGAGTTTAAAATAAAACTTCTAAGACCCCTTTAAATTGTAACATCTTGAGCAAAGAAAAGCCTGAATTATGTAAAAGCTGGCCAGAGGCCAACATCTGGCAACGGTAAGGTTGTTTTGTAAGCAGGCGGTTTCCACACGCAGCTCAAAGAACCCATGCTGGAAAGAATAATGAATCCTAGAAGATGTATGATGGGTCTGGCAGCCAGAAGGAGACCCCAGGCTTTGAGGGAACATTTTTGGTCATTTGATCTCCTAACACAGCCAGCTGAGATGAGTTACATTCCTCCTGCCTGGGACTTCAGCAATATTGCCTAAACCCCCGGACTCATTCCAGCTGAATTGGAGACCACGCAGTAGCTTCCCTGTCAGACTCTAAAATCAAATTCTCTCCATCTCTTCCTGGAGCATTTGGAGGAAACAAGACTCCTTCCTGAGTCTGGAACTTAGGTTTCTCTGGAAAGGCTGACCTCCACTACTCCATCTTCCTCACTTTCTACCCTGTGTCACCCCCACACTTCCCCATGGTAATCTGTCATTTCTGAAAGCCACATGGCAGGCCCATCCCATGTGTTACCTATCTTCTCTTTACTGCCATTAGGATTTGACATTGCCAGGGCACAAAAAATCCTCTAATTGGGGCCAGGATCTTGGAAAACAAGGCAGCTCAGAGTGATCGCAAGCCAGCTCCTTTTTGATGGGATTTTTTGTGTTGGGGTGTACACTTTTATTAACAAACAAAAAATATTTAGGCCACCCTTTGTCTTCACCAATTCATCAACCCAATAGTTAGTATAAAGCACATTTAAACACTATTTATAGATGTTTATTTTTTCCTTAATTGGAAGTAGAAAGAAAAGATAACTTCCAAGGAAGATGAATTCAACTCTGATAATTTTATTCTGGGAAACAGTAGCTTAAGTCATAAGAAGTGAACAGAAGAAATATGGGACTCTCTGAGCACTTCCCATTGAAACACTGCTATCAATCTGTGTAAGAGGGCGAGGTCTTGGAGACCTGCTTTCATAATCGGCACAATGCCTGCCGTGATTTTAGGCTCCTTCATAAGAGACACAGTTGGTTCCTGTTAAGTCAACAGCAGTTGAATTGCTTCTCAGATATTTCTCTCTAGCGGCATTCTTTATGACATCTCAGCATGTGTTCTGCTTTTCCATATGTCTGGCTGGCTACTTTCCTATGAGGCGAGAGTAGGAAGGAGAGACTTCAAGATATAGGAGCTGAGAATATGTCCATCCAAGGATTTCAAGTTGACTTTTCACTTGTAACTTCATATTTACCTGCTAGATGTCCAAAAATTACCATATTCATTCCACAAACCTTTATGAAGCCCTATTACATACAAGGCACCATGGACAGACCATCATGATATAATGGAAAATGTTAGTGACTTAGAGTCTGGAGAATTGGCTTGAAATCTTGGCTCTGATACATAATTGCTCTGGGACCTGGGGGAAGTCACTTAACCTCTGGTTTCCTCATCTGAAAATGAGAGTGATAGTACTTATGTTACTTATCCCACAGGGTTGTTGTCAGGAAAGCACTTCATAAACCTTCAGTTGTTATATCTCCATCTGTAGAATGGGAATAATGATATTTTCATTAACTTCTTCACAGAACTGCAGTAAGAAAAAATTATATAAATATGAGCTATGATATAGACAGACTCCCTCCCCATTTAAATTTTAAGCTACTTGACAAGGGGTCTATTTTGTATTGATGTTTGTGTTAAAATAATTCATATTTTGATAACAATTTAAGATTTGCAAAATGTTTTTTATTTATGATAATTAAATTTCTGGACCCTGGAGATTTAATATTGCTGTTTGATTGTTAAGGTAAGTGAATCAAGACTCAGTAACTGGCAAATCTTGGACAAGCCCCTAGGTCTTCTGACTTTAGAACTAAAGCTCTTTTTCATTATACTCTCCTGCCTCTGACACTGAAAAGACCCTCAATGCATTTTTTCCTTTCACAGATTTCATTTCCTACAGAGATTACTGCAGGGATCAGGCTTAAGCTTTAAATCACCAAGTTAAACATATCCACAGAAAATTTTAACTGGTCACCCTAGAGCTGTCCACTTCATCCTGGAATCTGCAAATTCTGTGTATTCAGCCAAGCTCATTTTTATAGAAGGACCGTCAATTCACATATACAGACAGCATGACTACAAGTCTATCAGGTTTTTTTTTTGTTTGTTTTTGGTTGTTTTTTGTAATCACTCATTCAGCAACTCTGTGACTGGTCAGTAAAAATGCATGAAATTGCCCATAATCCATCCAATTAAACCTGAACTTGGGGAAGATCTTATTCTTTGAAACTTAGCTTTGGAAAAATCATACTTCAATATTTTAAGACTCCCTGGTTTTATCTTTGTGGCTATTTCCTTTACTAATACTAACAATAGCTAGTATTTATACAACACTTCAAGTTTTCAAAGTGCTATATATATTTATATATATATATATATATATATATATATATATTCTCATTTAATCTTCACAATAAATTGAATTGATACTATTACTGATGATTCATATTACTATGAAATTGATACTAGTATTACCCCCATTCTACGAATGAGGAAACTGAGGCATAGAGAAAGTAAGTGACTTGCTCAGAGTTACATAGTACCTGAAACAGAATTGAAACTCAGGTGTCTTCTATCTCCTGCAACCACTTAGCCTCACAACTCTTTATGCTTGAGAAGATAGACAGTCTCCATAAATTTATGACCAAGAAAATTTATCACCTTTTGGCCAGAGTGGAGATCATCTGATGAAGAACCTCCCTTTGGTTATCTGGGCTTATCCTGGAATAACAGGCAAATTTGACACTAGACCTGTACTTGAAGCTTTTCCACCTTGAGATGGGCTTCTAGAGTATGTGATCCATTGGCACAACCTTCAGAAGTCACAACTCTCCTCTGTGCCACAAGGGAATGTTGGAATTGGGATTCAGTGGAATACAGAAATGCATACACAGGATTTGAATTCATGTCTTTGTACTCCAGACTCAACGCTTTTCTCACCACATCATTTTGCCTCTCCTAAGTGCATAGTGTCATAGAGTGAGAGCTGCAAAAGACATTAGATAACATGGAATCCAACCTCTTCATTGAGGAAATTGAAGTCAAGAGAAGTTAAGTGATTGCACAAGGCCTCCCTAAGCTAGTGAATAAGAGCCAGAAAGCCAGAACCCAAATTCAGCTTCTCTGATTCCTTCTCAAGGGCTCTTTCAATTACACTATGCTGCCTTTTGTCTTTTGGACTTTGTTAGTCCTATCTTGGAACTGGAAGAGTTAGAAATGACCTGCCTTCTCCATTTCATAGCTACAAATTGAAAAACATTTAAGGTAATGGCCCAACGTGATAAATTAGGAATCACACTTAGGAGAGAAATTGAACAACAATATCTCAGCATTAGAAGGGCCCTCTAAGGTCCTCCAAGCTCATCTTTTAACTGAATCAAAAATTCTTTCTGTATCTTCTCTGATAACCACTCATCTAATCTCATGGGGGTAATCATAGTATCAATTTCATAGTAGTATGAACTAATTATCAATGATGGTATCAATTTAATTTATTGTCAAGATTAAACAAAAGAATGTATATAGACTATACATATACATATATATATATATATATATATATATATATAATCACTTTGAAAACCTTGAAGTGCTATATAAATGCTAGCTATTGTATTATTTGCATTAGCATCAGTGAAGGAAATACCCACAAAGATAAAAAAAGTCAACAAACTGGCAAGGTAACCATTTTCTGAGAGGAAGAGATAGGGAAAGGAAGTGAAGCCAGTACCAAAAAGAGAACTGAAGAAGACCCCACTGCCATAGAACTTCTGAATTCTATTTATGATGATCACAAAATGGCCCGGCTTAAGTGGTACAGACAAGGATGTAACTAGCATATTTTGCATCTGAGGCAAGTACCATGAATTGTTCCTGGATCAAATAGCACAGAATGCACCCTCAACTAAGAAAGGGCCAGGAGAAGTCACTCCAGACCACAGTCTGCAGTTTCAGGTTTTAGATAATTATTCTTGATAACTAGATGCAACGTTCTGTTGTATCTGTGCTGCTAATGGTTTGAAAGTAGTGTCTGTATCTTCCAAATTCAGAAGCATCAAAATTCTGTGTCCATGGACAAAGTCCAAGTCATTCCCATTCCAGTTATGGTTCTGACCTAGATACATTAACCTACAGAAGTGACACTGAAACTAGTCTCTGTAGAATTTCATTTTCAAGGAGTATGGAGTCACCAAGTTAGAAGGATTTTCAGATATTAACTGGTCTGACCCATAGCTAAATTGAAATCCCCTTGTAAAATTCCTGGCAACTGGTCACCCAGACTCTACTTGAAGATCTCCAGTGATGAGAAACTCAATACCTCAAGGATGCCCATTGCACTTTTGATAGTTTTCATTATTCGGAGAATTTTATGTTCCTAGTTAAAATCTGCTTGTTTATGCATTTACCTGTTGTTCCTAGATCTGCCTTTTGGGGAAAAGAAAACAAACCCTAATCCTTTTGCATGGCAGCCTTTCAGATACTTCACAGGATCGCAGACTTCTAGCTAGAGGGGGTCTTACAGGTACTTGAGTGTCTCTTACAGATGAGGAAACAGGTTGAGAGAGGTTGAATCAATTGATGAAAGTCACACAACTGGGAAGGATTAAAAGAAAAGCTATTATGTCCCTTAAGTCTTCTCTTTTCCAAGTTAAACATCCCTAGGTCCTTCCACTTACCATTGCAGGGCATAGCATCCGAAATTCTCATCACCCTGCTAACCCTCCTTTGGAGGCACTCCAACTTTTCAGTGTCCTTAGTAGTAGTACTTAGAATTGAACACATTGTTTTAGTTGTGATCTGCCTAGGGCTGTGATTTATTCTTTGTTCTTGAAGTGGTCTATGACTTCAGGAAGCTGAGGCCATGCATTGCAAGTGAATTGGATTTAAGTGAGGGAGCACTGTGATCTGCCTAGGGCAGAATACAGAAGGACTATCACCTACCTTGCTGTGGACAGTATGTTGTTATTACTTCTTTAGATTGTGTGTGTGTGTGTGTGTGTGTGTGTGTGTGTGTGGCTACCATGTACTACTATACACTTATTAACACATCAAATTCACAAAAACCTCATGGTCTTTTTCACATTGTCTAATCATGCCTCTTTCCTCTTGTGCTTGCCAAGTTCATTTTTTAAAAAAGACATATCACTATCTTCATTTCAATATAATTTACCTTTGAAGTAACGCCCCACCTCTAACTGAAGGAAGCATAACTGGTGGGCTACAAACACCACTAAGAAGGCTCCCATTCCAAAAACACTTCTGGCCTTGGCTGACTCTAGAAGAGACAGTGGGGCTGATGACTTTGTACAACTCTGTCTCATTTAGATCCAATTCACTCACCAGTCAAGACATCACCCTTGCGATGTCATTGTTCTTTGAGAAAGAAAGAGATACAACCAGCACCACCACAACAATTGTCCTTAAATAGAAATAACTTTCTCTCCTAGCTCCAAGGGAAAACTTACTTGTCAAGAAGGAAGTAATTGTCACTGGGAACCATGGCCACATTACTGATAAACCATTTATATAGCTAAATTAGAAAGAAGTTAAAGGCTTTGTCAAGGTAAAGCCAAGACATTCTGAGACTATGCAAACATTTCACTGCCATTCATAATACTCCCCCTTCTTTCTCCTTCCTCTTCAATTCCCACATAATTAGTGAGTCTCTTCTTTATTCATTTTGGACTATACCGTTGTGTCAAAGTAGTCCTATCTCATTCTGAAACAAGAGCTTATCAACTATTTTATTGTGTTATGGTTTCAATAGGAAATGTCAGGAGTGAGATAGAATGAGATTCATAGCTACTAATGAATGAATAAATGAATGGGGACCTGGATGTGTGATCTTGGGAAGGTTGTTTAACTTTTCTGTTTGTTTTCTAATGGCAGTAACAAGATAATACTTTGTTTATATACTAAACATATACACATAAGACCACAAACTGTCATTGAAAAGATTGAAACTCTGGTTTACATCAGTGGAATCAACCAATAGCTTTTTTTCTACCAGAAATTGAAATGGTGAGCTTAAGACTATTGGCACTAGCATCTATTAGTAGACACTATACTCACATCAAGTATTGATGTGAATGAGTATTGATAAGAACGAATGAATGAATATACTAGTCTTGTACAAGGTTTGCCTGAAGACCAGGTAAGATAATGAGCATAAGGGCATTTTGTAACCAGAGAGTTCTATTTAAATATAAGGTGTTATTTTGTTCCATTGCCATAGTGATATTTTTATTCCAGAGTAAGGTCTTCCTCCAGTGCATTGAATGTTTGGACAAGAACCACACAGGATAAAGAAGTGGTAAGTAGTTGCAAATGGAACAATTCTTTTTCTCTTTTGTTAATGAAAATGTTTAGAAATATAAATCCCCCCTTAGCCAGAACTGCTTTGTCGTATCTTAGAAATGTTAAGAATTCTCAATGTTGTCATTTTCTCTAATGAAATTTTCAATATGTCTATGGTTTATTTTCTGATCCATTAATTCTTTGTGATCAATTTAAATTTGAATCTTTGCTTCAAAGGTTATTTGTTGACCTTAAAAAAATTTCATTATCATTAGAAAAGAAAGTGTTTAATATTTCTGCTTTCCTTAGTGTCAATGTGGTGATACAATGGACAGAGCATTGGGGGCGGAATTAGGAAGACCTGAGTTCAAATCCTTACTAGCTGCATGAGTCACTTAACCTCTGCCTCATTTTCCTCAACTATAAAATGGGGATCACAAAAGCACCTCACAAGGTTGGTGTGAGAATCAAATGTGGGAATGTTTGTAGAACACTTAGTGCAGTACAAGACACATAGTAAACATCTAATAAATACTTATTTCTTTCCTTTTTGCATTTATTTATGAGGTTTTTGATGCCCTAGCATATAGTTAATTTTTGCAAAGGTGCCATACACAGCTGAAATATATATGTTTACTATTCCCATTCAATAATCACCAAAGATCTAGCAAGTGTAATTTTTCTGAAATTATATTCATATCCTTAACTTCTTTCTTACTTATCTGTATGTTAAATATTCCTAGTTCTAAAAGATTCATATTGAGGTCCACAACTATTGCAGTTTCCTTGTCTATTTCTTCCTTTGATTTGATTAATTTTCCTTGTAAGTACTTAGATGCTATGCTATTTGGTATACATATATTAAATTATAATATTTTTTTTCATTCTATTTATATTTTAGGCAAAATATAATTTCCCTGCTTATCTTTATTTTTAAAGCTCTGCCAGTTTTTGCTGTTGCATTGTTTGAGATCATGATTGGTAGTACCACTTTTTGAATTTACCTAGAGCATGATAAATTCTAGACATTCATTTTAACTCTTCATGAACCTCTTGCCCAGGGTCACACAGTAAGTGTCTGAAGCCAGATTTGTACTCAGTTTCTCCTGACTCCAAGGCAGGTGCTTTATTCACTATACCACTTGCATTTTTTTCATTAATTACCTAAATATTCTTGACCTTGTTCTTCCAGATGAATTTGTGATTTTTTTTCTAGATCTATAAAATAAAATTTTGGTAGTTTGATTAGTATGGCACTGAAAAAGTAAATTAGATAGAATTGTCATTTTTATTATATTAGCTCCATTCTCCTTCTTTCCTCTCCACTCCCTTCCCTTCTTTCTTGTCTCATGAACCTCTGTTTCAAGTTTGTTTCTTTTATACATCTTATTATTGGAGTGCTTTCTAATTCATTTTGTTACACTCCTCTGTTTTATTGGTGCATTAATACTATTCACATTCATTGTCATGATAGTTAATTAGCCTCTATCATGCATTTTTATATTTTTTCCTCTTTCCTTCTCAACTTCCTCTTTATAAAGGAGCAAATGGGGGAGAAAGAGGGAGAGTCTGATAAGTATTATAAATCTATATTTGAAATCCATTAATATGTTTTTATCCTTCCTTTCTTCACCAAGCACAGACTTGAATCTCTATTATTTATATTTTCTTTCTCTCTGCATAATCTCTTTCCTGTTACGATCAATCGTCTTGAGTTTGTGACTATTACCTCTCCAACTCTACTCTCAGTTGTATACCTCCATCCCCATTATCTATCTGTTCCTATCTGTTTTCCTATTGAATTTCAAGTATTCGTACATCAGATTCTTTGTATGTATGTGTATACACATATATATGTTTAATCCTTCTTTATTTGGTTCGAATACACATGAATGAAGTCATGAGATACCCACTGCCCTATCCCTTCCTCAAACTTTGTAAGCTTTATTTTTCATTACTTTTTGACTAAATTTGTTTTTCTTTTCTTTTTTTATCTCTTATAACCAATGAAACAAAACAAAAATCTACACCCAGATCCTGAATTTATCTTATTTAATTTGCATTATGAACCTTGAAGGCATTAGGATTGTGAAGAAACACTTCAATTAGAATATAAGCAGTTCATCATAATTTATTTTTTCTATTTGTGTAAATAAATGTATTTATCTTTCTAAGATTTTCTTGATTCCTGTGAATTAAATTCAAAGTTTTTATCCATCTCTGATCTTTTTGTCAGAAATTCTAGAATGTCTTTATTTTATTCAAGGTCAATTGCCTCTCCCACTCCTATAAGATATTACTAAAATTTTTGGTTGTTATTCTTGTTTTTAAGTCTGTTATTTTACTTTTGCAATATTATATTCTAATACTTTCTCTCCTTTAATATAATTGCTGCCAAGTCTTGTGTGATCCTGACATCATTTCCTTGGTACTTGAACCCTTTCCCTGCTTTGTTTTGGCTTTTCACAGAATGTTTTCTTTGATTTGGATGCTCTAGATTTTAGCCATGTAATTCCAGAGTGTTATTAGTTTGGAGTTTCTTTAAGGAACAGATCAGTGGATTCTTTCCATTTTTATTTGGCCCTCTAGTTCCAATAAACCTCTGTAGTTTTATTTATGATTTCGTTAAATATAGGGTACCGATTTTTTTGTCTGGTAATGGTTTCCAGGGATTCTGATTATTTTTAAATATCTCTTTTCAAGTTATTGCTAGTAGATAAGTCAACTTTTCCTGTCTTTTTTTAATCTTTTGACTTTGTTCTAATATTCCATGTTGTCTCCTGGGGTTACTGAATTCTTCTTGCTTTATTCTATTCTGTCTATTTCTATAACATGTTTCCACCTTCTGTTCAGTTATTCTTCTTTAAATTTTTTTCCTCTCAAACTCTCATCTCCTTTTTTTTACCTCTTATTTTATTTCCTTCTTTCACTCTTAGAATCCTTGTGGCTTCCATAGCCTCTTGCCTCCTTCAGACTGTCTTTTTGTGTAGTTCTGGGTTGGACAGAGTTTATTTATATTTATTTATATATTTACAATTAATCTTTCAGGTGACCTTTTCAGCTATTTCCTAGAGCTTATGTGAGAGAATTGAACTTCTTTTTTTTAATTATCTTAACTGGAAATCACTATTTTACTTTCCTTACATCACACATGATGGATCTAAACCATCATTATAACAACGATTAATATTTATTTAGTATTTCATGATTTACAAATTATTTATTTCATGATCTTATTATTTATTCTGCATTAATCCTGTTAAAGATTCTAAGTTGTACAAGTATTGCCAGACCCATTTTTCAGATGAAGAAATTGAGAGTCTGAAGGTAAGTGATTTTTATAAGAAACAAAACTAGCAAGTAGATTAAAACCCTAATCTTCTTCATCTAAGTCCAATGCTCTGTGGACTAACCATACTCTCTCTTCTATGAGTTATTAACAAAAGTGTTAACAATACGGACTGAGGTTTAATCAGTGTGGGCTTTTGAGTTGAGAAAGTTTAAGTTATTTTCACTTCAATTCAATTTCAATGGTAGCTAGGTGGCACAGTAGATAGAGCACTGGATTTAGAGTCAGAAAGACCTGATTTCACATTCAGTCTCATATACTCATTAGCTGTGTCACCCTAAGCAAGTCATTTAACTTCCATTCACCTCAGTTTCCTCATCTGTAAAATGGGGATACTAATATCCCTTACCTTTCAGCATTGTCATGAGGATCAAATGAAATAGATATAAAATACTTGGCACATGGTAAGTACTATATGGAGTTTATAGTCTAGCAGAGAATGATATTACCCTACTATGGATTCATACTATAGGTAGGTAACTGGAGATACAAAGATTTTAAGAATTTAGTCAATAGTCAAGCTCCTATCATTCTATAGAATGTTCATTTAATTTAACTGTCAACACATTGTTGGTGTGTGATACTGTCTGCCAAGGAAATTCAACTTCAAGGGCATTCAGCTGTCAATTAGAACCTTGGTCTATTTAAAAAACTATTAGATGCCTTGTATTCACTGGTGTTAGAGGCATGATGGGGAAAACTAGCCTTTGGGTACATGGATAGACTTTCAAGAAGCAAATTATCTTCACAAGAGGGGAAAAAATGAGTAGAGGAATGAGATTATAAAGAGAAAAAAGGATTCAGTTGAAATATAGAATAACATGTGTGAGGGAGCATTTAGTTGCTTTCAAACTTGGTGGTTTTGGTAAAAAACTGACTATATATGGTTCAGATTGTGAGGGTACTATTAAAACTTCCTACAAAATGGTGATACCAGTACTGGGGAGCCCAATGAGCCTCTAAATCTGAAAGGCAAATTTTGAGTTGCTTAGAGTCTCCACAAAAGTAGAGAACTTGAATAGGTGTGGAGGGTGGGGGATATATGAGGGAATAAGAAGAACAAGATAGAGCACAGGGCTTGACTCCTAAGCACCATGTCAGTGCAGAAGTTGCTAACCTAAACAACTATTAAATACCTACTGTGTGCTTTACAAGGAGAATGGCAGAAGAAACGACAGAAACAGACTTCATAGGGAGGATTATATAATGTTAAACAATTGTCATAATTAGGAGAAAAAAGAATCATCAAGGCACCTTAGTGTTCTTGATTTACTTGCCATATAGAGGGAGCTGGCAACCAAAAACCATCTAGAATATAAGCTTCTTTGTAAATCTAGTAGAAAAGGAGTGTTGAAGATTTTGAGCTCTACTCTCAAAAAAAAAAAAAGAAAAGAAAAGAAAACCCAAAAAAACAAAAGCAATCCACCCAGAAAACAATGAAAGGTAATAAGGGAAATTTGTTGAGCAAACAACCAACAAAGCTATCCTGACAGCATTCAAGGATAAAAATGAAAGGAGGAAACCTGGGAAAGGTTTGCAAACATCTTTATAGCCAACAATTTACACAATCAAGGACAGCAGAACCACCACACTTTGACACTAATGGCATACAGTCCTGGATATGGTTATGGAAGATGTAATTAACATTAAAGAGATTAAAGAAATGAAAAACAGTTGGATTAGACCAACTCTACATAGAGAAGGTCTGTGCTGGAGGCAACACAACTGTGTCTTATAAGATGACAGAGAAAACATAAATTAATACTGTGTTGACTAACACATCTATTTTCCCATCCATTAAAAAAAATTTTAATGAAAATTGTCTCCATGATCATGAAGAACATCCTTATTGAAAGTATTAGGAAGGAACTGGCTGGCTTTCATGTATTTCTTATTTACCATGATCACACAATTGGCCAAAAGAGGTAGAAATTGTAAGATATCTCTCTACTGATGGTTGATTTATTTTTTAAAAATGCTTTGGTAGGGCAAAATACAGACTTAAAGGTTCTCTTGATATAAGTATTTCCCATTCATATATCAAAATTCTTCACAACTACTCTAGAGAAATAATAATGGAAGTAAGCTTGTTCAATGACTTTCTGATTATAAATATCAAATAAGACATGGAATGGAAGCATATAATCATTAAAATTATTTATCACTGTGATAGAGACTATTCAGCATGGAATCTAACTTGAAAAGAGATTCTCTGTGAATGATGAAGTCTTCCATATGGCCCTGTTTTGGGATGATGTCATGCTGGTTACACCTCTTGGGAGAGATGTATAACTACTGAAAGAGCTGGTTTAAAGCATTCATATTAGGAAAGTGGATGAAGAATTTCTATTTCCCAGGAATATATATGTAATATGTATATATGTATGTATACATGTAACATGCCCAAATATGCATATATATGTGTATATATACACACAGGTGTTTACTAAATATGTCTTGAATGAGTGAATGAATGTATGAAAGCAGCACTCTATGTCACTAGATCAAAGCCAGACAGTACAAATACGTATGAGTCGGGCTCAGAATTAAACAAGAGGGAAGCTGATTTAATTGCCTTCAGAAAATTACAAAGTTCCTTTGATAGCCCCAAACTTCTCCCCAAAACAAAGATCCATTTTTTTCAATACTACTGATTTGTTGTATAGTTGTAAGTCATGGAACACAACAGTATGTAAAAGATTGAAAATGAGTACTACATGGAATTCAGTGGAAAGCTGAGTTGTGGGTATGATCAGGCTGAAGCATATAAAATATAAGAAACCTCAAAAAAGTGGGAAAACAGATGATGATCGAAAGAGATCTTTTCCTTTTCTGACATGTTGGATCAAGTAATTCCAGTAAATACAATATATCTAAATTTCAATGAGGCATTTGATAGAGAGTCTTAAGATGTCTTTGTGGACGGAATGGAGGAATGTGCCCTAAATAACAGTACAGACTTTAGAACAGGCTTCATGACATGACTAAACAAAGTGGTGATTTGTAATTTTGAAGGAAGGTATGAAGTAGAATTTCTTAGGATTTATCCTTATTCTTTTTTCATTAAATATTTTTGTCAGTGGCTTCTATGAGGTACTGTTCTTAAAGCTATCCAGCATAATCACAAACATTAGGCATATTTGTTGCTGACTTAAGTCTGCTCAGACTTTTAAGAGGAATACTTACTATGCAGAGCTTTGAAATAATTGTTGCTAATTTTGAATGTGACAATCTGTATTAAACTGGAGAGATTTACTGATTTACTGTTTAATGATAATGGAACAGAAGTCATTTATCTGATTATAGGCAGAAGATGAAAATGTGATTACTTACTAAAAGCTAAGGTGGAGTCATTCATACTAGAGTGGATGTGGAGTATGAACCCAGAAGATCGGAGAAGAGAGATTTGTGAAAGGACAGATTTCAAAACTGTCAACTAAGTTTAAAGCCAGAAGAAATAGATATTGTAACTGCTGTAGAAGTCTTAATAGTACACAGACAACATGTAAGCAGGGAATTAGGGAAGTCGCCCAGAGGATTGACTAGTTTCGCTGAGATGTCATGCCACATGAGTTATTAGTTTAATAATAATGTGAATCAACCTAGAAAAGCATCTGTGTTCAACACAAAAGTTACTTTCACGAGGGAAATTTTGTGGATTGTTCTTAAGACAGAAAGATGACATTGAAGTTTAAGGTTTCAGCATTTTGAGTTACCCTGTGCCCATGGATTTTCCTCTCCTGGCATGGGTCTATAATTGTGTGGCTACTCTTTCTCACAGATACTGAATACATAGGTAGAATAATGCGACCCAAATTAATCTCTGTCATTTGTTTTAATATGAGCACCTGTGATGTTATTATTTTATTTATTAACTAAGTCATTATTTTTAAGAGTTATCATGAGTGACTGGTTTTCTGCAGATGGAAGCAGACTGGAAGGGGCTCAAGAAATACAGCGGTACATAGGGGAGTGTATTTCCAGGACAATGATAGAACACGAGTGTAACTATGTGGTGGGGATCCTTCTCTGGGAACCTAGATCTGCCCTTGGGAGGGCATGTTGGAGATCACAAGTTAGTTTAGAGGGAAGGTAGATGCCTTTGTAAGAGTATTAAACATCGAAGTGGAGGGGACTTCCCTGTTATACTTTGAGGAAGGTCTAGTCATTTTTATCAGGTTTGCATGAAGTTAGATGGGATACCAGGTTGTCTAACAGAATTTTTATTCCCCCAAAAAGATTTCAACAGATTAGAATTGTGGGATGAATCTTATAAGATGAAATTTATTAAATATAAAGTCCTGTATTAGTGCTTTAAAACAAATCAACCCACATGGATACATTGGTTACAATATTAGATAATAGTTGCAATAGATGTGAAAACAACCATTATGTTCAACAGGGCAACCAAAAGTATGAATTTAATCTTATCAGTAATAAGCACTAGCCAAAGAATCTGCTGCATTCAGAACTCTAGGAGAGATATAAAGTTTAGACGTTGTAGTCTCTATTTTCATGGCGCTTTTATACAGGGAGATAAGTCATCAGCATAGATAGCTATCTTTGTTGAAAGCATACCAACCATATCTTTAGTTACATAGTTGAGTGACATGTACAAAGAATACCAGATTTCATTTGTGTTTAATGGTCATAGTTTATTTTTAAAAAATTATTGAATAAGATTCCCCTCCAACAAGGTGTCTCCCATGAATATGTTAAGAACATATAAGGCCTTCCTTGAGAGATGAACAATAAAGATAACTTCATTAAATTATCCTCTGATCACTAACATTGAGCAATTATAAAATAAAATTGTATACATATATATGTATATTATAAGTATAAATATTTACTAAAGCTGATTTCTGCCATCATGGAGGATTCCAGAGCAGAGTACAAGTAGAAGAGAAATGGCAAGGTTCTCCAGATGTCTGCAGATGACATATTGATTGCGCTGTATACAGAGCATTGTTGGCATAGCATAATCATTGAGAAGTTTGGTTTCACTATCTACATGGGAAAAACCAAGAGAACTTTTTCTACATACTATCATATATATATTTGAATGAGCTACCCAGATAGCTGGTCCACCATTACATATTGGACATGGTGGATAGACAATGTAGTGGATAGACATGGTGAATAGATAATGAACTGGACCCTGTAGTGAATGAAAGGAAGAAAATAGGCTGGATTACATATGGAAATCATACTGGGATTTCAGACTATAACTTTCTCACCGACACAAAAACAAAAATAGTCATCAATATTCTTCAGTGATTCTAAATGGCTGCTAAGGTATTTGAATGCCTTAATCTCTGAGAAAATAAAATAGCCATGGGGAGACATATAGTGGGTAGAAATGGGTTGATAAAGGTATCAACAAAGAGATGTAAGAATGACTGTAAACAGAGACCACCTCATCGTATAGTGAGAATGAAGGATATGGAGTGGAGAATTCCCATGTGCATTGGCACTTGAGCAATATCGTATGTCCTTTAAGAAGGCCCTCAGCAGGTGGAATGGACCTAAGTTCTTGTGAAGGATTTATTAGAAAATAGTGATAAGAGTCACATAGGCTACAAAGGCACAGATGGCTTCAGATTTGTCTTGTTGGAGGAAGTAACCGCATTAGTAAAATGGCAGGTCCATTGAAGGACTAGAATCTCATCTTCTATAGGAAGCCTTTCCTGATCCTCCTGAACTCTATTGCCTTTCCTCTGTTGATTATCTCTAATTTATCTTATATACAACTTATTCATATGCGGACATTTGCATGTTGTCCCCCGCATTAGACTGTGAGTTCCTCAAGACCAGGGACTATTTTTTGCCTTTCTTTGCATCCCCAACACACTTACTGAAGTGCCCAACACATACTATTAGAGAGTTTTCTTTTAACCAAATTCTAGCATGGTACCTTGCATGTAGTGGCTACTTAATACTTTTGTTAATTGAATTGTTTTTAAAGGACTGAGAGTAATTGAATACTGAGGAAGAAAGAAGCATGATATTCAGAAGGGAGTATAAATGAGGAGCTTATTCCAGATGACCTCCAAGTTACCTTTCAGCTCAAACATCCTATGGTTCTGCTAGTTCTGATATACTCTGTTCTGGCCAGATCATATTTGCAGTGTTGGCACCTGGTGCTACATTGGAAGAACATTGAGTAGATGCAGGGCTTGCAGAAGAAGATGAGTAGGATGATGAGGGGACTGGAGATCATGTCATGTGAGTATTTGTGGAAGGAAATGAGAATGTTTAGTTTAAAGTAGAGAAGACATGGGGGTGGAGGAACCATGGGTTGTTATAGTACACTTCCTGAGTTCGAAGGTTTGTCATTAGGACAAGGGATTAGACTTACTTTTTCTTGCTCCCAGAAGATATAGAAGTAGAGGTGAGGGGTGGGAATTGAAGGGAAACAATGACAGGATTCCTAAAAGCTACAGCTGTCAAAAAGTGAAATGGGACCTAGACAGGTAGTGATTTCTGCATCAGTGAATATTTTTCAGCAAAAACTGGATTGCCTTTTGTTAGAGAAGTTATAGTGAAGATTCCTGATGAGAGCTGAATCGGACAAGTACCCCTCTGATGTTCCTTCTAACTTTGGGAATCTGATTCTATGTGGCCTCCATCCGTCTAATGTATTAGTGATTAATGCATTGCCACTCCATGGAAAAAGAAAATGTACAGGGAAAGTTAATCTAACCAAGCTGATCCAACCTAATTTAAGTGGTATTTTCCTGTTTTTTAGTGATTTAATTCAATTGGTTTGTTTCCTGCTTAGATATTGCCAAACAATATTTTTCTTGAAATGCTTTTTCCTTGAAATGTACAATCATCACCCTCCCACCACCACCTACTCTCCTAGTCCCACCCCCTCCAGTCAGTTTCTTGGAGGCTAGCTATGTCATGTGTCAAAACAGCAGAAATCCACATTTAGCTGGAGGGAAACTCTGTACAGAGATGGCTCCGAAACCTCAAGCATGCAAGGCCTTGTGATTTCTTGTTTTTTCTCCCCCAGGACGTAGGTCTCTTGGCTTCTTCTACTGAACATCTGGGGAATCTCACTGCAAAGGTTTAAGAGTCTGGGGAGCAGGTTATCCAAGAAGAAAGGTAGAACAGGCCAGGTAGGAACTGTTGGGTAAATTTTCCACAGATTTACTGGCATTCAGCCAGTACTAAGTATCTTGGGTGTGTAGGATATAGATACTGTGGGAAAAGCTAAAAGTATATGAGCTACTACTATAATGAGGCCTGAGAGGAAAGACACCAATATACACATGATGTATATTGCAACCATAAGAGGAATTTTTTCCTTCAGTACAGCCAAGGTCTGTCATTGTGTCAGAGTAAATAAATATTCCTTCCATGGATGCAGATTACAACCTAGCCATAACTTAATTATCAGTCTTCTTGAAGAACTAAGCTAGAAAAAAAGCCACCACTTGGTGGTTCCCCTTCTGATGATAAGCCTCTCTGAATTTAGATGGGACAGTCCTCAGACCACAGACATTATGCCCTAAGACCAGGGTCAGACCTCAGACCTTTCTAGCTTGACAGGACCTGTCACAACTTATTCCATTGGCTTAGGCCTCCAAGATCACCTAGAGACCTCAAAGAGGTATTAGAGGGTGATAGAAACTATAAAAAGAAACACAATTACCTCCTCCTGTAGCATAATATCCAAGTGTAAGGGCTGAGTGGAAAAGGGAAAGAAGACAGGAAATTGAAATCGGAAGTCACTGCCTACTTTAAGGGAATTTTAGTTTAGGAAATTGGAAAGCACAAAGGAGGCCCTTTAGTGATATTGTCTTCAGTCACATGTTCACCTGAACCTCCACAAAGTGGCACCTGAAAGGCCACCCTCATTTATCATCAATTCACACTTGGTTGTGAAGGAATTTACCACTGTTTTCCTGACAGAGCTTTTAACAGGGGAAGGGGAGGAGAGCAGCAAGCCACTAGGGGTGTGTATGTGTACACAAGTGGCACTGAAGGGAAAGGAAGTGGACTTGAGAAGAGAATCTAAAGGTTTCGAAGGGAAATTTTGCCTATTTCAAAGTTTTTGCTTTCTACAGGAAGCCTTTCTTGATCTCTCACCTCGTAGTCCCCCCACCACCCATTAATTTGTACATAGTTTGTACATGTGCACTTATATTTGGCAAGTCGCATAGAATAGTGACTACAGTGCTGGTCTGTAAGCCAAGAAGAACTGAATCAGGCTGTGCCTCTGACACACACTGGTTGTGTAAGCCTGCACCACTGTCTATCAGTGATCATAACTCTCTAAGACTCAATTGCAGAGGAGGTACCAACCTGCATTGCTGGAGGGAGTTTTCTCATCTAGGAGTTATCTTTCTCAAAGTTCTCTTTCTCAACCACAAGTCAAACACACACTCACACACCTATACATGTATATGTATGCACATACGAGAGGACTATACATATGATATGTCCCCAATAACATGTATATGTATTATGATTGTTGCCCAGTCATTCAGTCATGTCTTTTTGACTCTTCATGATCCCAGGGACCATAGCACATCAATGTTTTCCATGGGGTTTTCTTAGCAAAGATACTGGAGTGGTTTGCCATTTCTTTCTCCAGTGCATAAAGGCAAACAAAGGTTAAATGACTTGCCAGGGTCACACAGCTAGTAAGTATCAGAGGTCAGATTTGAATTCAGGTTTTTCTGCCTCCATGTATATAAGTATATGTATATGTATATGTATATGGATGTGGATGTGTAGATGTGTATACACACGTCTATGTATATATGTAAATATATTCATGTTGTATAAGATGAATTCCTTGAAGGCAGGGTCTCTTTCTCTTTTGTTGTTATTTTGCAGTTTCCCTATGACTGAGTACAGTGCCTGGGACATAGTAGGTTCTTGACAAAATCATGCTGATTTATTGATGACATCCATATTCGCCTTGGTAGGGGAAGAGGGAGACAACTGTGGTGCCTACCTCTGGACCTATCTGTGACTTCTCTTATCTAGCTTTGTAGCCAGACAAGAAGGGCAGAAAACTTTGTTTACCAAGAAGGTCCATACTGTTCCATTCAAAACTGCCGCTTGATAAAATGAATTTCAAAAAAGAAAGAAAAAAAGAAGAAAAAAAGAAAGAAAAAAACTACTAATCATGTACTTAGGGTTCTCAAAACACCTTGAGTATACACGCTCGCCTTTTCAGATGTTTTGGTTTTTCTTTGAAGGAGCCTCAAGGGGGTGTTCTCTGCAGTCTACTAACAATAGGTTTAATTTTAGGGTGCTCAGTGTTTTAAAAAAATTATTATTTTAAGAATCAGGAGCATTTGAAATGCTTCTCATTGTGAGGAGTGGGGGGGGTGGGTTGAAAGCACTGGAAACATTTTTCTTTTTAAATTTACTTATTTTTAGTTTTTGGCATTTGCTGTTAACAAGATTTTGAGTTCTAAATTCCCCCCTCTACCTTGGTCCCCAAGATGGCATGGAATCTGATATAGGTTATGCATGTACAATCATATTCATATGTTCACATACTTCCACATTAGTCATGTTGTGAAAGGAGAATCAGAACAAAAGGGAAAAACTATGAGAAAGAAAAAACAAAAAGCAACAAAAAGCAGAAAATGGTATGCTTTGATCTGCATTCATACTCCATAATTCTTTCTCTGGATGTGGAGAGCATTTTCCATCATGAGTCTTTTGGAGTTGTCTTAGATCACTGCATTGCTGAGAAGAGCTAAGTCTATCCAAGTGGGTTATTGTGAGATGTTGTTATTACTACGTACAATGTTCTTTTGGTTCTGGTCACTTTACTCAGCATCAATTCATGCAAGTCTTTCCAAGTTTTGCTGAAATCTGCTTGCTTATCATTTCTTATGGAACAATGGCCTTCCATTACATTCATAAACCACAACTTGTTCAGCCATTCCCTAATTGATGGGCATTGCCTCAATTTCTGCTTCTTTGTCACCACAAAAAGAGCTGCTATAAATATTTTTTGTACATGAGAATCCTTTTCCCTTTTTTTATGATCTCTTTGGGATACAGACCTAGTAGTAGTATTACTGAATCAAAGGGTATAAAGTTTCATAGCCCTTTGTTCATAGCTCCAAATTGCTCTCCAGAATGGTTGGATCAGTTCACAAGTCTACCAACAATGCATCGGTGTTCCAGTTTTCCCACATCTTCAACATTTATCATTTTCCTGTTTGGTCATGTTAGCCAATCTGATAGGTGTGATGTGGTGCCTCAGAGTTGTTTTAATTTGCATTTCTCTAATCAGTCGTGATTTAGAACATTTTTCATACGACTATAGGTAACTTCAATTTCTTCATCTGAAAACTGCCTGTTCATATCCTGGGGAATGAGGAGTATTCTTAGAAATTTGACTCCATTGTCTATATATTTTAGAGATGAGGTCTTTATCAGAGACACCAACCGTAAAAAATTGTTTCCTTACTTTCTGCTTCCCTACTAATCTTGTTGCATTGACTTTGTTTGTGCAAACCCTTTTTAATTTCATGTAATTAAAATGATTGATTTGCATTCCATAATCCTCTCTATCTCTTGTTTGGTCATAAATTCTTCCCTACTGGAAACATTTTTAAAAACTTTTTATTATTGAGTAAAAGTAAGTAGCTTCTCAGGAGTATAGTTCAGAGAATTCAGTTAAAGCCAAAGAAGAAATAAAGGACCCCTAGAAAGTGTTATGTGGAGAACCACAAAAATTAAACTGGATTATCTGACATTAGGGAGACATATATTATTATTTCCCTCTTACCAGGCTGTTTCCAGGCTGTTAACCACAACTGGAGAGCTCTTTCCCTCAAACGTTATCTACACCTTTCTTTATTAGTTAGATTAATTAGCTGCTGCTTATGAAGTGCTCAGATGGCAGAATAGCTGAGCTCAGCAAGAATAGAGGATTACTTTGCTTTCATTTTCATGTTTGTTTTATCCCTAACATGTTATCAGTCTCCCCTCAGTCCTTTCTGGCAAATTGAAAGAGAAGGAGAAAGATCCTGAAAGGCAGAGCTGGGGTGGATACCTTTAACTTCTTGCATTTTTTTGGCTCCTTCACCCCTTCCTGGAAACCCAGCCTTAGTCTGACTTCATGTAAATACATTCCAGGTTCCTTACAGTAAACCTGTGTGCATATTCCTTTTATTACTGCATTTCCACACTGGAAGCATTCAGGCTGAGGTTGCCAGGGAAAGGACAAAAGTACAAGAAGCTGGGAAGAGAGGAGTTGGAGGAGGCCCACGATGACCATGCATTGCAGCAGGCAATCACAAATGCCTTATGGTCACTGGATGTTATTCCAACTGGACAATGCATCTTGTCTGCTCTTTTCCTGAGCCTCCATTCTCATTTTATTATTCCATAAACATTGAGGAAGCATTTGCTATGTATTAGGCAGCCTTTAGGCTCTGAGGTTACAGGGTCTGATCCTTGGATAAAATGCTGGCCCTGGAATCAAGAAGACCTGTGTTTAAATCCTGCCACAGACACTAGCTGTGTGACCTTGGGCAAGTCACTTAACTTCTGTCTACCTCAATTTACCTCCTCTGTAAATGGAAATAATTATAATGTCTATCTCTAAAGGTTATGGTTACTTTTGTTACTATAGTCTGTATATTGACTGACTGAATGAATAAAATGGAGAAATGATGATTTGGTGAAAGCTTGATCAAAAGAGATAATATATGTTTTAACCTTAAAGTTATATGTATACACACACACACACACACACATCTATACTGTAAAGTGTTTTGCAAACCTTGAGGTACTATATTAGTGCTAGATACCTGCCTAGTAGTAGGTACCTACCCTCAAGTAATTTATATTCTCCTGAAGAAAAACAATTTTTACACAGATAAATAAATACCAAGTCATGTGGTTTATTTCTTGGGGGTGAGGGGTAGAGTGCTGCACTTAAAAAGAGTAAGGAATCAGGGAAGGCCCTTTGAAAGAAGTGGCACCTGAGCTAAACCTAAGAAGGGGTGAACTGTTCCAAGAAATGGAAGTGTGAAGAGGGCATGACAGGCAGAGAGGATGACTATGTGTTGTGGTAAGAGAATCCATTTGCAGGCACTTTGGCTAAGTAGGGTTTTGGGAAAAGGGAGGCTCAGATAATCTGTTAAAAAGACAAAGGCAGAAATCAAAAGTGAGAACAGCTAGTGGCAATGGTGAGGGTGGATTGGCAGCATTTCAGCCTAGTTGCCCCAAAGATTATTTGTTCCACGTGTAATATGAACGTTTCTAGACCTGACTAGGAGATGGGGGGAGGTGAGAAGGGAACAGAGTGCAGAGCTTGCAGAAATACCCTACTCTAATTTGGAAGGTCTCAGTCTGACAGCTTTGCAAATACCAGAGTTCAGGGGAAAGAATTCTCAAAGATGACTTCAGGGATAATGTGGAGAGAGATTTAGGTTTAATTTTATTCTGGCTCCCCCTTACCAAAGGGTCTGAGGAGAACTTAAATGTTCATTGAATTGAAAAAAAAATTGAATCTAAGACAGATGGAGATACTTCTTCATGTAGCTAGATAAAAATCAAATCAAACCCAAACCTGATTGTAACTCCTGCCCAAGATCCCTTTAGACCCTGTGGGGAAAACTGCTCTTTCTTTAAAGATAGCTTTAGAGATTGGAGCCATCCATCAAAAGTTTACATGTTCATCTTAATGCTTTAAATCTCTTTAGAACTGCAAAACAAGCTTGGAAATTCCTCTTCTGGCCAATTAAGAAGAGGTCTTTGCCAAATCAGCCCTCTCCCTAAGCAGGTTCTTGAGGAAAAAGGAAATCTGGTCTTGCCATGGTTTGGTTGGGGCCATATGTGGAGTCACTAGTGTTTATGAGAGAAGCAAACCCCTGCGGATCGTGGTTTCAAAATTTTTGGGGCTGGATAGTGGTGGTGGGGTGGGGTGAGAGAAAAGGAGGAACTTTGTAAATTCTTTAGGGGTGGAGTCAAAGAGACTTCAAAACCTTGGTTAACTAGGATATTATTTAGCCTCCAAGAAAAGCCATTATGGGGAGAACACACAATTTAGAGTCAAAGGATTTGGGCATTAATGGTGGCTTTTACTTCCTGTCACTTGTAAGGCCTGGCACAAGTCAAGTTCTTCACTTTTCTCATTCTCATCTATAAAACAGAGTTGTTGGATTAAATGATCTCTAAAACCCAGGCAGGCTCTTACTTCCTACTTTTGTTACTACAGTCTGTTTATTGACTGACTGAATGAAATGGAGAAATGACTTGGTAAAAACTTGACCAAAAGAGATAATATGTTTTAAACCTTAAAGTTATATGTATACACACACATCTATATACATATGTAATATTAGTCAAGATGATGATGATGATGATGATGGTAGTTGTAATGTTAATATAAGGTTAACGGTGGGTGGGGGGAAGAGTTAAAGATCTTCCCTGCCCATTAATAGGCCTCAGAAATCTTTTGTTAATTTCTAATGAGGCACTGGGTTCTGAGGGTTATGCCTTCCAGCCTTGAAAAGTGTATAAAGATTCTCAGGTGAGGTTTCACTTTGGGGCTTACTCATTGTAAGTATTTGTTTGGCCAGTGGATAATCTGGGCAGCCACTAAGGAGCCCCCTGGCTTTGAAAACCCAAATATTGGTGCTTCTCTCTCTGGTAATGATGTATATATATTGTCTATAGTCAGACAGTTGGAAGCCCTGTCTGTTGGTCTTTCTGCTTGCAAATTTCTGTTGGTTTATTTTTTTTTGAAGTTCAAGGTGCTGACTTTTCCCCCTGAACTAAGTGAATGATATATGTGCTTGATTAAAGTAGATTGTTGACCCCTCAAAAGTTTCTTTCTTTTTAGAAAAGCAGATCTAAGAACCTGTGCAGCAGACCCTCCTGTATGCTGTTACCATAGTTTGGTTGGAGAGATGCAGAATTAGTTGACTAGAGTCATTAATGTTAACTTACAGTGAGTTCCCTAGTAGAGGGCCTCACAGATGTCTTTGTCCCTGTGCTATATAACATTTCTATTAATAACTCAGATGAATGTATATATGACATGTTTATGAAATTCACATATGAAAGGAAGCTGAGAGGACTATCACCTCCCTTGGAATGGGCACTATGCCTCTTAACATATGCTAGGATCACATTAACTTTGTTGGAAGTCATATCACGTTATTAATTCCTTTTGAGCATGCAGTCTGCTAAAATTCTCAGATATTTTTCACATGTACTGTTGTCTGGCTATACTTCCATCCTTTTTTTTGTGAAATTGTTCTTTTAATCCAAGGGGGAAAACTTAACATTTATCCCTATTAAATTTCTTATTTTGAAATATGGCTTCTTACTCTACTACAGCAGTTTTCAAACTTTTTGGTTTTAAGACACTGTTTACACTCTTAAAAATGAGCTTGCCGATTGAATTTCTATTATAGCTTTGAAACTGGAACACAAGGTAATGATATGAATATCTCTTAAAGCAGTGGTCTTCAAATCAGATTATGTATTTTTCTTAGAACTCTCTCCCTGTTTCCCTCATGACAATCTCTAAACAACCTGCAGTTTGTCTTGTAGATAATACCATCAAACAACAATTGTTTATTTCTTCGGTTTCCCTAGAACTATATGTATTAGTGGGATTCCAGAAATACTTATGGGGCACATGCAGTAGTAGAGGTGTGAATGTTGAAGGGTGATGTCTAGCCCAAATATTCTGAAATAGAGGAATGCTTCCCAATATCCTAGTGTGATTAGTACCTCTTAGAATTAAAACACTCTAAAGATTGAGAAGATGAGACTAGAGAAAGAGGTTCCTCTAGGGTTAGGAGTTTCATTCCTTTCTCTTCACGTATCTTGTGCTGTACTGCCACCATCATTGCCACCACCACTATGAACTGCTTGGTTCCAGGCTCTCCACTGTTTTTAAAACTCCTATGCAATGCCCCAGCTGACACCTATCATCTACTCCCTAGAAGAAACACTTAGAAAATAATGCTCTGTCAAGTCTATGAAAACAAAGTAGACAAAATAAAAGTTAAATTTCTACCCACAGAAAAGCTTTAGAACAACCTATTTTGGAAACATTCTTTGGGCAGTATGTCATTTACGAGGAAGCCCATTCTGGATAATGCCATAAAAAGGATCACCTTAGCGCATATGCCAAATCCTTAATCACATAACAATGTATAGCTGGTGCCTGCCAAAACCTGCTGGCTGAGAGCCACCACCACTCCTCCCCACAGGGTAGTAACAAGGATGGAATCTAATGCATGGAATATAATATGAATGAATAAGAGAGTGGCTCTGTGAATCTGCAAACCATATCTCTGACGATCAAAAGGCTATTTCTTTATCTTGGTCATTGTTTTTGAATGGAGACATTCCCACCTGGCTAGCCTGACCTGTTGCTCCAGGGACCTGGTGCCAACATTGTAATCTCAAAGGTTTATACTTTTAAAAAATGCAGTTTTTTCATTTGTTAAAGACACCTAAAGCAAATCATACAGCATCCATAAATGTTGTTCATTGGACAGTAGGCCTCTGGTTTGAAAAATCAAATAAAATGTGCATGATGTAGAAGAGGGAAATGATGAAATAATATTGTGTGTGTACATATATGCATACATACATACATACATATGTGTGTATATATGTATACACAATATATATACATATATATATATATATGTATGTATATACACATATATAAGATGCATACCTGCCAGGAAAATATTAACCTAAATTCAAGGTGCTAGTAAAACTTTACCAACCCAAATCACAGAGAGAAATGAAAAGATAACCAATAAGATCTATTTCCCTTCCCCCCACCCCCATTTTAACTTTTCCAATAGCTCCTTATCTATAAGAATAGAGTCTATGATGATTTTGTTCTTGGTCGGGGATGTTAAACTTGCCAGGACACTTAACTGCAATGCATGTTGGGAGAGTTAAGAATTAGTGGCCTCTTGGATGCAGGGAGATAGTTGTGGAGACCCTTTGTCTCACCCAGCTAAACCTCTGATCAGGAGAGACAATCAGAACTGCTGTGAATTGAGAATCTTGGTTTTTATTGTTCTGGTGCATCGATCTAGGGGTTCCTGAATATTTGCATTTATTCATGGATTCACTAAATGAATATTAATTAGGCAGAGTTTTCCATAGCTTCCTCTTACTAACTAAAATTCATTCTTTTTAGCTTGCCATTGAAAGCCTTAAAAAATCTGGCACCATCCTACTTTTCCATCTAACCTTGTATCACTCTTCTTCACATACTCTTTTCAAGTCAGCTGGAATCTTTTCTGCAACCCTGAACACACCCAGATGTTCTTGCCTCCATGCTTCTGCTCACAGTCTTATATATACCTCTTTTCCAAACACTCTGGCTTATTGAATTCCTATTCAATCTTCAAAGGCAAGTATAAATCTGACTCTTCCCTGAAGCCTTCTCTGATTCCCTCTGTGGGTAACAATCTTTTCAATAAATAATCAACTGTCAAATTGATCAAAAAGCATTTATTGAGTTCCATGTTCCAAGCACTGGGTACCTAAGAGCAAAAGGAAAGTCTCTGCCCTTAAGGAACCAACATCCTGTCTGGGAAAACAATATATGCCCATATGAATATAAGTAGACACTAACGCATATAAGCATATACAAATTTAAAAATTAAGTCCAATATAATTTCAAGTTGGAGGTACCAGCACCTGGGGACAGAAGGGGGAGGATGGGGAAGCTAATCATAATGAATGCAGATAGAATGCTCAGATCTTTCCACTGAATCTAGCAATCAACCAAAGGTGGGCATTACCTTGAGACGTATTAAAGGCCTTAGCTTAAAAAGACCAAGGTCTCTCACTGCATCCAGGGCCAACTTCAGTTGACCTGATCTATAATGCCCCATTGGAATCAAATGGCTCCAGAGGAGAAAGTGAGGCTGCTGACCTTGCACAGACCTCCCTCACTTCAATTCAATTCACTTGCAAGTCATGGTATCACCTCCCAGATATCATGGTCCTCTTCCAGGATAAAGAACAAACAAGAACAATAATCAGTTTAAGAGGAATGAAGAGCTTTAATCCTTGGATAAAGACAGGAAATATCTTGTAATTGGCTGAAAGAATAAGACACACTCATAGGCCTATGTATATACAAGCTAATTTGAAATCACACATTCATTCAGGAAACCAGTCACAGTGTAGTTGAATCCAGTGATAAAAGATTCCTGATAGAAAATGGCCCTTGATGGGGTGCAGTTTGGAGTGAGTTTCTCTCCTCATTGTCACTACTGGCCATTTGGTGATTTGGGGAACTTTGAAACATTAGATCTAGAGGGTGGCAGTGTCCAGATTAGCACTGGCTGATGGCTAGCATCCGAAGAGATAGAGTGGACAACTTAGACACAAGAAGGAAAAGTAGCTTCAGGACTGTGTAACATCACTGAACCTTGGAGCCCAGCAGAAAAATGTATGTACCTAAGGGGAAATTGGTGAAGACTCCACAAAGGAAAAGAAAGCTAATTATTTCTAGTCACTACAAGCCCAATGTTTACTCTTAGGCTATATGTGCTACCTAAGTTGGAGCCCACCCTCTCTAATGACCTTGGTAGAGTGAACCTCCAATTTAGGAGAATGTTTCTGTAACAACTCTTGTTGCTGTGCCTGCTTAGAAAATATGCTTAATAAAAGCTTATTAAGGATGGCTGGTTAATTGATAATAGGAGCTCATGAGTGACTATTAGAAAAATCTCATCCCTTATCAGTTGCCCTCTGTGGGCTCAGTCCACCAATGCTAATAGAAGTTGGAGAATTAGCCCAGAAAAGATTGCTACATAATTATCTTAAGAAGAGGAGGTGAAGAGGAAAGGCACTACAGGCATGAGAGATGTCCTGTGCAAAGACAGGAATACAGGAATGTTGTATCATAGAAATTCCAAGAAGACCAGGTTAACTGGACTGTAAAGAAGGTCAGTACAATAATGTTTAAATGTTAGGCTGGAGTCCAATTGTGAAAGGTTTTAAGTGCCAATAGTATTCAATCAGAAGCATAATAGGAAGTTACAAGAGTTTATTGAGTGGGATGGGACTGGGGGTGTATGTGATATGGTCAGACCTGTGTTTTAGGAATTTAATCTACTGCTCAGAGTTCTCTCCCTATTCAGAAAAAACTATTCCATTGAAAACACTGGAGAAGATAGGAATAAATGGAGCCTTCCTTAAAATAATAAGTAGTATCTAATTTATACCATCCATAAGAATTATATGTAATGGAGACAAGCTAAATACATTTCCAGTAAGATCAGAAATGTCCATCATCACCATTGTTATTCAATATAGTACTAAAATGTTAACTTTAGCAATAAAAGAAGAAAAAGAAATTGAAGGAATTAGAATAGGCAAAGAAGGAACTAAATTATCACTCTTTGCAGACAATATGATGATATATTTAGAGAATCCTAGAGAATCAAGTAAAAGACATCTTGAAATAAACTTTGGCAAAGTTGCAGGATACAAAATAAACTCATATAAATCATCTGCATTTCTATATATTATCAACAAATCCCAACAGCAAGAGATAGAAAGAGAAATTCCATTTAAAAATCACTGTAGATATTATAAAATATTTGGGAGTCTACCTGCCAAAACAAACCCACGGACTACATGAACACAATTACAAAACACTTTCACACAAATAAAATCAGATCTAAGTAATTTGAAAAACATCAGTTGCTCATGGGTAGGCTGAACTAATATAATAAAAATGACAATTCTACCTATTTTTACTTTACTTTACTTTTTTTTTACTTTACTTATTCAGTGCCACACCAATCAAACTACCAGAAAATTATTTTCTAGAGGTAGAAAAAATAATATCAAAGTTCATCTGGAAGAACAAAAGGTCCAGAATATCAAGGGAATTAATGAAAAGAAATCCTAGGGAAGATGGTCTAGCCACCAGATCTCAAATTGTATTATAGAGCAGCAATCATTAAAACCATTTGGTACTAGATAAGAAATAGAGTGGTAAATCAGTGGAATAGTTTAGGTACACAAGACACAGTAGTCAATAATTATAGCAGTCTATTGTTTGATAAACCCAAAGACTCCAGCTTCTGGGATAAGGACTCACTGTCTGACACAAACTGCTGGGAAAACTGGATAATAGTTTGGCAGAAACTGGGCATAGATCAATGTCTGACACTGTACACAAGAATAAAGTCATAATGAGTACACAATCTAGGTATAAAGATTGATACTATAAACAAATTAGGAGAGCAAGGGGTAGTTTATCTCTCAGATTTATAGAGAATGGAGAAATTTATGGCCAAATGAGATAGAGAGCACTATGAAGTGCAAAATGGATAATTTTGATCATATTAAATTGAAAAGTTTTTGCACAAACCAATCTAATGCAGCCAAGATTAGGAGGGAAGCTGAAAACTGCAACTAATGTCTGTAATAAAGGCTTCATTTCTAAAATATATAGAAAACTGAGTCAAATTTTCAAGAATACAAGTCATTCCCCAACATAAATAGGCAGTTTTCAGAGGAAGAAATTAAAGCTATCTATAGTCACATGAAAAGATGCTATAAATCACTATTGATTAGAGAGATGCAAATCAAAACAACTCTGAGGTTCCAAATCACACATATCAGATTGGCTAACATGACAAAACAGGAAGATGATATATGTTGGGGAAGATGTGGGAGAGTTGGAACACTAATTCATTTTTGGTGAAGCTGCAAGCTAATCCAATCGTTTTGGAGGGCAATTTGGAACTATGCCCAAAGGGCTACAAAATGTGCATACCCTTTGACCCAGCAATACTGCTTCTAGGACTGTATCCCAAAGAAATCATAGAAATGGAAAAGGGTCCCACATGTACAAAAATATTTATAAAGCAGCCATTTTTGAGGTGGCCAAGAACAGGAAATTGAGGGAATGCCCATCAACTGGGAAATAGTTGAACAAGTTGTTGGTATATGAATGTAATGGAATACTATTGAGCTATAAGAAATGAGGACTGTGCATTTGGACTTCAGAAAAACCTGGAAAGACTTATGTGAACTGATGCTGAGTGAAATGACCAGAACCAGGCGAACATTGTATACAATAATTGTCACAGTGTACGAGGACTGTTTCTGATAGACAGCCTTTCACAGCAATGCGAGGACCTAAAACATTCCCAAATGACTATTGATGCAAAATGCCATCCATATCCAGAGAAAGAACTATGGAATCAGAATGCAGAATGAAGTAGAGTATTTTCTTTTGTGTTGTTTTGTTTTTCTTCATGGTTTCTCCCATTTGTTTTAATTCTTCTATGCAACATGACTAATGTGAAAATGTGTTTAATAAGAATGTATGTGCAGAACCCATATAAGACTCCATGCTGTCTCAGGGAGGGTAAGTAGAGGGAGCGGGAGAAAATTTAAAACTTATGGAAGTGATTGTTGAAAACTAAAAACAAATAAATTAATTAAATTTTTTTTTAAATGTAAGCTTTGTGAGGGTAGGGACTATACCTTATCTACACTTCATATTGCCTCTAGTCTCCAGTTGTCTAGAATGGTACTCTATATATAGTAGATGCTTAATACATTTGTTGGCGAAATGAGTAAGTGAATGAATGCTCAGTACAAAGTTTTAGGGAGCATCCCATTGTCTATTTATATTTTCATTCATTAGAGTTAGAATGGATTGATAGTCATAGGATTCCCTGTGGGATGTACAGACATCAGCTGTTGCCAGGCACTCTAAACTCCCAATATTCCATAACCACCACTCTCATTCACTGCATACATAGAACCTCAGTAATGACCACTGGGATATAGTCAAGGACTCTTCTTACCCCATCATCCCCTAGCAACTAGATATATCTGTGCAGAAAGTACCCACAGTCAGTGTCCAGCAGCGTAAGAGGTACTAGGTGTAGCAAAGGGCCTGCTTCCCCTGGTTCAAGGCTGCTTCTTCTTGATGCTGAGGCAACTGACAGAACTCAAAACCATTCTCAGATACTGACTACCTGTGTGACCCTGTCCCACATGTGAGCATGTCACTTAATCTCTGCCTTGGTTTCCTTAATTGTAAATGGGAATAATGATAGTACCTATCTTTCAGGGTTGTTTCAAGAATCAAATGTGATAATATTTATAAAAGTGCTTGGCCCAGCACCTGGTATGTAATAGATGCTTAATAATGCTTATTTCCTTCTCAGATCTGAATTACACTAAAACATTTAGTAGGACATGGTAAGAAAAATGATGATTTTCATTTAGACGTTTGCAAAATCTTGAAGTGACTAGTGTGCTATACTAGGCCCTCCTGCCCTTGACCACTACTTGAGTCAATTCTCCCCACCCCCATATGGAGACACAGAGGAGTCACTGTCTTACCCAGGCAACTGAGGTAGTACAAGGAGGACTGATTCAGGATTCCCCAAAAGATCCAATCTTCATTAACACCCACTCCTTCTTTTCTGCCTGCAATGCAATAAAAACAATGCCCATCTTCATACTCTGGGAAGAATACACACAAGCCTTTTCAGAGAGGTGAGGATCACTCTTGGTTTTAGAGACCTCCGAAGAAGACGGTTCATAGCTTCCCCTTCTGGCTCATTTCAGGGCCTCACTCCTAATACTGTCAGGAAATGCCTTCTTTTATCTGACCAAATTTCCTCATGCTGTAGCATTTCTCCTGATTCTTTCCTTAGTGAAGATTGAGAACAGCAGGTCACAGTCCTTGGCATTAGACAGCTCATACACTGTGGTATTATTATGGCTAATTAAATCTCCCTTCAGCTTTTTTTTCTCTAGGCTAAAAAAATGCTTTTCATCTTTCCTCAAAGTCTTGAATTTCAGTGATTTAGTCATTTTTAGGAACTACCCCGTGAATCCTCTCTAAACCAGAGTTTGTGCTATCTGGATCAGAACACAGGTAGTGACTGGCAAAGGAATGGGTAACAAGCATGTAAGTCATGATTTTTACCTATCACTCTACCACTCACTAGTTGTGTGGCCTTGATCACAGAGACAACACCCTCTGCCACTAATGAATTATGTGACCTTGAGCAAAGGGACAAAGGGAATCCTTTAAGCCTCAGGTTTCTCCAGTGAAAATGACAGGGTTGGATCAGGTTATCCTTTAAAGATTGCTTTTAACTCTAGAACTTGAAAGTTCTTTCAAGATTCTGACAAGTCCTCATCAGGATTTATAATAATATTTACCAAGACTGTTTATATCTATGCTTGTTCATCTTTGAGGTGTAGGGTTTCAGGGATGGCTCGTATCTGGTCCAAATGACTTTTAATCCATCCATCAGTCAATCAATGAGCATTTAATTATATGCCTAGCAGGTGTCAGGCACTGTACTATAAACCCTAGGGATATAAAGACAAAAATAAAATCATCCTTGCCTTCAAGGAACTTACCTTCAAAGATGCACCATTCCTAGAATACCACACAGTGCAGTGTTCTCAGCAGCTCAAGGACATTCCTACAAACAAACAAAATCGCAAAACACATAATTTACATGGTATTTGTAATAAATACTGATAAACATTGAGTGACAACTATGTGTAATATACAGATAAGAAATACAAGACCCTTGGTCATATGCTGCCCGTAACATTGGAACCAGATTAAAAAGTGATTGGAAAATATTTAACAAGATAAATAAAAATACAATAAAACATAGGTAATCATACCTTTTAAAATGAAGTCAGTATGTTGGGGATTCTTATGTATGAGTTACTTTTTATTTGAGTTTGACACCATTGATACAGTAGATAAGAGTTCTGTCTCATACACGTTAACTCTGGGACTTCAGTTTAAGTTATGCAGACTCTGTGTTTCAGGGAGATCTCAAAGACTAAATTTTAGATGGAATTGCTCATTTACAACTGCAGTTACATTAGCGGAGCTTGTTTCCCAACTAGTAGCTTTTAACACTGATGATATAACAAGTCTAGACCAAGAAAAATAACAAATATGCAACATACAAGACCAATGAACTGGAGGTATAGATTGCCATCATTTTTAAATGTTGTCATGCTTTAAGTGGTCGCGGTTGTTGTTCAGTGATTTTCAGTTTCGTCAGATTCTTCATGATCCCATTTTGGGGTTTTCTTGACAAAGATATTAGAGTGGTTTGCCATTTCCTTCTCCAGTTCATTTTACAGATGAGAACACTGCAGCAAACAGGGTTAAATGACTTGCCCAGGGTCATACAGATGGTGAGGTTGGACTTGAACTCAGGTCCTCCTTACTCCAGGGCCAGCTCTTTATCTACCACACCACCAACCTGCCCAAGTGATGACAAGTGACTATTGCCATTTAGCAAAGGGTAAATCTCTGTGCTACAATCCAACACACTTCTCAGGTGCTCCTCATAGCTACCAGAGCTTGGAGGCCAATTATCCTTTATCTCCAAGTACTAAGATCATTCCTAGACTCATGTTATACTGAATACACTCTGGTGATCTACTCACTTTCAGAGATAGAAACAGCAACAGTTTTCTCACTTGGTTCAACCCAAGGGAGGTTACATAGCTCAGATATACTTAGGGGCAAACCAATCACCAAATTAAATGAGTGGATGGGAGGTTTGAAGTTGAATTACACTAACACTAATAGTTGATTGGGCCCCATCTTGTGCATTGTAGTTTTTATCACTGGTTAAGAAATAAATAAAATATACAGATTATACTACAACTAAAAAGAGTCAACTGGAAGCAGTGGAAAGAATACTGAGTTTAGAGTTACAGTCTTACTACCAGGGTGACCTTGAGCAAGTCACCTGTCTAGGATTCAGTTTCTTCATACGTAAAATGAAGGAGTTAGATGAGATGACTTCTAAGATCCCTTCTATCTCTAAATCTATACTCCTATGATCTCATACAAGGTAGGAAAGTCCCATGTGATTATATCTACTCAATGAGCATAGTGGATTGAGCACTGGACTTGAATTTCAGGATTCCTGGTTTCAAGTCCTGTCTTAGATGCCTACTAGATCTATGTGATGATGAACAAGTCACTTGACCTCACTGAACTTCAGTGAAATGAGGATAACACTTTAGAACCGTAATAAATATGGAGACATGTCTAGAGAGCAGAGCAAAGTAATGGTTTTTGAAAGTGCGAACACCTGCCTCAAAGGACGATTGTGATGATCAAATGAAATAATGTATATAAGACACTTTTTCCAACTTTAAGGATCTATAAAAATGTGAATTAAAAAAATCATAATGAAATCTTCTCTTTCAGTGACTCTAAACATGATACTAAATCATTCATACTTGGCATCCTTTAAGAATGTACACAAGGTAAGTCAAACATGAAGATACCGAGAAAATCCAAGGGCAGGGGCCTAAACTGTGCTGCAGTACTAGGAAGCAGTAGCTCTCTGATTTATTGTTGAGAAATGCCTTTCCCAAAGCATGGCCCTGAACCCAGAGTTCTCAGGAAGAATGTTATTCTTTTTGACCAAATCCACCCACTAACTAAGACCACAAATTGAGTCTGGCTGTGCTCTGCATTAAGAAGTTTCTTTAAAAGCAGAGAGTAGTATGAAGGCTTGACTGGGTGTCAGACCAAAATAGGAATTCTTGAAAATGTAAAAACTAGCAATTTTGGGTGTGTGTGTGGGAAGGAATAACCTTTTATAACACAAGTCCTTTAGTAGCAGCCCCTGAATGATGGAGCCCTTTCGGCTTCATTGGATTAGGTCAAGAACTATCTGAGAAAATACCTGTAGAACAATGGCATTTTTGACATTGTTCAAATTTAATTCTCATTCTAGAGTCTATCTTGATGCCACAAAAGTACCCCAAAATGTGACACATCCAAGGACATCTAACCAACTTCTCAAGTCAGAAATTAATCCTCTCACTGAGCCATTTTTCCCCCAAGGCAATGTTAAAAGATGATAACTCTTTCAGAGAGTAATTTCTGACTAATGATTAGATACTAACACTTTGGCCAAAACAATGCAAGTCTATTTCTCTGTCTTTGCTAATTATGTCGCAGGGTAGAATAAGAGAAAGGGAGAATAGATGGGCTCCAAAGATCTGAACTGTACCCAAGATCACATTGTTATAAGGATAGGGAGGCTCCTTCTGCCAATATAGGTTGGCACAGTTTCTGCACCTTGCAATCTTAGAGTGTTGCCTGGGTCATTGAGAGATTAAGAGACTTCCCAATGTCACACACCTAAATTCACATCAGAGGCAGGATCTGAACCCAGGTTCTCCAGACTTTGAAGTCTGTTCTCTTTCTAGTGCTAGTGCTCCAGTTCCAGTGCTCAGAAAAGAGATGTCAAATTAGGCTTAATTTTAAACCACTTAGTGAAACTCTGAGGAATGTCAGAACTTTGTACCCCATAGTTCCCTGAAAATGCTGTATGCCCTCCCTCCATTTCCTGCTCTGAGGTTTTTTCTCAGCCTCCATTTCTTAGTCCCTAAAGAGAAATCCCACCAATGCAATTTTCTGCACCCCATTCCAAACTGCTGAAGGCTCTCATTATATTTTCAACATAAAACCTCAACCTTCAAAACTAATCATTTCTGGATGAAAACAAAAAAAGATATGAAAGCCACAGGCAACTGGAGTAGTTACAGTAGCAGTGCCTGTAAGCTACTCTCTCTTTCTTTCAGATGTGCCCTTATGTTCCAGTTTAAACAAAACATGTCCTCCCCACTTCTCTGTGAGTTGTGCCCCCCACCTCATACGCACCTTCCCCTTTTATCTGAGAAAACTATTGTTTACTCTCAGTCTTGCTATGGAGGGCAGAAGTTCCTCAGCCCTTTAGTAGCCCTTGAATGATGAAGCCTTTTCAGGTTCATTGGGTTAGGCAAAGAACTATTTGAGAAAATTCCTGTAGAACATGGCATTTCTGATATTGTTCAAATTTAATTCTCATTCTAGAGCTTAACATCTTAATCTTTGTAAGACTCACCCCCCTTTGACTATCCAAGAACTTTGGCCAGAAAAACCGAGTTCAAATCTGGACTCAGACACTCACTAGCTGTGTAACCCTAGGCAAGTCATTTAAACTCAGTTTGCCTTAATTTATTGGAGAAGGAAATGGCAAACCACTCCAATATTTTTGCCAAGAAAACCCCATGGACAGCATTGGTGTGATATAACCCACAGGGTCACAAAGAATCTGAACAACTCAATGTGACTGAACAACAAAAGGCATTTATATAATCCTTGATACATTGATATGACATTGATATATAGTACATATATATATATATATAGTATTATAGTACTTTACATATATATATACATATACATACATACATACATATATATATATATATATATATATATATATATATATATATATATCATCTCATCAAATCTTACAATAACACAGTAACTCAATTTGAATGAAATTACCCCCAAAACCATTATAGGTAGGAGCTTGCATTAATATAATGATGCACTTCATGTACATCATCTCAGCTGATCCTCATAATAACTCCTGAGAGATAGATGCTATTACTATCCCATTTTACAGAAGAGAGAACTGAGACAGATTGATTAGGTGACATCTGGGTCAAACAGCTATTAAGTGTCTCAGGTAGGAGTCTAACCTGGGTCTTCCTGAATTTAAATCCAACACTCTGCAAATGTGGGAACGTGCAACCCTAGGGAAAAATTTGTATGTATTCACCCTTGTTTGCTGGAGCTGGGAAAATAACAGTATAGACTTGTGTTTATCTGGTGCCCAGCTTTAGGGATCTGTCCAATCAGTTTGAGGATTGAACATTGGCCAGGCAGGTATTATTTGGTCCTATATAATCCAGGATTATCATGATCCGACATTATTAACATCATTGTGTTCCCTTAATCTCATTTACTTTTAACTGTTGGAAATCTCCATCCCTTAGGGCTCAATTAGTGGGAGTGATAGGTAAGTTTCAGATAGGAGACAGAAATTGCCTGGAGTAACCAATATGCCTCCTACCTGGCCAAAGTTAAATTGGGCCAGGAAGCATTAAAAGCCAGTAATGCCACACTGCTGTAATTGCTCAGGAAGGGAATGCTTTGTGGAGACTCAGCTCCCACATATGGGAAATTTCTAACTCATTCTCTGGAAGGCTAAAACTTGCTGACAGAGGTCTAAAAAGCATAAACAAGAGTATTTTTCACTAGAGGTATTCACTTTGCAAATACCAAAAGTTAAGGATTCCCTTTTTGGCTTTTTGATTGAGAACTCAGGAATGGAACTTATATCACTATCTTAAAAATCAATGTATGGATAGATAGTTTTATGGAAATTTATGAAATTATTTTGTTGCTTTTTAGTAGTCTCCATTATGATCAACTCTTCATGACTCCATTTGGGGTTTTCTTGGCAAAGCTATTGAAGTGGCTTACCATTTCTTTCTCCAGTTCATTTTATAGCTGAGGAAAGTGAAATAAACAGGGTTAAGTGACTTGTTTAGGATTCCACAACTAGTAAATACCAAAGGCTGGATTTGAACTCAGGTCTTCTTGACTCCAGGCCCAGCGTTCTATCCAATTTGCCACCTATATACCCCAAAATGTAAACTTTGCTAGCTGCTTCAATTCTGTGAACCTCTTGATCTCCGTGTTCCCTTCTGACTCTAACCCTATGAGAATCTGAGCAACCAGAGTGGATCTGCTTGGCATTCTATTCATGGTACCACCTAGCTGCCCAATGGCAGAGTCAGCAGGGTATCTATATCGGTGTATGTGTCATTATCATCCTTATGGAATTCTCCATATAGATAGAGGAGGACTGAGAGATAGAGACAGAACAGAAAGAGAGACACCACATATGTGTGGAGTAGAGACGTATAAACAGTACAACATGAATGAGCAGATTAATTAAGAAATGGCATGTTCAGGCTACAAAAATGTGCTTACCCTTCGACCCAGCAATATCGCTTCTAGGACTGAGATCATAAAAATGGGGAAGGGTCCCCCATGGACAAAAATATTTACTGCAGTCCTCTTTGTGGGGTCCCAAAACTGGAAATCAAGGGGATGCCCATCCCCTGGGGAATGGATGAATAAATTATGATATATGAATGTAATGGAATATAATTGTGCTGTAAGAAATGATGGACAAGAAGATTTCAAGGAGGCCTGGAAAGACTTCTATGATCCAATGTTGAGGGAAAGGAGCAGAACCAGGAGAACTTTGTGCACAGTAATGACCACAGTGTGTGAGGGTTTTTTCTGGTAGATTGGGAACTTCATGGCAATGCAAGGACTTGAAAAAATTCTCAATGGTCTTTTAAGAAAAAATGCCTCCCACATTCAGAAAAAGAACTATGGAATTCAATCACAGAATGCAGCCGATCATTTCTTATGTGTGTATTATGTTTTGCTTTGTTATATGATTTCTCCCATTCATTTTAATTCTTCTACACAGTAGGACTACAGTGAAAATTTATTTAATAGGAATGTACGTGTAGAATCTATATAAAATTGTATGCCATCTTGGGGAGGGAGGGGGGAGGTGGGGGGAGGGAAGCGAAAAAAATCTAAGTTATATGGTAGTGATTGTAGAACACTGAAAATAAATAAAATTAATTTTAAAAAAAGAAATGGTATGTTCTGATTAATTTATTTTTCTTAACTAAAGGCTAGAAGTTACCTAGATCCTTTTGACTTAAATTCTTCTCAAATATGTCAGTATATTTATTTCTGCTTTAGTAAATTGCACATATTGAAGATAATTGAAGCTTTTTTTGATGACTCAGGATACCTCAAGACCTTTGTTCTGAACATGAATTTTCATATTGTGTTACAAGTTAAGAAACTATACTGTACTAATTTGTTGGGGTGAGTTTTAATCCTCAATATGGGGAGTTTGGAGTTTTTTTGGTCACTGTTTCTTTCCCCAAAAATTCAGTTACAGAAAGAAATTATAGTAAATTAACTGAATATTTTAGAAAATCAGAACTTGGATTCTGGTTAGTCTAGATTTTACTATGCATATTTATTAATTATGTCTATATACTTATGGATCTATTGTCTATATATATTTATGTATACCCATTGATCCACCTATCATTTCTGTATTCTACCCATCATCTACCTATCATCTATCTATCTATCTGTCTGTCTGTCTGTTTTCTATCTATCAATATGTATGTATATGTTTATCTACCTGATGTTCTGTTTTCTCCATATGTATCTACCAATTTTCTACCTGTTAGAAATCTCTTTATGTCTCTGTCTCTCTCTCTGTCTCTCCCATGAAAGAGCGAATGTAATAATGAAATAGCATTGATTAGGCTGCACTATGTTCCAGGAACTGTGCTAATAGCTGGGGATACAAATACGAGCCATCAAGACATCCTCTGCTCTCGAAGAGCTTATATTTTAATGTTGGAAAACACTCCATAGAGGGAAGCTAGAGCTGGAAAGGAGTGGGTCATAGGGAGAGGAGGTTGACTGAGGGTATGAATAAATATGGGGTATGGTTGGAACTGTTCTGGAAATGGGATGATGGTCTTGTTCAGAGCAAGATAACAATGAAAACTCACCTATTAACACCTAGGTCCCAGATACTGGAGGACAAGTCTTATCATTTATCTATTCATTGATCAATGTGTCAGTGCTGTCTAAGTCTATCCTCTCTGTCTCTTCCTCTATCTCTCCTGTCATGGGATGCTAATGTACTTTAGTAAGAAAAGATTAAATTTATAAAATGTCTTATTGTTTACAAAACCTCTTTCTTAGAACAGTTCTGTGAAAAGAGGAGAAACAGGAGGAAATAAGCTTTTCTATAGTGCCCATGATACACCAGCACATCTTATTATTCCCATTTTTCAAATGAATAAAATGAGGGTCAGAGAGGTTAATTGACTTGTCTAAGGTCATTCAGTTAATAAGCACCAAGTGACCGACTGCCAATCCAGTGTTCCTTTCATCACTACCTTAAAGCGCCTTATATATATTCTGATTCTTACTTGTTTGTGTTTTTGTAGGCTATTTTTATCTTACCTTGCTTTTTAATGACATTTACCAAAAGTAGCTAAAAACAATTCTGAAAATGGACTTCCATCCAAATAAAAATGTAAAAGTTGGAGGCGTCTAGATTTTCTGTTCCACTCTGCTTACATCTGCTCAGTCACACCGTAGTACCTCAACAATATAAGGTAGCATTTCTGATATCAGGGCTGGAAGTGACCATGGGAGGATTCCTAGATGGATCTGACTTCTCCAACTAAGAACAAGATGCATCCTGGGAGTGGGGCAGGCTTTTCAAATTCTCCCAAGAAGAATCACAGATTGAGAGTTGGGATAGGAATAACTAGGTGAGACATTGTCAGCCAGCTCCAACTGGCTACAGAGATGGAACTTCAGCCAGGAAAATTTGAGAAGCCCATGATTAAAAGCCCATCCAAAGGAGAACATCAATGAAAAGTTAGCCAATGTTGTATTCCTCTGTGGACATTCTTTCAGCGCTGAAGGATGTGGTTACTTAGCAGAGACAGTTGGACCCATCTTTGTGGCAAATAGACCAAAGTTGCTATATTTATTACATGCTTCTCATAAGACTTATCTTTTGCAACTGCTTCAAGTCCACTCATTTTTGCCCCCCAAAATTAAATGTTTTAAAGATAAAGTGTTGTCAGTGCCTTATCCTAGATCAAATGAGCAAATAGGACTCTGCTACAGGAATTGTGGGAATTAAATAAAAACAAAGGAAACAAACAATATACAGTATGCTAAATGAGGGTGGAAATATTGCCCCCATGAAAGAATAGCCTTTACTGGGTAAAATACGAGGTTTTTTAATCCCTTGGTTTTCCTGAAGAAAGGTCTTTTACTCATTGTGGCCTTTCATTGCTTTTCTCACTTCCACCTTGGCTAGTAGCCTTTCTTACACGGTCTTGGGACTAGAAGATCCAGTCCTTTTTTCAGACAGTTCTCAGGATCCTGCTTCAAGTGAAGTGCTCCCAGTTAAGTAGAAACCAAGCCCCAGCATGACATAAATCTTTTCCCAGGGACCAAAATGTGCATTGCTTAATCTAAAATGCAATGCAGATACCTTAATCCAGCTGTATGATATACTACATAAATAGCACGAGCTCCCATAGTCAAAGAATCCTTTACTCCTAGCTAGGATCCTGGTGATGAGCCTCTTGGCATTTAACTAGCCTGATTCTTGGATAACATCCTCAGTCTCTTACCATGTCCAAAGCTTTCCATTATAATAGAACCTGTCTCAGCTTGTGCCCTGATGGCATAACCTTCGTAGACACTAATTCACCTTCATGCCATAATGAGGCATCAGAGTAGATCTTTTGAAAAACCAATATTTTATGGATGGCATGTGTTTGTGAGTTATGGGACTCTACTGTTTCTGAAGAATGAAAAATGAGCATCAGAGAAGAAGAGACAAGAGCATGGTGTTTTTTGACAGCTAAGGAACTATGACGACCCAGAATAAAGATGATCATCAAAGAAATGCATGATTGAAAGAGATGACTGGTTGGGTGGCAAGAACCAGTGGCCCATGTGTTCCACTGGTATCCTTGTAATGTCAAAAGAAAGAGGTAGCAAGCAGCACAGAGGATAAAGTGCTGGACTTAGAGTCAGGAAGATTTGAGTTCAAATATGGTCTTGGATTACTTACTAGTTAAGTGACCTTGGGCAAGTTGCTTGACCTCTGACTTCACTTTCTTTAACTTTAAAATGGAGGTACTAACACCTACCTCTCAAAATTGTTGTGAGGATTAAATGAGGTATTTATCGTAGCATTTACCAGAGTGCCTGGCACCAAGTTAAGTGCTATATAAATGCTCGTTATTGTTATTAAGGATAGGAAGATTCCCAGTATACTGAGTGGATCCTCCTCTAACTTCTCATGGCAAATAAAGGAGAATATGGACAGGTATAGATAGATTAAAAATCTCTTGTTATCAGGTTTACAAATCTCTGCCTAAATTCCTCTGAGCATAGAGTCACTAATTACCACAATTCATCACTTCTTCCTTTACCTTCATTGAATGATATCCTGTATGGCAGTGCCTGTGAATCCACCTTGTCCTTCCTTGTGGGATGCAGAGATGCCTTTCTCTCAGATGGTTCAGTATCTCCTTTTCAGGAAGAACTTTTACTCAGCTCCAAGTGCTCACTCACCATGTATCTGACAATGACCTTAGTAAACTCTGAGTTTTAGAATGGTGGCTTGTGCATAGTAAGAACTTAATAAATGCTTGCTGAATTTGATTGGATAGATGAATTGGATCAGTTTGTTGCTAATGCTTTTTCCTACCTTAGGGAATCTTGTAAAGGAAAGACTTTTCTCCCACTTTTCCTCTGAAGGGTACATTATGATTGAGTTCCTTGTTGAAAAGGAGTTAGTTATTGAATTAGGCAATAAAAATTGTTTATAAGTTTTTATTCTTATCTTTTGTTTTTTACATTATCACAGTTATCCCCAATATTCCTTCCCCTCCCCTTCCCAGAGAGCCATCATATGCAACAAATAGAATTTTTTAAAGGCAGAAAAAAAGGAAAGAAAAATATCAGTGCAACTGATCAATACATCAAAAAAAGTATGAAAATACATGCAATGTGTTAACCCTTGTGGAGCTGGGAAAGATGACTATGCCTCTCACCTTCATGAAGGGGTAGGTTAGGGAGGTATCCTCTCACATCTCTTCATTTGAGTCATGTTTAGACATAATCAAATAACTTAACTTTGGTGAGTTTCTGTTTCCTCATCTGTAAAATACGAATGATAACACCTGCACTATTTGTCTCTTTGGGACTGATGTGAGGAAATTGCTTTATAAAGCCTAAAGTGCTAGATGAGTATGATTTCTTATTATTAATTTTGTCCAATGTGAATATATTATGTAAAAATGGGGTGACTGTTAACACAGCTGCTGTTTAAAAATCACAATCTGCTGCAAAGTCACCCTTGGAACCACTCCAAATATAATGTAAAGGTAAATGGAGTGGGGGGAAGAAAAAGACCAACTTTGCTACAACTCAAATTCTATTTCATTTTATAAATTCTATGTAATTCTATTCATTATAGCTTCACTCACTACAAGTATCAATGTTCCAGTATACTCAGAGATATGAGCATAAAAATTGCTATACAATTAGACAGATGATCCACTCAGCTACTTAGGACTTTGTTTCCAACACTGGTACAGAATGAAGTTCTTTTGGATGATTGCTATGGTTTCCCTCAGTTAACATTAAAAGAATGGTTATAGTATGGATACAAAGTATTCCAAATAGATACAAGTCATTGGTAAGAATGTTATAAAGTACCAGGCCAAGAATAGATTCCCTGAATCATTCTACTTAAGACCTCCTGCCATGTTGACATTGAAATGTTAATGACTCTTGCTTTGAGTCCAGTAATTCAACCATTCTGAATCCATCTCATTACACTCTTCTTTAGTGGATATTTCTCCATCTCTCCACTTGATACCTTATCAAATGCTTCCTAAAGTCCCTCACTAGTCTAAATCTATGATCCTAATATGATGAAGTGTTGACTGAGAAGAATGGGAAATGGTACAGCAGAAATTAAGGCTTAAATCAACACCTGACATAGGTTCCCAAAGTGGGCAAAACTGCTACCCAAGGGGTCCTGGAATGATCTAAGGGGAGTGGTAGTAGCTTCTGGTAGTAGTGCAATTGGGGGAGTGTTGAACAAAAATAGAGCCTGGTAGAAGCATAAGGAAAGAAGAGAAGAGAAGAAAATTTTGAAAAACTGTTCACACATGTTTCATTTGTTGTGTAACAGAGTTAGTCATAGTGATTACATTATATTCCAAATAACAACACAAAATGCAAGTTATATCCAATCAGTGATCGAGTCTGCCAATGGATTATAACAAGCAAGTGTTGGTAGGCAAGTCACACATTATTGGGAAGTCCCACATGCATTGGCAGGAGTACATTTGTGTGATGACATGTTTACAACACAATACTATATGGTTACATAATGCAATATTTTACATCAAAATTTCAATTTAGGAAAATCCCACAAATTTAAAATAAATTATTAAATTTAAGATGTGTCATTTTTAAAAATTATAGTTTTTTTGAAATGATGCAAATTTCTAAAAAAAAAAAACATTAAAGGGTTAAAGAAAGTAGATTTACAGAAGGGGCACCGAGTAATTTTTTTTTAAAAGGGGGCAGAAGGACAAATAAGTTTGGGAATCCCTGCCTTATACTGAATTCTACAATACATTCTAAATAATGTACAGTATGACTAAAACAGAAGGGAGAAGAGTAAGTTCTTTAGATAAAGAGGAGAATTCACTGGGATTATTTAATCCCATTTCCTATTAGTTGAATTGCTTTTGGACCTCTTTTTGACATCCCAATCATGCTTTCTTACCCTAGGAAACTCATCAATCGGTAATCTCATTGTCCCGAAAGATTGATTAACCTTTGGTACTCATCAGCAGTCTCTGTCCCTCTGATTGGAGGCTCTGAGTAGAAGGCAGAGCCATAGATGCACGGCTTCTATTTAAGGAGGGATTCTACCATAGTGCTCTCCTCTAATCTAATCAGCTGTTCTGCCTTTAGATTTCTTTTGGATGCCTCTGAACTGGGTATCCTTCCCCTCTCTCCTTTTCCTTCCTTTTCAGTGTGTATCTTCAGTATCTTCCCCCATTGGATTGTAACCTCCTTGAGGGAAGCAAGTTCTTTTTATTTGTGTCCCTAGCAATTAGCACAGTACCCATCACATAGTAGGCACTTAATAAATGTTTATTGATTGATAGCCCAACAAAAGTAGTCTTTTCCAAGGACAAAAATGAAGGCCATGGTCTGTATCTCAAAGTGCCTTAGATAAGTGTCTTTTAAGATAAGGAAAAGTATTATTTTCTACCCTCTTTGTTAGAATGTGAGAGGCGATACTTTTTGCTCCACTCTGCTATTTTTGACTGTATCTGGATTCCATTATGGGTACTATAGACTAGAGTCCATTTAGGAGAAGACTGGGTTGACAAAGAAGCTGAAAACAATGACCTAAAGAGACTGAGAAGAGTGGAGTGTTTTTCCTAAAGAAGAAAAGTCTTGTGAGAATTGTCTTCAAGTATTTGAAGAATTATCCTTCAAAAAGAGGACTGGATTGTCTTCTTCTGAGTCTTGAGGGCAGAACAAGGAAAAATTGGTTAGAAGCTATTGACGTGATTTAGGTAAGATTTAAGGAAAAATTTGCTAGCAATCAGAGATAGAATGAATTTCCTTATAGGACAGTGAGTCCAGAAAATAGGTTGAATGGAATATCAGACAAGAAGAAAGCTTTGAAATTTAGATACTGAATTTATTACGTACTTAAAAGGAAAATTAAGTTCAGTGTAATAGACCTTTTTGACTTCATGCCCAATTATCTGTTAATGTTATATTTTCTAGTATGGAAATGCTCATTTTAGGTGGCCATTGTTAATTTCATATTAAAAATAAATAAAAATTTAAAAGAAAGGGTCCTCATCACTGAAAAATCTTTGAGAGGAAGCTGCATTTCTGCTTAATAGGATTATTGTAGAAGGAATTCCTTCTCGGGTTAAAGGTTTGACTAGTTTAACCGACTTCTGGGGACCCTTCCTACTTTTTGGTACTGAATTCCACGATTGTCTATTTCACATGCATCATTGGGCACTTTGGTCAAATAACTGCGGTTCCAGAAAAGAACATGGTATCATATAGAAAGAGTAACAAAGAATATTATCAATTTAAGCCACAGATTAAAATCATTCTTGTCGCCCTTCCTGGGCTTTTTATCTCATCTTTGAACAAGAGATGAGATGCCCTTCATTTTGAGCACATGTAGATGAAACAGAATTTAAGAGCTATGAGCCCATCATCTGGAATCTTCCCAATTCCTTGACCTGGACTGTTTGTTCTCTTTCAGCCATAACATTTATCATGCCAATTCCCCAGCCTCCCTGAACTCTGAGCTTTGACTGCAGCTGGGTGGAAAGGAAACTGGTTCTACTAATGCTGCTATTTCCTTTTCAAGGTTACATTGTCCCTAGAGTTAGTTATTGCATTCGTGGTTCAAAGCAGTCATCTTCTTTTGCTCTCTTTTGGAGTCCCGGGTGTTTCCCCCACCATCTCTATTATCCCAAGTTCCTTATTTTTCCTCCTCCTCCAAACCAAACAGTGTTTATCAGTCATAGGAAGGACTTTGCAATGTTTCTGCCCAAAGCACAGCTTGATACACAAAATTTCCTGTGCAAATATGGACCTGCTCCAAGACAATGGAACAAGGCTGCTGGGCAGATCCGAGGAGAGTCATAAACTTGAATTGTCCCAGGCTGTGACTAAGGGGACTGAGTAGTCAACCCTCCCCAGCTCTCTGCCTCCTAGGTGGTGATTGATCTCCAAAGGGGGCCTCCCTTAGATGCCAACTTCAAAGCAAGGGTGAATGAACCTTTAACAGGGAGTACAGAGACTGCCTGGAGGGTAGCTCATCACCAAACAACAGAAATATTTGTTACTGAATAGTGTAAGGACAGTTGGAAATGTTTATGCATTTTTAAAAGTTGGTGCGAATACGCAAATGAATTTAATTACTTCTTTCCATTTATGGATATTCAAAAAAGTGAATTTCTGTTCATCATTATCAACATCATCATGCAGCTAGGTAGCTCAGTGGATAGATCCCTGGGCCTGGAGTCAGAAAGACCTGAATTCAAATCCAGCTTCAGACACCAACTGTGTGACCCTGAAACCACTGTCTGCCTCAGTTTCTTCATCAATAAAATGGAGATAATGACACCTATCTCAGTGTTGTTGTGAAGGTCAAATGAGATATTTGTAGAGCACTTTATTAACCTTAAAGCACTAAATAAATGATGGCTATTATTAGTTATTATTATGAACTTACAACATGGTTCAGCATAAAACCCACTAGGCTAGAAATTAGAAGATCTGAGTTCCAGTCTTGACCCAACTATTTATTAGGAATGATTTCTTGGTGGACCGCTATGAACCTGTTTCCTCTTCATAAAATGGGGGTTAATAATACATGTACTACTTACTTGAAAGATTGCATAAATGTGCCATGAGCAAAGTGCATCTACTGGGTATTCTATATATTACTCCAACATAGGATGCTTTTAAAATATTTTTTGGTGTGACTTGTGTGCTTGAACTACTGTTTGCCACTTGGTTAGGTAAGACTATTTACTAAGCACTTACATGGGACCGATGTGTTCCCAATATTGTATGCAATTCTACTTTTCATGTTAGGTCTTATGTATCTGCAGGTGGCTTCTGTCCACACCTGATATAATGTGTACACAAGCCCAACATGTGTAAATTAGCGGATTTTTAAAAGTATAGTTATAAACTATACTTGTAATACAATATCTGTTGTAATTTGTAGGGACGGAAAATTTTTAACTGGGGTGGAGGGGGTGGAGTGGGGAGGGAGGAGGCAGGGAATGTAATAGAGACAAGGATATTTGCTATGAAGGTAGAGGCCACCAGCTCTGCCCTTTCTTTTCCACTGTTTCTACTATGTTCTGTAAGTTTATTGGGGCTTCAGAGTCATTTCCATTGTTGGGTGCTTGTTATATGGTTTTGGTCATGACAGGAGTCAATGACAAATAGAAAGAATCATGAGTGTTTATTCTAAATCTTAGTTAGACTCAACAGAAAGCCCTGGCTATGCTGGGGGAAGAAATCATTGCCAGAATTCTGAGGCAGAGGTGGAGGAGTGAATGACATATAGTTGCCTTAATTCAGCTAGAAGTAAAAATTGGAGACTTTCCATTTTAAGGACAAAGAAATCTCACAGGTGTCTCACCATCCCTTGGCAGGCAATAGGAGGAGGCATAGTTAAGACTGAGAGTTTATTTAACAACAGACCAAGGCATATGGCTGGGAAGGCCTCACCCTAAAAGAGATAACACTTCTTTAAGATTTCAAGGAGGAACAGAGTGGAGACTAAACAAACATAACTAAGACTGAAGAAGAGCCCAGATGAGTAAAGATGTGAAAGAGAGTAGTATGTGAGGCCTGACCCTGAGCAGATGACAGCTATAGCAGTGGAGGACTGCAGCGGAGTGGCAAGCTTACCAACTTTGATAGGAGCGAAAGGGACCAGAATTGAAAAAGCAGCAGTATCTCTGAACTGACCCATAGAATTATTATTAATATTAATTATAATTAAGAGAAAGACAGGGTCTACTTTTGAAGAGTTTACATTCTAATGAAGAAGATAACGCACCAAGGAGTTGAAGAGCAGTGGGAGGTAGGATGGGTTTGAAGGTGTGGGGACATGTTTTTGAAATCCAGAGAAAGTCAGAAACACCACCCAGAGAGGAATGAAAGCATTCTAGCCTGGGCCACTCTGCATGATGGAGGCTCTGGGAGGAATTCACCATTGGGGAGATGGGGCAAGTCTTTTGGAAAGATATTCCATGATGAGAGGGCTTTTGGGATGCCAGGCTTACTCACAAACTTTAATTTTTCTTCCAAAATGAAGATATTTCTAATAAAACATAAAGTTGTTTTCAAAATATTTTATAAATGAACAAGTATTTTTAAAAATAGTAACAGCAGTGGTAGCCAAAACAAAAATATGCCAATTTAGATCCTATCCTCTATGACCTATTAGTTTCTTTTATGTATTGTAATGTTATGGGGCATGATCTATGGAACAAAGTTATTCTTTATCTTATTCCAAACTCAGGTGTTACCATTCTCACTGGCTTTGGCCTTTAAGGAGATCAAGTAATTTTTTATGACCTAGGAAAGTACTTGATTAGAGAAGAGTCTATTTAGCTCTGAGACCTACATATTCTAAACTGCACACACATTATTTAGCAGCAGAATTTAAAAGAAAACTTACTTGGAATTACAATAAGCCTTGAAGTCAAGATAACTTATTCTCTTGCTCTTTTTTTTTCTATTTTAAAACATTAAACAAGCAATTAATTCATGTGTCTAAAAGAGTTTCACAACCTGTAGTGAATCAGACCTATATTGCGGGCAAGCTGTTTATAGACCTAGATCTACTATTCTATTCCATTAGTAAAATCTTTGAAAAGGGAATTTGGAATTCACAGATAACATGGATGACTCAGGAATATTGAGAAGAGTATTCAGGAAACATGTGTAAAGGAAACCATAGGAACATATACCTAGAATTAAAAGGGTTATAAGAGACCATATAGTTGAACAATCTATTTTACAGATGAGGAAACTAAGGTCCAGAGATAAGTGACTCATTCGAGATCACAAATGTAGGATTTGAACCCAATTCTTCAGACTCTTAAGTCAATACTCTCTACAAAATACTAGTATCTTCAAACAAGAAAGAATTGATGTCAGTACTGTAGACAAAGGAGAAATCAAGTGATGAGACTGATATAGGTTAAATGTATTTTTACTCTTCCCCTTTGAGCATGTGTGTCCTTAAGAACGTGTGCTTTTAAGTGCCCTCTGACAAACTGAATGGGCCCTTTTGTTTCTGGATAAAATTTTTCCACTGACCCTCACAAGGGAAAAAAATGAACCAAAACAATTCTGAAATCAGGGACTCTAAAAGCCTATGTCAGACCTTGCAATAGGCAAGGTGAATCTTATTACCCCAAACATACTCTGACAGTACAGAAAAGATCTGGATAACATAACTCTGGGGGGGGTCTAAAGGCTGTATTTTTAACGACATTCCTCTTTTTTTCTGATTCAGCATGCCACTCTCTGCTCCCTGGATTCAGTCACCTTGCCCCAAGAATTCTTAGAATTACTTTTTTTCCTTATGCTTCCATCTAAAAGCCCCTGACTGGCTTATTTTAACAAGATGCCTTTGAAATCACTTTTTTACACCTTTGAAAGCAGTAGTGTTACAAATCATTTATTTTGTTTTTTTTTTACTTCCTAGACTTAAAATGTTGATAGAAATATTTAACAATGCTGCTTAAACATAAAAGAGTGTCATTTCCCCCAGAGGCAGTTGCCAACACATCTCTAGCTAAGTACAGCTGACAGAGAGGAGAAGGACTAAATATACCCAATGAGACATATTTTTGGACATGGTCAATGTGGAAATTTGTCTTGCTTGACTATGCATGCTTGTTATAAGAATTTTCCCTTTTATTTTTTTTCCGGGTATGGAGGATGTTGGAGAGAGAAAATGAGTGCTTATTAATTGAAAAAAATTAACTTAAAAATTCTTTAATGCTTTCCTATTACTGAAATATTCTATAATACTTTAAATTTGTATTATTTTATAGTGCTAAAGCCTAATTGATTTAGAATCATCATTTTGCTTATTCATGCCACTAGAAACTATGTCCAAATCTTAGATTTAGCTGCCCTTCACCTTATACACAGGGTCCTAAACTGTGTAAAAACCAGAAACTATGTCCAAATCTTAGATTTAACTGCCATTCACCTTATACAAAGGGTCCTAAACTGTGTAAAAACCAGAGGCAGATCCTTGATAGAAGGCTCCAGACAAAGGTATAATCTTGTTAAGAGCAGGTAATGTCAATGAGATGTATAAAACTTTATTGATAAGCCACTCAAACCGTGTTCTCTTATATCAGGGAGGAGGGTTAGCTTCCATACAAAGCAGATACTTTGGCCAGGTATACATGCCCATAATCCCAGTTACTGGGGAGGCTGAAGGTGGTGGATTGGTTTAGTTTGGGAATTCTGAGCCTCAGTGGGACTAAATCAATCAGATGTCCATCTAGTTTGATACCAATATGGTGAGTCTCTGGAACTGGAGAGGCCACCAGGCTACCTGAGGAAGGCAGAACTGGCCCAGTCAGAAATAGAGGTCCAAGCCCCTGTTCTGATCAGTGGTAGAACTGAGCTCTTAAGAAGTGGCTGTTACCTTTCCAAAGTGGACAAGGTAAAGGAAACCCAATCTTAATGATGGAGATAGACAAATAAATAATGAAACAAGTAAGTAAAAAAGTAAATGAATGAATGAATGAATGAATGAACTCTAAGGGAGTTTTACCATTCATAAATAAATGAGTGAATGAAATAGGCATTGACCTACCCAGATACTTAGGATTTCTGGGAGCTAGAGGTGATTATAAGCTGAAGTATACATGTTCCTTTTGAATGTCCTTCCCAATGAGCACACTTGATTAACTTATTATACTTCAAGTATAAGTCCTAGTGGCCTAACATAGCTTATAGCCAACACTACTGTCTTGGTCTGACCAACACCATAGTCTGCTATGGAGAGATCTGCCTGAAAGCGTAGAAAAGATCTCATTTTAGAAAATGGAATTTAGAAAGAGCTCTCTGCTCAAGAAGCCATAAAATCCACCAATAGGTCTCTATTCCAGGCCAAAGAAATTGGGACTTTCCATCTGACTGTACCTTGCAAATGTAATACCTTGGGAAAAAGGTAACATATTCAAAAACTTTGAGCTGCTCTAATTTCCTATGTCTTTCAAGGCAAGGTAGTGTTTGGCAAATGTGCCGTGTAAGTATAGTTTTTACAGTCCCCCAGAGGCCTTGGATAATGGAATTTATTCTCAGTGGAATACTTAAGTAAAATAGATGAAGCCATATCTGTAGTTTTATGTAACTAAATTAAACTATGATTACTAGAAGCAAAAAGAATACATATATTTTAAGCCAAAGTGTCCAGTAGATTAGGGATTCGACAGGTCCCAATCTTAGTTCCTTTAACAGGGACGGAGAGTCATAGAGCAATCACTAAGCACCTACTATGTGCCAGACTGTGCTTGGGAAACAAAGAAGGGCAGAAGACAGCCCCTGCACTCAAAGAGTTCACAGTCTACTGGGAGAGACAATAACTAACTGAGTACAAACAAGCTATATCCAGGATAAATTGAGATAATCAACAAAGGAAAGGCATTAGCATTAAGACAGCTCTGGAAAGGCTTCTAATAGGAGGTATGGTTTGAGCTGAGACTTGAAGGAAACCAGAGAAGCTGAAGGCAGGGCAGATGAGGGAATGAATTCCAGGGACTCGGTGAAAATGCATGGATAGTTAACAATCTTCATCATCTGTGTATGGTACTGTGGAAAAGATGCTGGCCAAAGTATTAGGTGATGTAGGTTCACATTTTTCCTCTGAAGTTTACTGACTCTTGTTACAGGTATGTCATGTGACTTCCCTGAAACTCAGTTTCCCTATCTATAAAATAAGAAAATATTGTTTATATTACACTACCTCGCTCACAAAGTTGTAGTAGAGAAAGTGTTTTGAAATCCTTCAAGTACTATGTAAATGTGAGTCACCATCTATGGAAAATATTCAGCTGCTGGATTTTTTTAGGTGAAGTGAGAATCTTTGTTCCTTCCCCTATCCTCCTGCCTCCTTTCTATATAACAAATGCTTAAAATTGGAAATCTAGTATGTTAAAATTATTATTGAGTTACACAGATGATGTCAAAATAAATTATTAATGAATGCTTAAAGGTACTAACATATGGACTGGGTTGAAGTTAAAAGTTTTGATCGAGAAGTTCAGCATTTTTCCTTGTGTGTTTGTATGCTTGTGTTGCATGTGTGAGTGTGTGTGTGTGTGTGTATGTGCATACTGCATGTGTACTGATTTTCCAGTTGAGTCAAGAAGGTCATTAAGTATAACCTTTCTTGTTCCCTTGCCTTTTGCAAGTGAGGTATTCCTGAAAAGTGATGTGTAAAGGGAATTTCCGTAGTTGATTTCCCTGAAAATCATAGAAATGTAGCACATCTGCTACTGCATCTGCTGCAGGTGTTTCCCCTCCCCACCTGTCAACTATTTTCTTTACAATTCTTAGCCCCTTAAATAAAATTTAGCACAGTCCTCTATTTAAGAAGTGGTCTCCAGGGAACCTCTTGTCTGGAATGTGTCTAACATAGAGTTGTGAGAATTAGCTAGAGTGGTAAAGTGTATGTGTGTATATATATATATATATGTATATATATATGTGTATATATATATATACATATATATATATATATATATATATATATATATATATATATATTGCTTGAACCCGATTCATGAAGACATAGTTTCAAATCAAATCTATGAAAGTCTTTTACCCTCTCTGAACTTTAGTTTCCTCATTTATTAAATCTAAACAGTGATGCCAGAATCACATAGCAACTCCCCATCATCCCTCTGGGGATGGGGGTGAAGAGAAAGACAGAGAAAGAAAGAAAGAAAGAAAGAAAGAAAGAAAGAAAGAAAGAAAGAAAGAAAGAAAGAAAGAAAGAAAGGAAGGAAGGAAGGAAGGAAGGAAGGAAGGAAGGAAGGAAGGAAGGAAGGAAGGAAGAAAGGAAGAAAGAAAGGGAAGGAAGGAAAGAAAGAAAGGGAAGGAAAGAAAGAAGGAAAGAAGGGAAGGAAGGAAGAAAAGGAAGGAAGAAAGAAAAGGAAGGAAGAAAAAGAAAGAGTTAAAGGGACTGGAAGAGAACAAGCATTTACATAGTTTCCCTATTATATACTGTGCTAAGCACATTACAAATATTACCCTGTTTGATCTTCACAGCAACCTTGCAAAGTAGGTGCTATTATTGTTCGAATTTTGTAGTTGAGGAATCTGAGGCAAAGACAGGTTAAGTGACTTGCTTAAGGTCTCATAACTAATAAGTATCTGAGGCAGGATTTTGGATCTTCCTGACCCCAGGCACAGCACTCTATTTAGAGAGAGGGAGAGAGAGAAGATATGAATAATGGAACAAGCTTCTGGAGGTAGAAAGAGAAGAGAAGATCCAGGTCATGAGTAGAAGGTTTGACCTTGGCAAGGAGAAGGGCTACCTGGCTTCCTCTTCCTCAGATCTAGAACAAAAGTGGGGAAAATGGTAGATGGTATAGACAAATTTTTGAGTTTCAGAGGGGAGAGAATAGAGGGCTTGTTATGGGTGACTGATTTTTTGAAGGAAAAACCAAGTCCCCAGCTAAGCAGGCCGAGGGGATGAGTGTCATAGTGGACTATGGAAAGAAGTTTTGGAATAGCAACTGTAGGGAGTGAGATTGAGTCAGTCAGGGAAGAAAAAGTAGGTTGGAGTAGCAGTCAGTGTGCAATTGATAGTGGAAAACAAATTTGTTCTGGATTTAGTCAGTGTGATTGTGCTTTCTCTGGGAGCATTCAGCTGTACGTGAAGAGAAGCAGAAAACAGTTGTTGAGATAAGTCAAGGTAGATTTTTGGCAAGTTTTTAGTGACAGAAGGACAAGGTCAAGTGAATCAGGTGTGTAGTTCAACTTCTTAACTGTAGGGTCTAGACTGTGAAGAGAAGAAAGTGAAAGTAGAATGGGGTGATGGACTAAGAAAAAAAGTGGAGTGACTGGATTTAGTAGTTAGGATGAAAAAGAGGTGTAGAAGCAATGAAACAAGAGGGAGGGAGAGATAAAAAGAAAATTAAGGGTCATGATCAGAGGCAGAAATTTTACCATGTGGAATCATAGTCATAAATGGTGTTCCTGTTGGTAACTAAGGGGAATTTGGGATATTAGTCATGGGGGTTGAGGTTGATTAATTGGAAGATCAAAGTCTTTGAAGGAATATCATTGTGTATATTCAAATCCCTGTTTTGGGGGCAGGGGCTAGGGTAGAAATGATAGGAAGACTCTGTGCTAGATAGGTATAACACTCTTTAATAAAAGAAAGAATAACCTGGACTGAGCAGATGACTTTGACAAGCAACTGGACAGGATGGTATAGATAGATGTATCCCCCAAAGAGAAGTATTTACTCTGTGATGGTAGCAAAGGGATGGGATGGAAGTTGTGATAAGGAGTACGGCTCTTCTTCTTCCTGGCATCATTAATCAGAACGCATGAGAGAAAGTATATTTATGAGACTGTCCAGGGATTATTTTCTAGAGGCACCTAGTGAGGACAAGAAGGAGGAGGAAAGGAGAGGGACGTAAAAAGGTCTAAATGAAAGAAACTGTTCATGAAAGAACAAGTATTCCAGAAGGCAATACAGCTGGGGTAGGCAGAGAAAGACTGACTGAGCAAATGATAGGGCATAGAAAGAAAGGTATTAAAGAAGAGAGAACTTTAGTCGTAGCACAAGGGACTTGGAACCCCAGAGGTTGATAAAGGAGGGCAGAATTTGCCAAGTACAGGAGGAGAAAGTACCAGTTGCCTGGGATTGTCACCATCCACCGTCCAGGTTATCCGGTGATGTCCATATCTTGTCTCTCCAAACCTACAGAAGAAGGAGTTGAAGCCAGTAAGATCAGGTTGGACATACGGTTCTAGAAATACCTCGGGATTTAAACTGCAGAAGCCTGACTGATCTCACTTCCTTTTAATTTGAACTCAAGTCCAGCTCTCCAGCTCTCTCTCCACTCTGCCATAGCTGCTTTACCTGAGCTAGCTGCACGGCATAAAAATGAAATAATTGCATTAAATGTAACAAATATTATAGAATACGATGCGCATTAGGATCATCTTCACTGAGGTGTTAGAGATGATATCAAAGAGTTCAAAGTTGAAAAGGCAGCTGGATTGGATCCAGCTGTACACAGGGACAATCCATGTTGAAGGTGACACAATGGTGAGGGTATTGAGGGGAGGGCAGGGAACAAATATGCGTTAAGCACAGACTATGTATTAAACACTATGCTAAGTGCTTTACAAATACCACTTCATCTGATCTCCACCACAACTCTTGGAGGCAGGAGATGGTATTACACTCATTTTATAGTTGAGGAAACTGAGGCAAAGAGAGGTTGTGACTTGCCTAAGGCCATATGGCTTGTAAGTGTCTAAGGCTGGAATTGAGCTCATTCCTGATCTAAATCCAGCACTCTCTCCTTGCTTCCTTTTGAAGGACTAATAAACAGGATATCTGAAGGAAGGGAAGATGTCAAAAGTGTAGAAAAATATCAGGCTTTGTTAATGCCAAAGGGGGAGACTGAGAGGTCATTAATAACTATGGACCTATAGCTCTACTCTTAACCTACACAAATCTTCATGAGAGTTGTCTATACTGGAAAGGACGGCACCCTCAATTGAGGGCATAATTAGGGAAAATATAAGCTTTTCCACAAGCAATATTCAACAATATTCAGCATCTTTACCATCTCATAAAAAGAAAAGATATAAAGGATATAAAATTTCTTGTGCTTGTTGTTTTAAATGAACATTTGATTCAATAGAATAAAACATACCTTAAAACCTCTTTTACAGCAAAGTGATTCCCATCCACATTAAAATTATTCAGGATTCTTTGGCATATGGAACAACTGAAATAATTCTGCTCATTAACCCTGTGATAGCAAATATCAGATTAAACATAAAAAAGAAAGATGAATGTTTGTCAAAAGTATTCTCCATTGTGATGGAAGAGATGAAATGTAGAGTCCAGGCTGATGGGAGAGTCCTCTCCAGATGACCCTGTTTCCACTTGTTCTTGTGCTGACTGAATTAAACCCTTGGACTCTGAAAGACCGTCTAGAAGAGGAGTTTGACCGGTCCATCCACAAAGGAAAGACTATGTGGACGAATATGTATGCCCAAATTTTAACATTGATTTGGATGAACATTCTGGAGAGTTTGTCCATAAGCTTGTGTATCTGGTACAGATAGTACAGGTTGACAAAGAGCTAGACCTAGAGATGAAAAAAGGAGGCAAGTTGATGAATTGTGTTTGAGAAATTACAATGTTCCTTTACTGATCTCAAGAATTCCATGAAAGCAAAGACAGTTTTTTTAAGAATAATATTTTGCTGGTGTTTCTGTATGGCAGTGAGACATAAAATACCACCACCTCCAAAGAACTAAAGCTGAATAACACACAGAAAGCAATGAAGAAGCATGAATAGACTGTAATGTATAACCAACAAGGAACTCCAAAAAAAAACCAATAATAAAGCAGATCATCTAGAAATTGTATGAAAGGGGAAGGGCAGAAGGGAATAAGCATTTATTAAGTGCCTACTGTGTGCCAGGTACTGGGCTAAGTGCTTTACAAATATTATCTCATTTGATACTTACAACAATCCTGTGGGGGTAGATGCTATCATGATCCCCCTGTTACAGTTGAGAAAACTAGGGCAGATAGAGATGACTCGCCCAGGGTCACACAGTTAATAAGTGTTTGAGTTTAGATTTGAATTTTTTTTTTTTTATTCCAGGCCCAGCACTCTATCCACAGTACCACGCTAGCTGCCTATAATAAAAAGAGAAGATGGACTGGTCACATGACAAGAGCAAAAGATGACATACGAACAGCCAGATTACTCTGCTAGCACCCTTAAGATGGTGGCAAAAACCAAGGAAGGCCTCTAGAACATTGGGTAAACTGCTTGGGGCCAACTTTTGGGAGAATATGGAAAAGAATGACACAGGATATCATGGATGGATGGGACGGGTAATGATTTGCATTCTTGAAAGGAATTTCCAAATTGATAAGATTTTGGTCCATTTGAGTACACATGACAATAACTATTCTATTAAAAGTAGCAGTATTAATAAAAATAGGTAGTAACCAGGACAAGCAGGGGAAGAGACTAGGGATTGAAGTTATAGGCAAATTAGATTACAAAGACAGCTGGAAACTGATAAACTGAAGGCAGATCTCATATGAAAGATGGCAGTCAGGAGACTTAACATACAAATGAAATCACTGAAACACCGAACTGCCTTCGTTGCTAAATTCAGACATTCCCTTAAAAGTCCAAAATTCTATGTTCATCCTTCGTTGCAAAGAAGACCATGCCATCAGAGAAATAATGACATGACTTGCACTTGGACTTTGCTTTGAGTCTATGCAATTCACCAGCTTCACTTCTCCTCCAAAGCCATCTGAATCCAGTGACCAGATATTCATCAGGATGACTGGAGATGACCCAGGATGAGGCAATTGGGGTTAAGTGACTTGCCCAAGGTCACAGAGCCAGAGAGTGTCAAGTGTCTGAGGTGAGATTTGAACTCAGGTCCTCCTGACTCCTGCACTGGTGCTCTATCCACTGTACCACCTAGCTGCCCCAAAGGTCCAAAACAATTAACTAATCAAAGAACAGGAGAAATTTAGTTTAGAAATTTAGAATTTGAACTAAATTCAAATGCAGTTGTCTATATTTCTAGTGTAATGCATTGTTTCTTGGAAGCTCAAAATGATTGGTAAACATTTTCTCATTTGTTCTGATTGTCAAGTAATGCAGACTTTCCTTGTACTACCCTCAATCTTAAAACTGAGTTTGCCTATCAATAGAAATTTCAGCTTCTATATTTAGAATCATAGGACTAGGAGGGATTAACTTAGTGTTGGACATTTTTTCCTCTGACAGTTACCTTCTGATTATTGCTTAATAGTAATTGATTCATTTAACAACCATAGAGTCTCCCAAGTGCAAATCTTGAGTTGAGATGGAGGACACTACCTCTAGCCTCACTGGTAGCCCCAGATAATAAAAATTGGGTGTGATATTGGAGATAGAGCCAGAAAGCCTGATGCTTCAGACCAACTTCTGAATCTAAGGTGAGTTCTCTTGTATGCAGGAAGAACTGCTAGTGTGCAGAATGGTCCTTTTTGCCTTCTGTGGGCCTGCCCCATCGGAGTGTGGCTTTAGCTATTCATTTTTTGACTGAAGGAAAGAGAAAAAGAGAGTTTTCAGAGAACAAAGGGCATTTGGGAAAGGGGGTACTTTCCCTGTATGTCTTGAAAGGCAAAGGGCTCCAGTCTTTCTAGATGAAGCAGGGAACTATGGAGAAGATACTCAGAAGAATCTCATGGGATTGTCCTATAAAAAAATTCCTCACTGGCTTTCTGTGATTTTTAAAAACCTAAAACTTATGGGAAAACTTCAGACATTGTGGCTTCAGTTTCAAACTTGGTTGGTGTTATTTTGGTTTCCTTGAGTTTATTGAGAAGCTGAGATGAGAATTTTCCAAGTTTTTTTTTTTCTTTAAGGAAAGAACAAATCCCTCTTTATGATCTCAGGGCTTCTACTTGGAATCCCAGGTGAAGCAGGAAAGGCATGCAAAAATATGCATCCCATCCTCCCAACAAAAATAATTAAGATGACTTTTTCAAATCTCCAGGGTTGGAGTCTTAGTTTATATTCTGGCATGAATCAGATCAGTCCTTGTTCACTCTGAGTGGATTTGCCCACAGTTAATTAGGAAAGAAACTTGAACTTGGAAACTCTCTTCTCACAGGGATACCCTGAGCCAGTCCTTATCCAAGGCCCTAACAAGGTGAGCTGAAAGATCTTCTTGACCTGGGAGCTGAATGTGGGTCTCCATGATATGTGTTGAAAGTAAAATCTCTGAAAAAAACTTAAAAGGTAGGCTGGGCTTTCCCATAGCCCATTATATTTTATGTGTGGAGGGGGGAAGTATTGGCTGTTTGCTAATTATCAAAGGCTTTTTATGACTTCCTAAGAGAAAAAAAGGTGGGGGAGGAAAGAGAAAAAAGGAATGGCCCTAAGTGACTTCCTTTAGGCATCTGGATGAAAGGTTGACCTTTAGAGCTCTTGGGGAATTGTATAGTTTGTCAAAGTTGCAAAATAAAACATCAAGTGCATTTTCAGGAAGGCTGGGGGCTTTGAAGTTGGAAGGCAAACAGGAACAGCTATCCTGGCTGATGTGGGTATTAGCCTGTCACTATACTACCAAGGCAGGGCTCTTGGGTGGCAGAGATGGCTGAATTGGTCCTGCCTGGGTAGGGTTATTCTCTACTTCCTGTCTGCTTGTGTGAGTCTTCTTCGGACAAGGCACCCTCCTCCCCCTTCCATGAGCCAGATGGAGGGAGGGCAAGCAAACAAGTTTCAAGACCACAGATCACCCCAGTGGCTGTCTCAAAGAAAACATAAATGGGGCACATTGGCTATGCGGATTGATCTTGGATAGTAGGTCCAGACACAAGGAAAACAAATGAGGGGAACATGCTGCTACTTTACAAAAAATTTAATTACAAGGATGTAAAACTATCAATCAATTTTGACTGGAACAAAAACAGCTCCACTCTTTTTAAGCATTTGAGCTTCTGAAATAAATGGCAGCACGTGGAAAGCATTTTCTCCATGGAAAGTTGCAGTTTCTCACCAGGGTTTTCAAGACAAAATATACTCAATCACCTTTTTAAAAAAAATTAGCATAAAACCTTCCACGCTCCAGAGAGATTATGAGCAAGCTTGTGAGGCACTCTGTTCCCATAACCACTGTTTCTCTATTTATTTGCATTCTCCCTTTGGTCTCTTTTCAATGGACAGGCCCTTTACGGCTTCCTTCCTGCTTCTATCAGAGGAAATTGAACAGTAAAAATGGTAAATAACCTAGCTCTGTCAGTTCCCAAGATTCAGATGCTTTCTGAGATTTTCTTAAAACTCAAATGAACTTGCATCCGAAGGGGATGACTTATACCTTCCTCTTAGCTTAATGTGACAGCCTGATTTATAAAGTGTTCCAGGGCCTATGATTTCCATCAACTACTATAGAACTAACCTTCTCAAATGCTAACAAATTTCAGTTTGTACCAAAGGTTTGCTCTGATTTGAAAGTCTCAGATAGATTCATCCAACAAGGAGTCTTTGCATTAAGGTTATTTTAGAATATATTCTTTGGGTATTAAATATTAAAATTAGCAGAGCAGATAATTGTCACCTCTGTTTTACTCTGTCTAGCTCCAAAGAGAGGAAACAGACAGAGAAGAACTTGGGAAAACTAGACAAGGAATAATTAAGCAGGTACCTTGAGAATTTAAGAAAAAAACAAAGCCGAGGGAGATCAAAGGCCAAGTCAGCATTCAACTCAATTCAACAAATGTTTAAAATGTTGGCTATTTATCAGTCAATCAACACTTATTTATTTAACTCCTTTCTGGATGTCTGGTGCTGTGATAGACAATGGGAATTCAAAGACAAAAATGAAATCAGTTCCTGCCCTCAAGGAACTGACATTCTATTTCAGGAGACAACCTATATGTGTACACACATATACACACACAGACATATATGTGTGTATCTGTATCTATATGTGTTTATACAAAATAGGTGCAAGGAATGACTCTGGGTGAATAGGAAACGTGACAGTGAAGATACAGGAATTTGGTGCTTTAGTTCACTTTGTGAAAGATTTGAAAGATTCTCAGAGGAGGTGTGAGGGAACTAGTATATTGCAGGCATATGTATAATATATATGTATAAATATTTATATGTATACAGGCACACATACTATTAAAAAGATCATAATTCACCTCAACAAGCATTTTAAAGCACCTAATATGCGCTAAAAGGAGGAGTTTAGACAATGAAAACAATGGGAAAAAAATTACTTTCAGCTAAGGAGAATTAACAATAGTTTCACAGAAGAGGTGAACACTGAGATGTTCTTCAAAGACTAGGATTTCAATAGACAAAAATGCAGAGGGTTATATTAAATCAAATCCAACCCACAGGCTTTATTAAGAACTTATGTGCCAGGTGAGGCTGTTACGTGGTACAATGGATAGAGTACCAGACTCAGACAAAGGAAGACTTGACTTCCTGAGTTCAGATTTGACCTCAGATGCTTACTGGCTGTTTGACTCTGGGTAAGTCACTTAACCCTGTTTGCTTCAGTTTCCTTATTATGAAATGAACTGGAGAAGGAAATGGCAAACCACTCTGATATCTTTGCCAAGAAAACCCCAAAGGAGGTCATGAAGAATTGGACAAAACTGAAATGACTGAATAACAGCAGCTTGATGTCCAGTCAGAGATGCCTGAAAGAGTCAGAAACAATTGAAAAACAATTGAACTGAATGTGCCAGGCACTGTGCTAAGAATTACAGTGGGCTTTGAAGACTATTCAGGAAGGACATAAGGTATATTCAGTCTCATTCCTTAAAGAACCTCATATCAAACAATGTCTCTGGAGTCAGGAGGACTTAAGTTCAACTCTGGCATTACACATTTGACACTTACTAGCTGTGTGCCCTGGACAAGTAATTTAACCCTAACCGCCTTGCCCACCCACCTCCCAAAAAAGAACCTTGCATCAACCAATCAATATATTTTGATCCAGAACTTCCTAGGTGAAGGGAAGTCTCTGGAAGATGTTTCTAATATTGGTCTTTAGTTCAGTGTTTAACATTTTTCTCAATGACTTGGATGAAACCATAGATGTATGCTTATCAAATTGGCAAAAGTAGGTATATTTTATGCATTGAGTGACAGAGTATGAATCTATAAAATAACTACTGGCTACCACTATGGGCTAAATCCAATAAAGTGAAGTTGAGCAGGGATCATTGTAAACTTCTATAGTTGAATTAAAAAAATTAATGTCACAAGTTTAGGATGGGGCAAGTGAGGCTAGAAAGCCATTTCATTGAAAAAGATTTGGGGTCAGAGATGTTGTTTCCTGAACAAATAGCTCCACTTGATTTAATAGTATGATGCAGGTCCCCAAATTAGTAAGGTGAATTCCTACCTTAGGCAGCACTGAGTGGAATAGTTTCAAAACAAAGGAGATGGTAGCCCTACTGACCTCTGAACTGTTCCATCTACTTCCAGAGTATCTTCTTGAGGATAGGAATTTTTAGGGTGAATGTGGACAAATTTGATTATCTGGAGGAGGATGCCCAGGATGGTGAAGGGACTATAGAACATGATCTCAAAATATCTTGCCTGGAGAAAATAAGGCAAGACGGTGACCTTTAGTTGAAAGGTCGTCATGTAGATGGAATTTAAGCCTTTCCATGGGACTTGTGACCCATTGCTTTTTCTCATCCTACATCCTACAAGGAGGATGAGTCCTTAAAATCTTTTCTGTGATAGCTATTTCTTTTCCAAAAGGAGGACCCTTGTCCCAGGGGTGAAGTCATTTAGAATACAGAACTTAGTGGCCACACACATTGTTTAGTTTTTGACCTCCATTTTTGGCTCACCAAGGGCAAGTGTCTCTGTCCTAATCCTCTGTTCTAGGATTAGAAAGTCCTTGAAACTCTATACTTCATATCTGTTTACCAAATCACATTAATTCATCATAGAGGCTGTTCTTCCAATAAACCTCCAATAGCTGTCTGGCTATTACCTCCTCTCCCCCATCCCCATTCCCCTCTTTTCTCAACCAATATATTCTTTTGATCTCCCTAGCAAATGAATGAGAAGAAGGGTAGAAAAACAGAAGTGCTTAGGTAGGCAATACCCTTCCCTTCCCTTCAATCCTTTGTTTCAGGTTCTTATCTTTATTGCCTTTCAAGGCTTTGGGTCCTACCCTAGGACATCATAGAGATGGCTAACTACTATGCCTTTCTGTACAGCTAACCCTACCTGCCATTCTACAATAAAGTCTGTGCTCTAATCAGTGGCCTCAACCAATAACCAATGGAACAAGTTACCCCAGGGATAACAGCATAACCCTATTTGAAACCCCATGACTACACCCTCAACACACCCTGGTCCCTGGTATAATAAGCCTCCTATAGCATAGACTAGGGAGGGGAGGGAGGTTTACTTCAATTCCTAAGACAACCTGAAGGACAAGAATCTGAAATACAGGATTCCAAATCTATTACTTAAGTCTAAATTATGAAAGTCTCAGAATTAAAAGATCCCCAAAAAGTCATTTGGTCCAGCCATCTACCATAGTTCAAAAGTCTTTGCTGAAAAGCCTCTAGTGCTGGGGAACTTACTTCCTATGGAAGCAGTTCATTCCAGTTTGGAGCACCTCCAATTATTAGGAATGGTTCCCATATATCTGAAGAATTCTACCCTTTTGTAATAATTCTGCCCTTGTTCCATCTTGCACTCAAGAAAAAATGTATATACTATGCCTTCCACTTAAACCTTTTAGATTCTTGAAGATAACTAACCAGGCTTCATTCGGTGAATTAACTTTAAGATTTTACTCTGATTTTCTCTCTGTGTTTTGTTTATCTTTTGTTTCTGGTACTTCTAGGAGTCCAGCTGTAGGGCTGGGCTGTGTTAAGTCTCCACTACACACAATGCTCCCCAGTGGGACAAGACCTTGTGCCACAAAGCTATTGTGGAAGGCAACGGGACATCTGCAAAGGAAGTAAATGATGGAATATTTTTCAAAGATCTTCTATTTGAATCTCCTTTATTCTTCACCTTACCCCAATCCCATGAGGCTACCATGAAGAGTAGACCAAGAATGGAAGAACAACTGCAGAGGGGCTCATAGATTTGTGGTCCTCCCTCTGATTCACCAGTGACAAAGACCAAGTGTATTTTCAGTCAATACCTTGAGCTCAGATGGATCGAAGCACTTAACAGAAGCTTTCACAATGCCATCTTTTGCACCATCATCCAGGAAGGACAAAGATAAAATGCTGACTCTGACTCATTGACATATGGTGCGATTGAATGGTACAAAGGCCAGTGGAGTGTGATGAGGAGAAAAAGTCCTGAATTTGGAGTCAGAAGACTTGAGTTTGAAAACCAGATCTTTTACATGTAAAGACCACAGAGGAATAGGGCGACACATGGGCACTCATTCGGTCCTCAGAGCATGCTCAGAGGCTCTACCTGTTGCCAATGTACATGGGAGCTTTGGTGAAAGCAGGCAATGGTGTGGTTGTTCTGTCAGAACAGAGACCACATACAGAAGTCCCTAACTACCTTCAGGCAAGAGAGAGGTGTAGCTTTTCCTTGGTGTACATGCTCATCTCTGCCAATTAAAAGCTTTTCTTCACCATTTAGTAAACAGACAGGAAAGTCACAGACTAAATGTGTTTTCTGAGTGGGATTAGAACTCCCCCTCTACTTTACATCCTCAAGTATTTCTAGACGCAGGATCACTGGCCCTCTACATAGGTTCACAGAGTCCCCTGCTCTGAGGACTGGACGTTGCCTGGTCAGTCCTCCATTATACATTTACTATGACCTTAGACTTTTTACTCAGTACATAGTACTCAGTACTTAGTACTACATAAGTACTACATAGTACCTAGGTACTATGCACTATGACTTGTCCCATGACTTTGGACAAATTACCTCCCTTCTTTGGATCCAAGTTAAATGAAGGAGTTAAACAAAATGCTTTTTAAATTCCCTTCCAATTCTAAATCTCATTCTAAGGCATCAAGGCAGAGGAGCTAAAGTACATGGTTATTCTGATTTTTAAACTGGAGTACTGGGATAGCTTTGTGTCACGGGATGGAGTGACGGGCCTGGAGACAGGAAGATTCATCATGCAGTTCATGAGTTCAATTCTGGCCATAGACACTTACTAGCTGGGTGACATTGGGCAAGTCACTTAGCTTTGTTTGCCTCAGTTTCCTCATCTGTAAAAATGATCTGGAGAAGAAAATGGCAAACGACTCCAATATCTTTGCCAAGAAAACCCCAAACAGTGTTAGGAAGAATTGGACATAACTGAAAAATAACAAAACTGAGATACTAAGCATTGAGCCACATGGTCTATACATTGTTGAACTCTCCATTGAATCCCTATGTAGGGATCCCCATAGAGACCTTGAGAAGGAAAGATGAAAGGGTGGGACATGGGTCAGGACTTAAAGAGAGGTCACAGAAGCTAGGCACAGTCATTCCAGGGAAAGTTTGATCCAAGGTCAATCACGCTGTATGAGTCTTCTCCTCTATCTATTCCCCTCAACTTTTTTTTATTGAGGTAAGGATTGTTTAAAATTAAAATCAAAGGCAACCTTGAAAGGGAAGGAAAGGGAGATGTGTCACAATAGTACAACCTGTAGCTTGAATGCAGATGGAAGAGGTTGTTAGCTCCAGACAGCTAGCTTTTCCCCTCCTTCCTCCCCCCATGCTAATTGTATGTCTAGGAGGGGAACAGATCTTTAAAGGAAGCACATATTTCTCCCATATCTGTTGTCTCCAGTTGCAGTTACCTAATCCCCATTCCTCCCAAAACAAAACAAGGGCAATTGCCCAATTTTACAAAGATTTCTCCAACCCAATATAACTCTAATGCCAACTTAACCATTTTCTTGGGAATGAGTTAACATTTCATTTGGCTTAAATGATACATCAAGGGGTCCTAGAAATTTTGCATATTTGTTCATAAAAATGGAATATAAGCTCATTGAGGACAGGTACTCTTCTATTTTATCTTTGTAACCATAGTGCCTTGCATACAGCAGACATTTAATACATGCTTGTTGGATTGTATCGGACTGGAAAAATGTTTTCATTCACAAGTTTCTAAGAGTATGTACAGACACATGTATGAGAATATATACATATTTGTGTGTGAGTATGGATGTGTGCTGATAAATGTTTAATAAATGGTCCAAAAAGTATGCTAGACACATTTTTAAGCTTAATCTGCACTATTGACATTTCCCCGTCATTTTGTTAAATCAAGACAGTCAATAAAACGAATCTAGCTCTGATTTGTAGCATTTGCCAGTTACTGAGATATAAATGCTCACATTGAAAATTTATCACAACCAGTTCAGATGATTCTAGTACATTTCTTCATATGTATATGTGTGTATATGCATGTGTATATAGTGCGTATAATATACACATATACATACAAGTATACCTGCATTATTATATTAGCCAACTGTAAACATAAGCTATAATAGTAACGAACCATATTAAGTACTTTTGGCGGGAAAGTTTTACATTTTATTTTAGAATACCAGACAAATTCCAGAAAATTGACCCTCACAATTCCAAGAAAGCCCTAGCATGTCCAAGCTGAACAATGGGATCCGGCTATTCTCTTCAGTGTGAGTCAGTGAACTGCCTGGTGTGGAATGGCTTTCATCTGAAGGAGGGGAAATCTCAGAGGAGTAAAGTGTTGGTTGATTTACATACTCAGGATGTCTACAATGTTGGTCTAACCTGGTTTCCCTGATCAGGACAGTGTCAGTGAACTAGCTTCTTCTAACAGACTAGCCCCACCCTCTGTGTCACCTAGGAGAGTTTGACAACCAGAGCGTAAAGAAGAGGCACTGATCCTAATGTCAGTCAGGAGATTTGTAGAACTCGTTCTAATTTATGAAGCAAGCCTTGGTCTATAGGATGGATTGAACAGTGGAGAACTTTTAAATTTCTTCTGCATTTCCAGTCACTTTGCAAATACCACCCTCCATGTGGAAAACATCTTTAGACAATGTTTAGAGATGCTGTAAAAGATTTATTTATTTTTTTAAGGGTTCTTAGCTCTCCATGTAATCCTAGGATTTTGAAAAGCCTCGCTCTAGGCCTCCACTGCTGCTTATTCGCTTTAATTTAAAGCCGGGGGAAAAGCTGGAGATTATGCTATTAAAAAGGCCATGCTACAGGCCATCAATCATAAGGGTTACCATCCTCCTTCTCTGTATCCCAGAGCTCTGCTTTGTCCTAAAATCATAAGAATAGATGCAGATGTGGTCAGACTCTGCTTGGCTCCATACTCACCCTATGGTCTGGGGACGGGGGGGGGGGGGGGGGGGGGGGGGGGG
>CM053773.1:65061089-65117264 GCA_028658325.1 Potorous gilbertii
TTGGCAAACGTCAGCTCCCTGGCTGTGGGAGAAAAACAGCTTGTAAAGAAGTATAGAGAGGGCTCCATGGGCTTCTGATATTTCTTCTGGAATGATACCCTACTGAGTGACTTAAGGCATACGGGAATGAGGGACTCATGGATAAACTGTTTCTTGAAAAGTAGACCCCAGAGTTAAAACAAAGGAGTTCAGATGGGGAGAGGTGCCTGACTCTATGTGGGCTGTGCTCTCCTAAGCTAGAGGTGAATCACAAATAAATGGTTTTAAAGCATGTTTCTGGGTTCTCTCCATTTGTCTCTAGTTTTGTCAGATTAGTCTGAGAAAGGCAAAAGGAAGCTGAGTTGCCATTGTCATGGAGGAATGCACATCTTGCTTCATTTAAATACAGAACTACTCAGCCTACTCAGAATCACGGAGCTGGAGTCTTCTCTACTGCAATTTTTATGGAAACTCTCTCATAGAGTTAGAGGCCAGATGAAAATCAGGAGTAAAATTCTAGAAACCATTTCCTTATTGTTAGCCATCAGAATTTCCCCATTAAGACTCAGGTATTTCACAAGCTGGGAAGCAGATCTGATGAGCTTTATTGTCAGCTCACATTAGCATTATATCATTTTGGGAGGCAGGCCGACGAAGGGGGAGGGTGAAGAGGAAGAGAGCACCTGCTTCTGGGAACTGTCTTACTTCCCCATCACTCCCATTACCCCTAAATGGTCCTGTTTGGGTTCTACACTCAAAGGCCTCTTTGAAGGACTGTACAAGGTTAGTAGAAGTCATTTATTCAGGTTTTCAAAGCAATAAACATAGACACACATATATGTAAATATAATGTATTACCTTTGCACACAATACATAAATGAATATATGTGTATATATACGTCTATATATACATACCTACATATATATATATATATATACATACCTACATATATATATATATATATATATATATATATATATGCACATGCACAGATGTATGTATGTGTGTGTGTATTATATAGACCTTATTGCCTTCATTTTATATTTGAGGAATCTGAGAGTTGAGATTAAGAAATTTGATCATGGTCACATAGTAAGTTTTAGAAGTAAGGTTGGGAATGAAGGTTTTTTGACAAGTCCCAATCTCTTCCTATTATATCATTGTATCACACAAACTCAGTCTACATCTTAGCAACTCCAGTGTTCCCAGCATACACTGAGTCACACTCCACCACTATACTGACTTCCATTTCTATTATTTGTACATACCCCTCACTAACTAATTGTTTCCTCTGTCTACAGACACTGAAATTCCATTCACAATAACTCTATCACAAACTCATAGGAACCAATTTTCACAAGATCTAGTCCACCAATTACCAATGTCCAGAGAAAATCCTGACAATCTCTTGTAGCTGGGAAGGTAATGATAACTCAATCGCTACTGTGTGTGGTTATGAGCACTCTTTACCATAGCACCTTCCACAGTTGAACAGAAGCTCTCCATTAAAATTTAAGTAACCTTGGAGAAATGCAGTAAGCTATTATTAGTCATTTTAAATTAACTCATCAGATTAGCTAGCATTCACCTATTAAGGTTTCAAAGGGAGAAGATAGAAGGTGTGTAAGTTTTGATTAGGGGAAGAAAGTCAAAAAGGCCTGCAGATCAGGTGAAACTTGACAAAGGGCAGTCTGAATGGGGATCCTTAACCAGGCAACAATATAAAGACACTGGGCATCTGTCAGGGTGAAGACAGCTAAGGGGAGGGGTGAGCTTTAAGAAGACAACAGAGTACAGAAAATTGACTTCCCCTCTAAGATCAAAAATCAGAACCCCTGGGTTTGGTTGGAATTTGCTGTTCAGCTCATCAACCTTCTTTTCTTCCTCTTAGATTTCAGGAAGTTTTTGGGGGCATTAAGAAAAAAAACCCATAACTGAGCACAAGGTCCTTTAATTTTGTGTCTGTACTCTTTCTCTTTCCTCATGCAGCAGCTGGCTTAATTCATCAGACAAACCACTTTAATAGGGCTTCATCTGATTGTAGGCCAAATGGTAGTCATGAAGGCATATCAGTCTCTTGATTGGATTCTTTATCAACTCCATAAGTCCATTTAGAACATAAGCTCTTTGAGGGGAGGGACCATTTCACTTTGGTCTTTGTATCTCCACTGTTTAGGAGTCAGTGCTTAATAAATGCTTGTTGACTAACTGGGGCATTTTAATCATTTTGCATCTTTACCTTCCATCTGAATGACAAAGTACAATAATCTTCACAACCAAAAAGTTTGCTGTAGATGGCACCCTTCGAACCCAGCAGAATGATCATTACCTCCCCCTTGCTTCCCAAGCCCCTATGCCCCCTCCCTCCTCTAGCTTCCCCCACTCTCTTCAAAGTTGGCCTTGACACTGAGCCCTTTATAACAATTCCTGAGACATGTCCCATTTCAGGAGGTAATCTATTTGGTTACTGGAGTGGAATGACAGACAGAGCACACCTGTGATCAAAGGCAGGAGGAGGTAGAAAAGTCATCTCTGCAGTTCATGGGCAGGGGTCCATCCCGCTGACTCAGCTACTCAAGAGTTTCAGTGCTTTGGGGTCAGTTATTAACTTCTCTGCCGTGCTTTGTAGAACAAAGAGGTTACTGAGACCAACTGGCAGGGTGCCTGGCTCTGTTCCCCTTCCCCCCTCTGCTAACCTTTTCTTTTTTAATTTAAAAAGCTTCAGAGGCTCATCTCAGGGTTGCTGGAGTGAGGAAGGAAAATTAAAAACCTCCTTTAAGACTCTAAGTAGCTAAGGAAGAGGAACATATCTGTCCATGTGGCCGAAGGGCCCTTCCTATGATCGTTTAACCTTATCCAACTATCCTGGGTTTACCCCCTCAAACCAATTCAGGAATCTCTTAAACACCTGGTTCCAGTTTAGTCACCTTTGAAAATGACTTATTCCCCAAACGTTTCGTTTTTATGATTGCAGGGGATCTCGGTATGATAATTGACTCTTTATGCTTCTTGGTTAAACTTTCACCATCATTTCTAATTTTTTTTAAAGTAAATACTCTTTTCAGGGACATAGAAATGTATGTGTCAAATAGCTGCCCACTGTTCACAGCTGTGTCCTTCAGGTGAAACCACTGTTGAGTGAGAGACTTATTCTTTCTTATGAAAAATGTGCCCAATAAATGCTCTATGTCTTTCAACAAGGAGTTTGTCTTTGTAATAAGAGTCAGAATGCTTCTATTAGCTAATAATGCTTTCAGTTTATGTCATGCCCTTGTGCTGAGTAATTCAACGTATAAGAAAGCCTGGATTTCTCGAGCTTTCACACTTCATACTCTTTTTCTCTCCTACTATATTCATTAATACGAGTCCATCCAGCCCTTCCTCGGTCAAAACACAGTCAAGTGCAAGTCATGTCATCATTTCTCTGATGTCATGGTCCTCTTCAAAAACGAAGGACGAACACAACAACATTCCTATAGAAACAACCATAAAACAGTCCCTCCCCCAAGAAGCTCACATTCTCCTGGGGAATACAAACAGGAATGCATTCAAAAAGGGATGGAATTTGAATCTCTCTCAATTTAGATGCTTCTTTTCAAATCTAATGACATGCTGCTGTGGGCAGAGTCCTAGACCAAGAGTCAAGAGCACTGGGTTCAAATCTCATATGACCATTGGCAGGTTAATTAATTTTAGTCTCCATTTCTCATTTAATTCATGAATTGCAGCAAAAAGTGTGTTGAACTTACAGTTGTAGGGCCCAAGTTCAAATCCAGACTGCCACTTACTCAGTCCTTGATTTCCATATCTGTAAAATGAGGGAATTGGACTACATAATTCCTATGAGGCTGTGAAGCCAAAATGAATGTTATATTAGATGATTTTGAAGGTCCCTTCCAGCTCTAATATTTATGAAGATTTCTGCAAGACAAGCTAGAAGCAATTGAATTAAATTCCAGGTTAGAATTTCCCATGGAGTTCTATCATTCTTTATCTTGCTGTAATGGAAAAACCACTGGACATGGAATCCCCAAACCAGGGCTCCAGGCAGTGTGTGTGTTTGTGTGTGTGTATGGTGTGTGTATTTTCAAAACAACTTAAGAAAATAATGCTCAACAAAGATTCTCCTAAGGTAAAGAATGTGGGCGGATTACTAAAAAAATCACCAGAGGTCAGAAACTTTTCTGATAGGCTAACAGGTTACATAAGTCATGAGTAGTAGAATCTGAATTTGAACTCAGCTCCTCTCACTCCAAACCTAACATTCTTTCCACTAAGTCCTGCTTCAAATATTTATGAAGGGAAAGATTCTCACAGGAAGTGTAGCTAGAATTCTGTGGACTATAATTATACAAGAGAAGTTAGCCCAGGAGGAGTGCAAAATTCACAAGGATGTAATTCCAAAGACACAGAGAGAAACAATTCCAATTAGGGGCAAAAAAATTGGACGTGTTTGAAGAGATCAATGTGGCACACAGGGAACTCACCAATCAAAGTTAAAAACTTATTAATACAGGTAACAGTGTCAGGTAAGTCAGGTAACAGTGGATGAGTATAGGAGGAAGGCATAGTCCTAGAAAAAGAGAGATAGTGGTGTTAAAGCTCAGAATGAGCTGGTTTGAGAGGGAAACTGTAAAATGAAAAGGGAAAAGAAGATGATCCCAGAAGGGGTAGAAACACTGCTAGAGGGGATGTGACAATGATAAATGAAAACAAGGAGAAGGTAGAGCCATCCCGGGCATATTCTGTTAATTTTCTCTGCCCAGAAGGAAGGACTTTGCCTCTGGAATGACAGAATTCGAACGCCTTGATACCCAAGATGAGGAAGGTGTCAGTTATCATCCCTGATGAGGTCAGGCCACCTGGTTCAAACAAACTGCAACCCTGGACACTGAAAGAACAGGAAGATGTGATGATTGGTCACTGTCAGTGACATTTGAAAGACTGTGGAAAATGGGAGAGGCATTGAAAGGCTGGAGAGAGGAAAATGTCCCTTCTCCAGAGGGAAAGAAAAAACAGAATGTGAAACCTGTAGGCCCATAGGCATGACTTTTGAGTCCTGGGGAAAATCTAGAACAGATCATCAAAGAAATAGTTAGAAACAAACAAAAATCTGGAAAAGACTTCAAGAATGTCCCAAATTAACCTGATTTCCTCTTTTGACAGGGTTAATAATAAACTGGTAGATCAAGGAAACACTGTAGTTATATAGTTTGCCTAGATTTGGAGGAAAATCTTTGATAAAGAATATCATGCTATGATTGTGGGAAATAAACTCCAGTGTCTCCCAGGATCAATCTAAAATCCACTGTTTGATTTTTAAAGTTTTTCATAACCTACACTTCTCCTACCTTTCCAGCCTCTTTATTCTTTGCTTACCCCCATGTACTTTTCATTTCAAAATGTCTTATTGTTATCCAGTCATTCCATCATGTTAAGTGACCCCATGGACTTATTGTTCGTGGGATTTTCTTGGCAAAGATACTGGAGCAGTTTGCCATTTCCTTCTTCAGTGGGTCTCCATTTTACAGATGAAGAATTGAAGTAAACAGAGTTAAGTGACTTGCCCAGGGTCACACAGCTAGTAAGTATCTAAAGTCACATTTGAACTCGGATTTTCCTGACTCACAAACTGGTGCTCTATCCAAGGTACCACTTAACTGCCCCATGTATAAAATATCTTATACCTAGGTTCAGAAAGTCATCTGGACAAGATAAAAGAGGAGTGGTCAGGAGTAGTTTGTCTAAAAAAGTACCTGGGCATTTTAATGGATCACAAAATGAAATGAGTCAGCAATGTGATATGGCAGCCAAAATAACAATGCAATATTCAATTTCACTAAGAGACGAATAGTTTCAAGGAATGAGGACATGATTCTCTTCATATACTTTGCCATAGTCAGGCCACATCAGTATTGCTTTCAGTTCTAGGCAAGACATTTTGATAGAGATATTAATTAACTGGAGAGCATCCAGAGGACAGCAAGGATGCTGAAGACTCTTGAGTCAGTGTCATAGAAAGATTGGTTGATAGAACTATGGATGTCAACCTGAAGAAGAGAAAACTAAGGGAGAATATGATTACTACATTCAAGAATAGGAAGGACGTCATGTGACTACTTCCTCTCAGAAGTAGACTTGGTTACAGAAAACAGAACCAGGAACAGGGAGCAGCTACAAAGAGGTACACTTAAACTTGATACCAGGGAAAGCTTTCTAAGAGTTAGGGCTGCATGAAAGTGAAATCAGATTGACTCAGAGGGTCATAGGTTCCCACTCCTTAGAGAGCTTAGAGACCAGATGATCCATTTATGGGTTGGCTCCTCATTCTCATATTCTGTGGTTTTATGGCAGAATAAGATGGGAGTGGGGAGAAGTGGAAAAATAATTAGAGATTGAGTGTGGCAATTTGCTGAACCCACTAAGCAGGGCAGGATACAAGAGAGCAAGAAGGTCAAAGGGATTAGATGGGTCTTCAAACTCAGGGAAGCTTAGAAATTCTTAACGAAAGAAGCCTTGGCTCAAGGGTCAGGGACCCTGGATCAGTCTCAAGGAAGAACTCAAGTATGAGCAAGCTGGCTTAGGAAGCAAGGCCTACGCCCAAAGCAGGTCTTACATAGGCAATTCCCATACTGGGAAACTGGCTTCCAAGACAAAGAGGCAGAAATGAGAGAAGAAAGAAGGGAGGGACAGAACATATTCTTGTTGGATCAAGGGAGTGAGATGGGGGAAAAAATAACACATTCTACTAAGTGAACATTTGAATAAGAATAAGCATTCACCAAGATATGGGATAAGTAGATTGTAAGTTTCCATGGATCCTAAATTAGTTTGGTTTTTCCTTATGACACTTTTATCGTGTATAATACAGCCATGCACATAAGCAATATGTATTGTCAAATCAGAAGAATAAAATGGCAGAGCTAGGGTGCTTTAAAGGTTAATACGTTTTGAAAAAGAAGACAAACCATGGCTTTAGGAAAGGACAATGCCTTTGGAAGTAAGAATTTTAGAGATGGGAGAGAACAACATAGAGACTGTCATAGATGCTCAATGCCACAGGACCTTGACTGCTTCTGAGGACAATTAAGAGGGCAGCAGAGGGCTGTGAATTCGAAAGAGTTTTAGTTGGAGTTCTCCTTGCTGTTAGGGAGACCCATTAATTAACAAATATTTGCTAAGTATGGACTGTTTTCTAGTTACTGTGCAAGACACTGGTGGCTTTGCAAAGATAATTTGTGACCTAATAATAGTAATGGTGATGACATATACTTGACAGGCTCAAACTGCTTTATACAGGATGCCTTATTTCATTCTCATACCCATTCTGTGAAGAAGATAGTGCAAATGACATTATTCCCACTTTGCAGCTGAGAAAATTGAAATTTGTAAGGGTCTTGCCAAGACCCAAGTGAAGTACTATTTCTACCATGCTGTACGGTTTTTGCATAAGATGGAATCCCTTCATACATTTTATCATCTAGAGCAAGAGTTCTCTAGAGTCATATAACCTCTGCTTGAAGACCTCCCAAGGAGGGTGAATCCAGCACCTTTTGAGACAGCCTAACATACTTTTGGGCAGCTTTTATTGTCAAGACATTCCACACACACACACACACACACACACACACACACACACACACACACACACATCCCATACCCTAATATCAAATCCATAGGTTTCAGGGGTTGGTAATCTTTTTTGTTTCAACATTTTGATAACTATATTTCAATATAATTACTTTCCTTTGCAAATCTATGTATTTTATTTTATACCTTTAAAAAGCATTATTTTTAGGAATCCATAAGCTTCATCAGACTACCAAAGGGTTTTGAACACACAAAAAAGTTATGCACCCTTGGTATAGAATGATATATCTAGATAAGTCATGAACATGAAAATATAACAATATGCAATAGCGTAACCTAGGGCTCAAGTTCATTTGCATCAGACTCTCCTCCTTGGTGGAATAATCATTCTCCACCAAGTAGGAGAGTGATATAAATGAAGTTAAACCTTCAGTTACTATAGTAAGTGATTAGTGTTAAATTAATGTTTGCTAAATGAATGGTATTAGATGCTGAGGCAAGTTCAGAGGAATCTGTGTAAGGAGATAAGATAGAGTATCTCTGACTTTATAGGATTTAGTTTGCCAGGAGTGGGAAAGTGGGGAAGAGGTAAATACGTACCTAATGATAACACATAATTATACACAGTAAGAACACTAGAGAAATGGAAAACAAAATGTTTTATCTAGCTCATGCTTCATATCCCATCTAGCTCTCCACCCTGATCATTTAGCCATCAGCCATTCTGTTTCAGACACTTTCCATAAATCTTTGTCTTATGTTGGGCAAAGACATACAGAAATACTTGTTGGGCACAGACATACAGAAATACTTGCTGACTTTGCTCTTTTTGTTTATTGTCTCTTGTGCTTTCTGACAGTGAGGGTGAAACTTCAACTTCATGTGGAAAACAAGGAGTACCTGATAATAGGGAGAAGAAAAGAAACTTTCATGGAACTTTCCACTCTTAAAAATATTAGAATATTTAAAAGAACAGCTAGTTCATTAAACGAATTGTTTCTAAATGAGGTGTTTTTCCAAATGTTCTCTCAGATGATAATCTGGAGTTTGAACTTGAAGCTTGAACCATTGAAGGGATATTTGCAGCAAGGGAGCGATTGAGTCTTTGGGGGATGGAGGGTGGGAAGGGAGAAAGCTGGTAAGAATTAATGCCACTTTTATTTTTAAGAGATGGAAACATCTGCCTAAAAGGATGGAAGGAAATGAGAGGTGGGAGTGGGGGTTTGGAGGTTGGGTTATTTGTGTCGCTTGTTTACTAGGCAGCTGACTTGCATGTCAGGAGATGGGAACACTCAGATGCTGGAAAGCATGTTCTCTCCCTGTGTAGGAGGATGACCTCTTTCCCCCATGGCCTCACCATGTGAATTCTCCTTCTGCCCCCCACCCCCTGAATTACCCAGATCAACTAGATTCCCCTGAGGGTGGACTATGCTATTATTCTTTTCTCTGGATTCTACCAGCTCCATGGAACAAGAATGTCAGAGCTGTTCTCTCCTGGTAATTCAAAGCACATTCCAGCATACATCAAGCAGATAATTAGGAAAGTTGAACTGGAAATCAGGAGACCAGGATTTTTCCTCTGGCCCTGCTACTAACTGTCACTGTGGGCAAGTCATATAACTCATCTCAGCCTTAATGTTTTCCTTTGCAAAAAGAGCTGTTTGAACTAAATGGTCCCTAAGATGTCTGCTAGCCTAAATTTGCTTGACTTTTTGAATTTGTACTTAAGAAAGGCTGCCCACTCAAGAGGGGTTTCTTCATAGACAAGAAGTGAAATTGTCTATCGATTGATGACAGTATGAATTAGTTCCCATGGAGAATTCAGAATCACAGAATCTGAGAGTTGGAAAAGATCTCAGCAGTCACTTTGATCAATCTATCCCCCAAAGGGATCTCTCATGTTACATACTCGACAAATAGTTATTCAATCTCTATTTGAAGACCTTCAAGGAGTGATAACCTACTACTTCTCAAAGCAGTCTATTCTAATTTTGTAAACTCATCACTGGGAAGTTTTCCCTGATATCACAGCTAAATTTGCTTCTTCCCAGAGTACCGATATTATAGTTTGTTAGGCAGGGGTTATGCTGATAAGAAATCTTAAGGAGAAGGTAAACATGATGGAGACTGCACAAAGTATATAACACTCTGTGAGTTAAAAATCCAATGGAGATTTGGGTCAGATAGATGAAGAAGCCTAAGAACTAGGGTCAACTCTGATCCAAATTGTGAAGTCAGTGAAGTTTGTTTTCAATATTCCATCCTCTCCTTTCTCAACCCTATATGTCTTACAGGTAGTATCTCTCCCGTTCAAGTACCTAGCAGGTTCTCAACCTTCCTCTGACTCACTCCATCAGAGCTTGCTTCTAAAAAGAGTACTTTAAAAATAATAACTGGCTTTGTATAGTGCTTTAAAATTAATCGGGTATATAAAAATCTGTTGTTGTTAGTCCTTTGATTTCCAAGATGACCTATGACATTATGAGGTGATGTCTTGACCTGTACATGAATCGGATTTAAGTAAGGCAGAGTTGCACAAAGTGGTCAGCCTTACTCTCTCTTCCAGACTCATCCAAGTCCAGTGGCAAGACAAAAGTCAAGTGATGACCTGGGATGCAGTCTTTGATCTTAGCATCTTCCAAGTTTAGACTTAGATCAAGCTCTAAGCTCTTAGCAGTGCCTTTATCAGCCATTTTCATAGCCTTTGGAAGAAATTGTTCTCATTCACCCACAAATCTTCACATGCTTGGGGTAGACATCCTCCCAATTCACTGACAGATTTTAGGTCCCTCAGTTGCCATCAACCTAGTTTAGCCTGTTTGCCCAGAAGGTTTTACCTAGGTATGGTTACTGCACATTCTACAGCTTCTTGGAACCACAGGTGTGAGCTGAGGGACAGGTGGACAGCAAAGGTGGATGAGCAGCCATACAAAGGGGTATCAAGCCTTCATAGCAGAGGCTCTAGTTCTCCCTGAATGACCCATACATCTAATGGATCCCCAAAGCTATTCTAAAAGGCAATTACTAGAGATTATATTATTCACATTTTACAAGAGAATAAAATAAGACCTGGTATTTTGAACATTTTTTAACATAGCTGGGTTGATCCTTAGGTGACAGACACACAGCCCATTACTGGGTCTATACCCAAAGTCTTTCTAAGTTGATAGGACCTGCTAGACCTTGGGATCCATTGGGATATCCTCTGAGATTTTAGTCACTCTTATAATATGCTGAAAAGGATGCTAGTGGAAGAAAGAGAAGTAGAATACATGAATGGGATCAAGATTTGGACCAAGTCTCAAGCATGTTGTGTATTGCTGCTTAGATATAACTTGAGATCAGTGAAGAAAATGCTGACAGAAGTCTGTATGACTGTGAGAAGGCAGAGTTGTTCTGAAAGCTTTGGAGAACAGAGACACAACTAATGCTAGATCATCTTTGGGACCAATTCCATTCATATGAAGAGAGAAAGACATTTTGGAAGTTCCAGCCATGTAGGAGAAGATGGCTCCTCAATATGTCCTTGATTTCCAGTTTACCTTCCTAGACTCTTTGGAGATCTCTCCTTAGATGAGATCTTGTTCTCTTAGTTGATATTCCTTTCATCTAAAGAGATCACTCACTCTGTGTATTTTCTGGTGTATTCTAAGCCGTTTAACTTCTCTGCTTCTGTTTGCTCTTTGTTTGGACAAAAGTATTTATTCACTATTCATTATATGCGCTGGTCTTTGTGTAACCAATATTTGATGAGAAAGAAAACCCAGGTTTAAGCTTGGGATACCTCACCCCCTTTTAAGGAATAGTAGCCAAAAAACTCTGAAGCTCTTATATTCCTAATTCATCAGTATTTAGTGAGGTAGACAGATAAAATTCTAGTGTGGTTCATCTTCAGAGACTGGAGGAAAGAGCACTCAGTTTGGTATCACTCCAGAGCTTGACTTGTTCCTCCCTCCTCTACATCTCTCCCCAACCCCAAGCTCAGTTACCATTCAGATCCTCAGATCATATCTATCTTGCTTTTCATGAGCAGCTGTTAGACAGTACATGTGAAAATACAAATCTTACATGTGCCCACATCTAATATATAATAAAGGGCTTTGAAGTGTAATTTGTTAGATGAGGTCCCAGGTGAGATGTAGATTAAATACCTTGATTCTAACTAAGACTAATGATTCAGATTCTAGCATGTGGATGGGTGGTGCATTGGAAATGGAATGGAAAGAGCTGATCAACTTGTCAGTGGTGGTCTCAGAAGACATCTCTTTCAGGAAGGAAAGGAGACCCAGTCATCAGAGTGTGGCAAACATGACAAGCAAAAACTTATTTCTTAAACTTTCCAAATCTACCTGAAATATAGATCATTGGATCTACTATATACATTGCTGTTTAATTTGTAACTGGGGTTAATTTGTTCAGTTTAACTCCAGAGTAGATCTCTTCCTCCTGTGAGGAATTGGGAATCCTCCCTTTGGGAAATCCATTGGGAAAATCACCATTGGGAAAATCCATATGAATTTTTACTAAATGTTTGCTTAATTAGATTACATTGCCTGCTTCCATAAAAAAGTTCATCAGGCGAAAGATCTCTGGAGCTTTAAGTAGGCAGTAAGACCACTGTATTTGGATTTAGATGAACTGGGTTTGAATTCAAGCTCTACTTCTTACTAGTTAACTTCAGGCAACTTAATCTCTCTGATCCTTAGTTTCCTCATTGATAAGAGGTGGATTTTGGACTGGGTGACCTCTAGACTCCTTCCAACTCTAAATCCTATGATTTCTACTATTTAAGGTCAAGCAGAAAGACACCCACCAAGCAACAAAGGGCTACATCTCCAATTCTGAAATCAGAAAAGAGGTCTGAGGTATTGTTTATGCTAGAAGATGATTAGGATTCTTTGTTTCTTTGTGTATCATGTGACTTTGACAATTGCTTCTCAAACTGGATACCTGGTGAACTTTGGATTGTTCTTCAGTTGTTTTATCGATGTCTGATTCTTTATGACCCTTTTTGGGGTTTTCTTGGTAAAGATACTGGAGTGGTTTGCCTTTTCTTTTCTAGCTCATTTTACAGATGAGGAAACTGAGGCAAACAGGAATAAGTGACTGCACAGGTCACACAGGTAGTGTCTGAGGCTGAATGAGAACTCAGTTCTTTCTGACTCCGGGCCAAGTACTCTCTATCCATTGCTTAACTTTTGATCAGAAAGCTTCTTTTCCAGCTTAACACTACCTACTGGATTGTTTGAGCATAACATTCTGGGCCAGGCAGACATACTGCATAAGCAACATCGGACTCTGTACATTTATTAATTTTTTTTGTAAACACAATTAGTGTTGCCATGGGACCATAACTATGATTCATTCATTGCCTAGGGATTTGGCAGAGCATAGGGGAAAAAAAGCACTGGACAAAGTGAATGAAAATTTGGTTTCCTATCCTGACTTTGATATTGACTAGCTAGCTATGTAACCTTGGTCAAATCACTTAAACTCTCTGAATCTCATGTTCCTCTTCTAAAACATTATAATACTTGTCTTATCTACCTTTGAGGGTAGAGGATATGGAGTTTTTTGGATGTGATCTTCATCTACGACTAGAGACTACAACTTTTCTATGCTTGCAAAAGTGGTCTTCATGAGTACAAAATGAGTCTGAAAATATCATCCTTGGTATTATATAAGGAAACAGAGATATTAGGATATTCAGATGAATAACAATAAATAAGTGATAAATAAATGATTACCTCTTTCATTTATCTTAAAATTTTATTTAAACTTCACATGCAAGCTACCTCTACACATACACACCTCCTATCCAGCAACAGTGACACTAGCCTATTTACTGTTTCTGGTGCAAGGCAGTAGGCATTTTCATGTCTGTCCCTCATGCCTGGAATTCTCTCCCTCTTCATTTCTCGCTCTTGACTTCCTCAGTTGTCTTCAAGTCCCAGTGAAAATCTCTGGTTAAAGGAAGCCTTTGCCAATGCCCCTCATTCCTGTGCCTTCCTTCTGTTGATTATCTTCAAGATATCCTGTGATATCTTGTTTGTGCATAGTTGCTGAGGTCCTTCAGAAGAGGGACTGTCTTTTCCCTTTCTTTGTGTCCCCACTACTTAGCACAGTCCCTGGCACATAGTAGATACTTAAAAAATTATTGACTGACAAAATCTTACCCCAGATCCTTAAACTTTAACAATAAAATGAATTAACAAACAACAAACATTCATTTACATTAAGGTTTAGGAGTTGACATGAAAAGTTTTGAAATGGAAAAGGGAACCAGACTTGGAGACAAGAGAACTGATTTAAATCCTGGCTCTGCCCCTTATAAGAACTATAAATTCTAGAGGTGGATGATGAGCTAATGAAGGCTCACAGATGTTAACTAATTCACCCAAGGTGATTCAAGTAGGGATCAACTGAGATACCATCTCAGGTCCTGACTCCCAGCCCAGTGCTCTGGATTTCCACTTATATTATGCTCTCTTTATAAAGTAAACTATGAAACAATTCTTTGGCACAAAAAGCATGTCTCTCAAGGTAATAGCTCTCTGACTTCAAGTGCATGATCAACTTGTTCAATAAGCTGTCATTACACTCCAGAGCAGTGGTCTCCAACTAGAGGACTCTGATTCAAAATTCTATGGATCCAGATGTGTAGCAGGATGGACTGCAGAGTGACCCCACTGAGTCATCCTGAGGCACTGGAAATCAACGCCACATGCCAATCTGAAGACTGACAGCTCATCTTCAAGCCCATCTGTTTTTTCAGAGTGGCATTCCAGTTGTTCCCAGTACCTTCTGTTGCAGATGAAACCTAACACATATGTCCCTGAATCAACATTTCCTAGACACATCTGAGTAGGTTTTGGAGAAAAAAAGGCTCCCCTTTGAAGATTTTACCTCCAATCTTTACCTTCCTTTCCACTTGCAAACAGGAAATGCCCTTAGCCTCTTGAACTTTCTATCCTCACACTGTCTTATTTAAAGGGAAGGGAGGGAATAAGCATTTATGAAGAGCTTACTCTAAACCGAGACAGTGCTTTACAAAAGTTGTCTCATTGGATCCTCACAACAACCCTAGGAAGTGGATGCTATTGCTACTTTCCAAATTTTGCAGTTGAGGAGGCATCTGAGGAAGACAGAGGTTAAATGACTTGCCCAGGATCACATAGCTAGGAAGTGTCTACCTAAATTTGAACTCAAGTCTTTCTGACTCCAGAACCACTGCTCTCTACCGTGTTACCAAGTTCTCTCTCTCTCTCTCTCGCTCTCTCTCTCTCTCTCTCTCTCTCTCTCTCTTTCTCTCTCTCTCTCTCTCTTTGTATATTAGCCTTCATTTTCTTATGCCTGTGGGAAAATGGGATCTGAATTTCAAAAATGTTGGCACCTATATGTGGGTATCTGCTCCTTGTGGGGAGGTGGCAGGACAGTGCAGCGGACAAAGCAATAAACTGGATGTGCTGGTGTGACATGCTGTCCCAGTCCTCCTGCTACTTTGCTTGTTGACCTTAGTCTACTCATTTAGTTAATAAATATGTTACAGCCTTGCAGTACAGCTAACTAATTGTACATTCATAACTCTGAATGGATATATATGAACATATGTCAAATATATGATAATATAATAGATATATATAATGGATATAAATGAATGTATATGTGTATATATGTATGTATGTGTATATATATGTATACACACATATCATCTCTATCCCCTTCTATCTTCTCTACATATGTATATATGTACATATACATATACATATGTATACACACATATCATCTCTATCCCCTTCTATCTTCTCTACATCAAGTATCACTTGAAGTATTGCAAGACTCTCTTAATTGCTATCTGTTAGACAGGTAAACACCCCGGAGGGCTGCTAACAGATATTAGCATCAGCACAGGCTTACTCTTGATCCTGGCAAACAGGAAGACAGAAATGGAGTCATAATAAGAGGTTAAATAACCTAGCTTGTTTTATTCTAATCTATTCTTCTCAAAGGGAATATGCTGATAATGGAAGCACCATCTCCTATAACTTCCCTACAACACTTCATAGGGGTGGGCGAGAATAGTAGGAGTTACAACTCCTAAGCCTCAATGGGGCAGCTGAGGTAAACACACAGATTCCCCTCGCCCTTGGCCCAAGCTTTGATTGGGGCTGATCAAGGCAAGTATATGCATTCCTCTATGCAATACTCAAATCCCAAATCCACAATCCCCCTGAGTCTTGAGGAGGATCAATCAAAGCACACGCAACGTTACACTGTTACATTCCCCACTTACTCACTACTGCCCACTTGATTTATAGGGCAACAAATAACAAATCAACCAAAAGAAGGCAATTTACCAACAATAGCCTCACAAGTTTACATTATCTCACTGATAGTTGCAGAGGATAGTTATAATTTAAGCACCAATGTTTATATTATTTATCATGATATGATGCTGTGCAAACATGATAGAGATGTTTACAGATTATGAGCCTGATAACACCTGGAAACTAGAGATTGTTGTGGCCATAGAGACTGGGAACTAAATTCTAAGAAAGAATTTTTTAAAACCTATATTAAACACACCAAAATCCCTCTTACTTACAATATCTCTACCTTGAGTCTCTCCCCTTTCTAATCTATCCTCCAAAGAGTTTCTCTGCCTGGTTTCAACTCCATGGAACAAGACACTCTGATCTGGGTATTCCAGGGTATCTTGTCCCATCCCTCTTTTCCTGCCTCCTTCTGTGTGTTGACTCCCCCTATTAGATTGTAAGCTTCTTGAGGGTAAGGGTTTTCTTTTTTTTTAATTGTTCTTAGTACTTAGAAAAGTGCCTGGCACATAGTAGGTGCTTAATAAATGTAGTTTGAATTGGAAAGTGATTTTCCTAAATGAAGGCATAACCATGTCACTACTCTACTCCAAACACAATCGATCCCTATTGCTTTTAGGTTTAACTATAAGTTTACATTTTAAAGACCATCACTACTCTTGACCCCAACTTACCTTTCCAACCTTATTAAATATTACTCCTCTTCTTGCTTTCTACTCTCCTTTCTGCCAAACTAACCTTCTCCTAGACTTTACACATGACTATTGTGTACCAGGAACTGAGAAGATATGAACTGGTCAGCCCTTCCTCCAACAACACTAGCAAGGCTGAACAGGAACCCCAAAGGGCCCCTGCAAAGGGCTCCTGGATCCTCCTAGTTTTAGAGTGATTATCAACAGTAACTGTTGCTGTTTCCCACCCAGCCTGATATCTTTGTTTTTCTTGACCTCGTTAAAGGGTCCATGACCTTGAGACTTCTTAAACAGCCTATTCAACGAATGGGCGTTGCCTCACCCAAAGTAAGTACCAGCAAAGACTTTGGCCTAAAGGGCCCAAGGTCTCCCAGTGCATCCTGGGTTATTTCCAGTCATCCTGAGGAATATCAGATCACTGGATTCAGATGGCTCTGGAGGAGAAGTGAGGCTGGTGACCTGCACAGCCCTCCCTCACTCAAAACAAAGTCAAGTGCAAGTCATGTCATCATTTCTCTGATGGTGTGGTCTCCTTTGGCAATGAAGGATGAACATGATTGCAAGCAAGGAAGCTGTGTTGTAGACCTGAGAGACTGGGGTTAACATTACCCTCAGGTGGGTTGTTTTGGGGCAGAGCTTTGGAACCTTTTGGGCAGGAGGAATATAAAAATCATCTTGATTTTGTCAGGGAATGATGGAGACCCAAAGGAACCTCCTTGCTGACTTTTTTTTTCACCTTCTTGCTAGTGAGTTCTTATTATGATTAGTTTCTTTCCTTTGGACGTTTTTAAACCTCTGTGAGAAGTGCTTCTGCTTGAGGGTATTGGAAAGCAATTTTAGGAAAAGTCCTGCTTTTTTAAACCTTGTGGCTCTCAGAGAGCCATTGTACCAAATGCAAGATAGCTGCCCTGGCAAGAGCATTCTATCCATCTTCCCTGAGCTTTTGTACTGTCACCTCATGATTGACTTCCAACTCATTTCTACCTCTTAGAATTCCTTGCTTCCTCTAAAACTCTACAGAAGTAACATCTCTTTAAAAAGTAATCAGAATTACTTACATTTATAAAATAGTGATTTTTAAGATTTGCAAAGAATTTTACAAATGTTAATCCATTTTATCCTCACAGCCCTGGGGTGGGGGGCACTATTGTTGTTCCTCCTTTGAAGATGAGGTAACTGAGGCAGATTGTAGTTCAGTGTTCCAATAATTGGTATGTGCCAGTTCACTTTACCAGACTGCTTGGTCCCCTTTGTCATATCAATAAATTAATATAATCCTCCATTAATTCATTTGCTATTTTGTGTCTCAGTAAATACACTCTTCTGTTAGTTCATTCACTGTTATGGAAATAACAGTGGCTTCTCTTATGTCACTATGCCCTTTGTCCTTCAGAATACAATGATCCATTCATTTCTAAAAATCAGCAACTTTCCTGAAGTACCTATGTAAACTTTTTTCACTTTTTTCAGTCCTATTCAACCCTTTGTGAGCCCATTTGTGGTTTTCTTGGCAAAGATATTGGAGTGGTTTGCCCTTTCCTTCTACAGTTAATTTTACACATGAGCAAATTGAGGCAAACAGGGTTAAGTGGCTTGCCCAGGGTCACATAGCTGATAAGTGCATGAGGCTGGATTTGAACTTAGATCTCCTTGACTCCAGACCCAGCATTCCATCCACAGTTCCTCCTAGCTGCTTCAAAATGTAAACTCTGGCAAGCTGATTCAGTTCACTGAACTTCTTCACCTCTGTGTTCTGTTCTAACTCTAACTCTATGAGGACCTGAGCAATCAGATTGGTACATAAGATATCAGAGAATATCAGCAAAGGGTTTGATGTGAAACACCTGATTTTTCAGCCCAGCACATCCATTATTTGTTGAATGAGTGACACCATTGCTATTTTTACTTCAGACTGGTGATCCACACTGTGAAGTATGACATTATTTTAGCTGTTTTCCATTCATTTTGGGCAGGTTGAATATACTTGGATGTCACTACATTCTGCCTTCAAATTACTACAGATTATAGGTGATACTACTTTATTTTGAATATTAATATGCCTTACTTCAGTAACTAATTCCCCTTGGATAAAGTCCTAAAGAGACCCACTTTATGCTGAATAGTTTTGTACTTTACCAAAGTCTTATAATGCAATTTCAGTATGTCATTAATATCCCATCAGAAAATGTTGATGATTCTTTGGTCTTAATTGTGGTTTTATTCGTGTTTAGAGCTTTCTCTCACCTGAGGGAATATATCTCCAAGATGATAGTAAAAATAGGTAGGAAAACAGGATTCTGGGTATTGAAATTGATTAAAAACTCATTTTGGAAACATTGTGCATAAGACAAGATGTATTTGTAGGTTAAGTTTTAGCAGCTGCCAAAATAACCTAAATTAGTAGAGAGGGTAGTATGTTTTCTTCCTAATATATTTCCAGCTAATCATGACAGCCCTTTGTTACAAGGTTAAAAGAGTTGTATGTGTATGTGTGTATGTAATGTATGTATGAGTATATATATATGTGTAAGAAAGGGGTAGAAGTAGACATTCTGTGTTAGTTCATTTCGATGCAATAATTTTGTAAAGATCATCTAGTAACTTACTGCTAAGCCACCAAAGACTCATAACAGGATTTACACTATTAGATGTTGGGTCTTCAGTCAGCCAGTCAGTTAACAAACATTTATTAAACTCTTGCTATGTACTAGACAGTGGAGCTAAGTGATACATCCGTTAGAACACTGGGCTTAGAATTAGGAAGACTCATCTTCATGAGTTCAAATCTTACCTGAGATACTTACTAGCTGTGGGACCCCAGGTAAGTCATTTAACTCTGTTTATCTCACCTGTAAAATTATCCAGAGAAGGAAATGGCAGACCACTCCAGTATCTTTGCCAAGAAAACCCCAAAAGGGGTCATGAAGAGTAAGATACGACAAAATCAACAACGAATGTAGTCACTGCTAGACACCATGATAAGTGCTAGGGATACACAAAAAAGCAAGACAATTCTTGCTACCAAGAAGTATACATGCTAGTGTAAACTTTTTACAAAAGATCTATACATATAGTAGGAATCATACTCCAAAAGAGACAGATGATTGGGTGATTTTTTTTTAAGTGTCTTTCATTTAAGAGTTTCTAATTTAGAGCAGTTTGGACCTATAAAGGAAATTATTAATTATTGCATTGTTCAGACTTAACCTTGCATGGCAGGAAACCACACTTGTATTGCTTAGAGACCAAATCAGTTCAATGTTTAACTCAAGATGTGCAAGTCAAGCTGACCCTAGAAAACTCACAGGGGATCTGAAGATTGATGCACAGAATTTTCAATTTCCTGAGACAGACATTTTAATTAATCTATGTGCCTTATTTGAAAAATCATCATATGCTGGCCACCTAATTCAATTGTTTCAATCCTGTATAATGTATAACTAATAGAGGTTTGGGGGAATGGGCCACCTACTTTGGCTTTCTCCTCTGCCAGATGACAATAGACTTCTTTCTAAAAAATTATTATTTTTAAAGTACACTTTTTAGAAGCAAGCTCTGATGGAGGGAGTCAGAGAAAAGGTTTTAGATTCTGGATTTTGTTCTCAACTAACAGATGTAAATAAATTCAGTGGTTGCAACCTTGGTGACTCACTTGTTGCTGAACTTTTGTGCCCATGACCCTAGTACTGAAATATAAGTCAGAATTGCATTTCTAATTTTCCAGTTCCATGGCGAAGATTCTAAATAAAAAAAGAACAAGTCACGTGTGTGTCCTAATGTCATTTCTCCTAAAATGTGGCCATGAAGACCAAAACCTGTAACTCACATTGAGCATAAGGGTCACTTAATGTCCATACTTCTTCCCCTAATAATTGCTTTAAGCAGCAAAGGAGGAGGATTTGTTTTTGCCCTCAGTTAACAGATACCAGATGCAAATGATACCAGGATGCAAATCATTAGTGAGTTGGGTGCATGAGACCAGTACATATGACTTCATTTCTTCCTCTTTACTAATTTGAGAAATGTTATTAATCTTAGTGTCTGTTTTTTCTTAAACAAAACAATTTATTGGAAAGAACACAGGGCAGAGGTTGAGAAAATATGCGTATAGGGTCTAGTCCTGGATTTGTCCTGCCTGAGGATGAGACCTGGGAGAGGTCAAAACTCAAGTACTTCATCTTGTCCCCTTTACATAAGAGAAAGTCTTACTTGTCTTGGTCATTTGATAACAAATACCATGTTTATTACTTCTATACTGCAGCTTGGGAGTTTGTTTGAAGGAAACCACAGAGAGCAGATGATAGCAATGGAAAGGTTTCTGCTCTTCTGCCTAGAACAACCCAGGGGTAATACCATAAGCAGTCTTGGGTATCCTTCATAGAAAGACTCCTATTGAGAAGAGAAAGGCTTGACCAGAGAGGAAGCTCACAAGTCTGGAATAAAGACCCACAGTACCTGAGGAAGGTGGGCTAATGTTTCTCTGTACATCACAATCTACCGTGGTAGAACAGGAGAACAATGAATGATTACTAAGGACAATATCACTAGGCTAGTCCTAAGTAAGGCAATAAGGTTAGCATTGAGTTAGGGAAACCAATTACAAGGAATCAAGAACAAAAAATAAGGCTATTATAGTTTTAGTTAGGGACATTAGAGAATGTCTTATATTGAAAGGACCTGAGAGTAGTGCTTAATCTTTTTGTATCATGGACTGCCTTAATTCTCTTGTGAAGAATATAGATCCCCCTTTTCAAAATAATATTATGTAAATAACTGAAATCCCAGTTAAAGGTAACTAAATGTTTATTTCAAATCCAAGTTAAAAGTAAGTAAAAATGTATTTTCCTGCATCCAAGTTCATAGATCTTTAGAACTCTTTGTCACTGTTGCCACTGACCACCACGAATAGCACAAGCTGTTAAGCTCTCATCCTCCAACTTCTAGAAAGCCCTTCTCACCAATTCCATCATCATCTTCATAGCTAACATTTATATAATGCTTACTCTGCTATGCATTTTACTACAATTACTGCACTTGATCTTCACAACAACCCTGGGAGGCAAGTGGCTATTGTTAACCTCATTTTACAGATGAAGAAATTGAGGCAAATAGAGGTTAAGTGACTTGCCCAGGGTCACACAGCTAATAGGTGTCTGAGAACCTATTTGACTCCAGGTCCAATACTCCATTCACTGCACGACCTAGCAATTCTTAACATGATGGTTACAAATGTTCTTTCTCCCCCTGTAACTGAGAAAGGAGGTTTTTCCTTAAGTCAAGGGAGAATTTTCTACTTATCCAGGGTTGATTTATACCTAATTATCTCTCTTAAATACTGAATAATTTCTTAGGAAACTGTATGTGATGATTCAAGTAATCCTGGAGAGCAGGTAGGGGATATTATCCAGGTCTCCAGTATCAATTCTATCAGGGAATACCATTATTTCTGAGAGTTGTGTGTGTAGTACTCCTCTCAGTACTATTCACATAAAGAACGGATGGTATCTTTTGAACTTCCGAGAAATAATATACTCTTACCTTTTGCTATTGAAATTGGGTCAAATAGTAAAACTATGGATTGTTAAACCTGGAAAGAACCGTATAAATCAGTTATTGTGCACTTGGAAAACTAGAGCCCAGAGAGGCTAAGTAATTTATTGCTTACTGATTTCTAAATATATTCATTTATCTGTGTTCATTGTCTTCTAGGACCAATGGGAATGTCCCTTTGCATTATCTCATTTATTTGCATTATCTCTCTTTTTGGATATAGTAATGCTTTAATATATCTATTGAAGCTGAGAAAGAACAATAAATATTCTGTTGGCATTATTCAAATTCAATTTTATTTAGTATATATTAAGCACTAACAATACTTTTCAACTTCAGGTAATTATGAGAAACCTTTCAATTAGGCCAATGCTTCATCCCAAATTATCTACCTCCAGTTGGAGGCTGCCTTTTAGAAGATTACCTTTCACAGGTTAAAGAATTCTCTGGGAAAAGAAAATGCACTGTTAGCCAGTGGCTCCTACAAGCTCAGACCTAGTTCTTTCCCCTGCTCTGGAAAGAAAGAAGCTTTTTGTACATGTTTGTAGAATGGTGAAGTTTATCCTGCCAGAGGCTAAGGATAAACCTTAGCCATCCCTTTCGGTTAAGTGGCTAAGGAAGAAGTTCCTTCATTCTCTCTCCCTCCCAACCTGTCCTTTAGAGATGGAGCAATAGGGAATATCTCTGCTGAGTCACCGCTACATGAAGCAGAGCAAGGAGGCAAGATACTCTGCTTGTGGAAAAGCCAGTGACTGGGATGAGTAATTCCCTAGAGAAAATGAGCAAATAGTCTCATAGAGACACCATATGGAGAAAGAGGGGAACCGGAAGTCTAAAGAACAAACTTAGCCTTTCACCAAATCTCCAGATCCTGGGCTATTCAAGAGCACCTTCCAGTTGTAGAGTGAGTTAGGAGCTGGGAGGAGCTTGCATCCCAATCTATTCTGGGAGAAAGGGAAAGATATTGAAATGCTCTGGGAATGAGGTTGACATTGGTTCCCATTGCGTTATTTAACCATTAGGTAGTGCAGCCAGCCATTAGCCTAATCCTAACAAGAAGTATTTCCCCAAGAAAGTTCCAAAGTTATCCTGGTAGTTAGGGACTTCACCCCACCAAGCAGAGTGGCTGTGGAAGAGTCAAGCTGTCCATGGCTCTCAGAGAGTAGACAAACTTTTATACCCCAGTTCTCTATGAATGGTTGTGCTGACTCAATAAGTCTGTCTATATTCTATCTTCTAGTACATGATCTATAATCTATAGTTAATATGCATTTACTTAATTGGAATCAGTTCCAAGCCCCTTGCATCTGGGAATATTCTACTGAGCCCTGGTAGCATGACCTTAGCATAATAATGAGGTTACTTCTCATAGAATAGACAGATCACACGCTCAGTCATACGCAATACAGGATTTTATTTTGGCATGGGGATAAGAAAAATCAACAAATAATACATCATGAAACACCTTTTACAGAGCTGTGTGCCCATTTCTCTTAGTTCCTGGCAGTATCAGACAAGTATGTAGACAGCTCCAAACCCAGGAGTTCTAGGAAAGGTTCTATTCAGTTTGATGTCCCCCTAAGCTGCTCATCCTGCTAGTGGACAAAGAAATGTACATAGTTTGTAGTTGTTTTTACTCATGCTATCTACTTGGTACTGTTATTAGGTCTTCATTAAGGAATTCAGGACATAGCTCCTCCTCTCACAGGTAAAGGGCAGGAAGGACTGTAAACCTAGAGTGAATTGAAAATTTCATTTTGGTGATTTTCCTTTGGTTTTCTACCACTGAGAGTAACTCTAATTGCTCATCACAGCTAGCTCTTGTTAGTTAAGTAGACTGAATAGACTCAGCAAAAGGTCTTAGCAAGGAGAAAGCAGTTGTCACCATTCCATCCCAGTTTCTTTCTGACTTCCTAAAATCCCATCACCTTGTACTTAGGACCTTCTCCTTGAAGTCATGTCTTGTGACTTCTAGCAGCCAGCTTCCCTCTTGTTCCCCAGTAGCAGCCAAAACCCTCTAAGATGTAGGGGAGAGATAGATGGAGCTTGGGGGTGCCACATCTAAGATTAATTTCTCTTCTAATTAAATGTTTATTATTTTGATGTTGCACTTTGTCTGGACTGGTGCCATGGTGAACCACTAGGCCAGAATTAATTTCAAATACTCTCAGTTCTTTTTCAGGCTGGATAAGAAGAGGCAAATCAAGATCACTATGTTATCATTAAAAGTCCTCATTATTTGAACCAATATCCAAGTGTGTACATGGAGGCAGACCAATGGGCTACACGCACACTGAACATCGCTATTCACCTGTCATTGGTCACTGTACTAGAGAAGACACACACACACTCATATATGGGTGTGTATCTATGTGTGTGTGTGTATACTGCACCAGTCATCATACTAGAGAAAATGTCATCTACAAAATGTTCCTCCACTTTCTCTCCTCTCATTCTTTTCTTAACCCCTTCCAACTTGGTTTCCAGCTTTATCATTCTACCACAATTGCTCTCTCCAAAGTTACCAGTGATGTCTTAGTTACCAAATGCAGTGGCCTTTTCTAAAACATATTGACCTCAGAGAAATACCCCAGAGCTCCAAACAATTCAACCATACCTGTTCCCCAAGCCCAGGAAACCTACTAGGTCTGATTCTGCTCCCAGCACTTAGCACAGTGCTTGGCACAGAGAAGGTTCTTAATAAATGTTTACTGATTGATGTTTGCTCTTCAAACAATGCAATTTGCCTGAATACATCAGAGTTGTGCCCAGTCTAATTATCTGATAGTAACAGATGGGACACAGAATCTCAAAATGAGATGTCATTTATTCCAACCCATTCCTTAGTCATTCATCTTTCCTTCTCCACATGCAACTAGGTAAAGGAAGGGAGAGTATTTGGATTTCAATCCAAAAGATCTGAGTTTGAAGACTCCTTGAGAAACTTACTAGCTGTGTGACCCTGAGCAACTCATTCATCCTTTCTTAGACTCAGTTTTCTCATCTGTAAAATGGGGATAATTATATTACTGCCTGTGCCCTCACTCATTCCCCTCAGTTCATTGGTCAAGGCAGGGGAGTTGGAATTCTTGTTCTTAATTGTCACTTCCTGGTTCTTTATCTCCATCACTCAGTAAGTAGCTTCTCCTCTTTTGAGGTTCATGCAATTCATATCTACTGACCAATCAAAATCCTGGTAAACTGTTGTTTACAGGCCTCTAGGTCATTTCTCTTCCTTCCTCAATGAGTACAGTACATAGCCTGCAATTTGTCTCTCCTGCCCATCTCCTGCCCTCATACTAGGGGACTTCAACATACCTATTGCCTCTCCTCCCTCAAACATTCTACCCACTCAGTTCTTCAACCTCTTAGTTGCTAAATGAAATGATCTTCAACCTACTTCCCAAAAGTCATTCCTCCATCCCACCTCAGCCACACAAGAAGATGGTCATGTCCTTGATTGGGACCCGCAAATGTCCACATTCAAGAATTCTGAAATACCATAATCAGCAGCATTTCACCTCTCCCTCAGCCTTCTCTTACTCTTCCCTACTCTTTATCTACATCATGACCTCCAATCCTTTGACCCCTCAATTTTCTCCCAGTTCTTCTCCCCTACACTAGCCACTCTTTTTTCCCATTTTGACTTCCTTGGCTAGCCAATTCAATTCTACACTGTCATCCTCTCTGGAATTCCCAGTCTCTTTTTCATTTTGCTGACTGCTCCCAACCAAATTTCAGCTTTGGACCATTCCCACTATTTGTCACCTTGCTTCTTCACAAATGCTGAATGAAGGTGGAGAAAAATCACATTCCATTCAGATAAACTTATGTTATAAAATCTCAACTGAGCTGTTGCTGTTGCTAGGCAATTCTTTTATACCCACCTTATCAACTCGGTATCCCACTCTCCATACTGGCTCTTCAAAACTTTTTCCTCACTCTTCGGTCTTCCCATAACTTCCCCTCCCTCCTCTCTTTCAGCTAAGAACTTTGCCTCATATTTTAGAGAAGACAATCAGGCTCTTTGTTCTGGACTTCTCCCCTCTTCTTCATCTCATATTACTCCAATGCTGTTTTCTCCTATCTCCTCCTTCACCTTTGTCTCTCATAATGAAGTTGCCTTTCTTCTTACCAAGGCTAACTCCTCTGCTTGTACAAATGTTCCCATTCCATCTCTTTTCCTCTAACAAATTTCTCCCTTTCCCCACTCTATCACTGATTTTCAATCACTCCCAGCCAGCTGGCTCATTCCCTATGGACACAAACATGTCCCTATCTCCCTTAACCTGAAAAAACATTCACTTGTTCCCTTCATCCTCAGTTATCATTCTACATCTCTTCTGCACTTCATGGCCAAACTCCTTGAAAATGTCATCGACAAAATGTACCTCCACTTTCTCTCCTGTCATTCTCTTCTTTACCCCTTCCAACTTGGCTTCTACCTTTGTCATTCCACCAAAATTGATCTCTCCAAAGGTACCAATGATCTCTTAGCTGCCAAATGAAATGACGTTTTCTCAATCTTCATTCTCTGACTCTTAGACACTGTTGATTACCTATTTAATATTCTCTCCTGGTTCTCTTCCTACCTACCTGACTGCTCCTTCTCCTCCTCCAAATCACATACTCATTAAGTGTCCCTCAGGATTCAGTCCTGAGCTTTCCTCTGGGGATCTTGTCAGATCCCATGAATTTAATTAAAATCTCCATGCTGATGATTCTTATAAGCTATCCTCGCCCCAACCTCTTGGCTAACCTTCAATCTCATATCTCCAACTGCCTTTCAGACATTTCAAACTAGATGTCCAGTAGACATCTCAAACTCAACATGTCCAAAACAGAATTCATGACTTTTTTCCTAAACCCTTTCCTCCTTCTACCTTCCCTATCACTGTAGAAAACAACACCATCCTCCTAATCCCCCAGGCTTTCAACATAGGGGTCATCCTCAACTACTTACTACGTCTTCCTCCCTCTCATATGTTGTATCTCTCACCTCCATGTCTGTTACCAAGGCTTTTGGATTTCACTTTTATAACATCTCTTGAATGTTCCACTTTCTCTCTCTTGACACTGCCATCACTCCAGGGCAGATTGTCATCCCCTGACACCTGGATTATTGCAATAACATGCCAGTGGGTGTGCCTGCCTCAAATTTCTTCCTAATTTAATCCATCCTCCATTCAGCCACTAAAGTGATTTTTCTATATTGTGGGTACAATGATATCACCCCCATACCCCCACTAAAATAAACTCCAGAGGCTCCTCTATGATCAAATACAAAATCCTGGGAGTTCAAAGCCCTTCATAATCCAGACGCTTCTGATTTCCCAATCTTGTAACCTAATGTCCTCCACATACACTTTGATTCAGTGTCATTTGCCTCATTACTGTACCACAAACAAAGCATTCCTTCTTGGTTTGGGACATTTTCTCTGGCTGACTTGTATGCCTGGAATGCTTTCCCTCCTCATCTCTGTCTACTGGTTTCCCTTGCTTATTTTGAGTCACAACTAAAATCTCATCTTCTATCGAAAAACTTTCCCAGCCCCTCTTAATTTCAATGCCTTCCCTCGATTATTTATTTCCTATTTATCCTGTATATAGCTTGTGTGTACATTGGTTTTTGTCTCTTCATTAGACTGTGAAGTCCTTGAAGGGAAGGACTTTCTTTTACTCCTTTTTGTATCTCTAATACTTAGCACAGTGCCTGAAGCATAGCATATGTTTAATAAATGTTTCCTAACTGACTGACCACCTATCTTTCAGGGTGGTTAGGAGGACTGAAGGAGAGAATATATAGCAATAATAACAATAGAATTTATATAGCATTTTAAAGTTTGCTTTACAAATATATTATCCTGGGAAGTAGGTGGTATTATACCCATTTTATAGCTGAGGAAACTGAGGTTAAGTGACTTGAACAGGGTCACACAGTTAAGTATCTGAGGGAGGATTTGAATTCAGGCGTTTCTGACTCCAATTCCAATGCTCTATCCAATGGACCCCCTGGTTACCTGTGTAAAGTGCTTTCCAAATATAAAGTGCCATATAAATGTTAACTATTATTATGTCCCATATGATGCTGTCTCCTCTGTACATCACCATAGTAGCAGTTGTTTACTGTGGATTTCTTTTTTCTCTAATTATAATATTAACAAAAAATTAATTTCTCTTTGTCACTCTGATAATTTAAAAACCTCTATTCTTTGCTCTTTCAACAGCCACGAGACCCTCCTCTTGCCTCACACCCCCTTTCCCTTTCCTTTTCTAGAAGCCTCCAAAACCTGTGCCCCATGTCACTGAGTGAAGCCTTCATGCCTTTCTCCTGTCTCCAATTAGCTGCCCAGGTATGAAGGAAATGGATTGTCATCCATAGCAACTTATAATTGATATAACATGGTACTGGTGAATTTCAAGTCCCACCTCTTAGCAGTACCATCTCTGATTTCCCTTTATTCTCATACTGGAGTCCAAAAACTATTTGCACATGAGGTCTGACTACCCCTCTGATTATTCTTCTCTTGCTTTCCATCTTCCTGGATGTCTCATTTGAGGCCTTGCACTTTTTCTTTTGTGAGTTAAAGCACATTATAATGAAAGCTCATTGCTTTAAGCATTGCTGATCTGTCTAATTCTTTTGTGAAAACCTCCTGTTAAGTCTCCAGATTGCTAGAGTGAACTGGGACAGCCTCCAAGAAACTGCTGTGGATTCCTTACGTTTGAAAAAGACATAACTAGGAAACACATTGTCAACAATTATGGTAAAATCTGGCCTGGACCTCTAATCTCATCCTTGTATGAGAACTTGGGAGAAAAATTAAGGAAATCTAATTATGGTTCTCTGGCTGAAAAGGTGTGATTCTACCTTAACCAGCCCTAGTACCCAGTGCAAATCTGCTCAATGGCAGATATTAAAAGAAAGAAGAAAAGGACCCACATGCACAAAAATATTTATAGCAGCTCTTTGCAATGGTAAAGAATTGAAAATTGAGGGGATGTCTATCTATTGGGGAATGACTAAACAAGCTGTGGTATATGATTGTGATGGAATACTATTGTGTGGTAAGAAATGATGAGAAATATGATTTCAAAAAAGCCTGAGCAGACTTGTATGACCTGATGCAAAGTGAAGTGAGTAAAACCTGTAGAACATTGCACACAAAAACAGTAATACTATCACTATTATCAACCATGGAAGACTTGGCTACTCTGATCAAAACAATCATCCACGACAATTCCTAAGGACCCATGATGAAAAATGCTATCTACCTCCAGAGGGAGAACCGATGAACTCTGGATGCATATTGAAGTACCATTTTTCCCACTTTATTTTTCTTGTTTTTTTGCAGCATAACTAATATGAAATATATTTTGATGATTTCACATGTATAATTGATAACATATTACTTGCCTTCTAAGTGGGCAGTGAAGGAACTGGAGAGGAGAGAATTTGAAACTCAAAATTTAAAAAAAGGACAGTAAAATAAATTTTTTTAAATTTAATATTTAAATTAAATTTAATATTTTTAAAAAAGTAAATTGACAACCAGTTTTCTTCAAGCCCATTTTCATTTCATGTAGTTTTGAAAAGCTTGTATAACTGCACAGAAAAGGATAGTGCTTTCTTTGAACTCAAGCTCCCTCTCTGCTCCTTGATAGAAAAGAATTACTTGAGAAAAAAATTTTCTCTTCACTCCTGTTTAAATACCCTGAATTCCTTCCTCCATGAAAGTAGGATAGGTTTGTACTTTTGTGACTGATACACAGTAGGCCACAAAATAACACTTTTTCTCTTAGTGACATCATCAACTCTCCTGGCTTCAATAATCATCTCTATGAAGATGACTCTCAGATCAATATATCCAGCCCTAACCTTTCTCCTGAGCTCCCGAACCACTTCGCCAATGGCCTATTAGGTATTTCAGGCGGGATGTTACATAGACACCTCAAACTCAACATGTCCAAAAGAGCTCATTATCATTCCCCTACCAAAATCACTCCATTTCTCAACTTTCTTGTTTCTGTCAAAGAAACCCCCATCCTTCTAGTCACATAGTCATTCTCATCTCCTCACTCTACTTTAACCCATACATCCAATGGAGTTTGGTCAGCTATACCTCCACAATATCTCTCACATCTACTTTCTTCTCTCCAGTCACATGACTGTTACTCCAGGTCATATCCTCAGTATCTTGTCTAGATTATTACAATACAAACCTAATTTGTCTCCCTGCTTCCAGTCTTTCCCTTGCCCAGTCCATCAATTGCCATAGTGATATTCCTATAGCATAGGTCTAACCATGTCATGCTACTCAAATATCTCCCGTGGTTTCCTGTCACCTCTAGAACCAGGTGCAAACTCCTCTCTTTGGCATTTAAAACCCTTCACAATCTGGCTCCAAACTATTTTAGGCCTTATTATATGCTATTCTTTTTCATGCATTCCTCAGTCGGGCCAAATTGGCCTTCCTGTTGTTACTCACATGGCACATTCCATCTTGCATCTCCCTGCCTTTGCATGGAATGCTCTCCATTCCTGAAATGCACTCCCTCTTAGAATCTCTAGATTATTCCAAATCTCAGTTTAAATACCATCTCTTACATGAGGCTTTTCCTTATTTCCCCATTTTTTGTGTTTTCTTCTCTCTGAAAATTATCAAATCACAGGATTATAGATTTAAGACTGGAAGAAATTTTAGAGGCCATTGAGTCTGACCTGTCTCATTTTATAAATGAGGAAACTGAAGTCAAGAGAGCCTGAGTGATGTGCCCAGAGGTACACAACTATTAAATGTCTGAGTCATGATTTGTACTCAAATGTTCTTGATTCTAAGCCCAGGGCTCTTTTATATGGAATTATTTTGTATGTACTAATGTGTGCACATGTTTTCCCATCCCATAAAATATCAGATCCTTGAGGATGGATGTTTGTATATGCAACATCTAGCACAATGTCTGGCATGTGGTAGATGTTCAATAAAGACTTGTTGACTGATTGATTGGTTTGACCACTTGGAGAGTGTTGCATGTGTGAAGCAGTGGTCAAAAGAAACAAGAAGCAGGGAAGTGATGGTGATAGAACTTCAATTTCTGTGGACAACTCATGATCAGACTAATCAGCTATTAGCCTGGGTCATATACTCATAAGTATTGGAACTCAAGTGTGCTCAAGAACGACTTGGGGCAAGCCTGTGCTCCTCAGATGCCTTTGTCAAGCTTCCATCTAAGATTGCCAGAAGGAAATAGTTGAATAAAGAGGACATCTATTTTGTAACCACTAAGAGAAGAAAAATCCCAAACTAAGGATCAGAGGAACAATCACTCCTAATACTCCATCATCATATGCCTCAAATTCAGAAGAGATTAGGATAAACTCCTCCCCAAAGAAAGAAAACTCTTTCCAATACAACAACAAATGTGGACCTGTCCTTCCTTGACCCCATTCATGGTTTAGGGTGGGGAGGAAAACAGTCTTAAAGCCTAAGGGACCGTTGGCTGTTGAAGAAAGGACATTATTTAATCACTTGGCCAGTCCTTCCTTTGTCCTGTTTAAGTCTGAAGAATCCAGTGGATTTTAAAATTCTTAACAAAAATAAAAAGGCCTTTAAGTGGCAATGCTTTGGAGTATCAACACTAACTAACCCAGGGCATCCCCATCTTACTTACACAATGATTCAGTTCCCTTTCACAAGACTGGGCATGCCTTACTCCTTAAACATCTGCATGTCTACTTTACCCCCTACTTCTCACTGCGACTTTTATCCACCTCCACTCCTCAACACTAGAAGCAATGGAGGGAGCATCACAATATCTCCACATTGCTGTTCCTAGCAAAGGGCTAAGCTAGAAGTGATTCTCCCTTTGCTCACCTTCTTTAGACAGAATCCTGCTCTTACAGCTAGGTATTTTGCCCAAAACAAAGTATTTGGCTTGGTCTTATCCATTCCATGATACTAAATTATTCTTTTCAGCCACCACCTGCACACTCTTTGCAATTGCATCACCTTTGCATATGAAGAACACTTAGGGCTGGCTAAGGGCCACATATCTCCAAGGCTAAGTATTTCTTTACTTATTAACTGAAGGCTCCAGCCTTCATCAGACCAGTTGGAACATGAATTTGCTGAACCTCGATCTCTTGTGTGAAACACAAGGCCTGTGAGAGCTAAATATACTTCTGTTTACAAATATATTGTATTATAAGCAAGGCAGCAAGCTTTGTTTAATCGTACAATATTCTTGGGAAGAGGAGGAGAAGAAGACAGAACATTCACCAAGTGATCTTAGCTAAAATATAAGAACAAAGGACCATAGGATCATAGACTTATAGTTGTAAAAGGCTTCAGAGGTCATTTATTTCAACCACTCTATTTTAAAAATGAGAAAATGCAGACCCATGGAAATCATGTGACTTGTCCAAGGTTGCAGAGATACTAAATGGCAGAATTGGTATCTGAACCCAGGTCATCAGATTCTAACTATCAAGTTCTTCATAAACATAAATTCTGTTTTCACTAACAGAAATGCTACTTGCTTTCAACCTTTCCCTCTCCACTGGCTCCTATTTACCAATCTACAAAAGGGCCCTGGTGTTTGCCTTCCCAGAAAAATTCTCCTTTAGTCTTCCAGTTACCTTTCCATCTCTCCCTTTCTCAACATCAAACTTCTTCGAAAAGTCATTTTCACTTGCTATTTCTAGCTCACCAACAACTGCTTTTTCCTCAGCCTTTTGTTACACTTCTAGCCTCCACCCCAGACTCTGAAACTGCCCTCTCATAATTACTCAATTCAATGACTTTGTTGGGGTCCTTGTGATCCTTGACCTTACTGCAGCATTTGACATTGTCGACCACTTTTGGTTTCAGAGAAACCACTTTCTCCTAGTTCTTTCACATCTCTAGCCACTCATCTGCTTCCTTCAATGGCTTTTTGTTTTCTTTCTGACTCCTTGAGGTAGCTGTTTCCAGGCCTCTCTGAAGTCTTCTTATTCATCATTTCTTATAGCGAACTACATTCATATACCACAATTTATTCAGCCATTCCCCAACTGATGGGCATCCCCTTGATTTCCAGTTTTAAGTCACCACAAAGAGTGCTACTATAAATATTTTTGTACATGTGGGACCTTTTCCCATTTTTATGATCTCATGGGGACACAGTCCTAAAAGGAGTATGGCTGGGTCAAAGGGTATGTATCATTTGGTAGCCCTTTGGGTATAGTTCCAAACGCTCTCCAGAATGGTTGGATCAACTCACAGTTCCACCAACAACGAATTAGTGTTCCAACTCTCCCACATCTTCTCCAACATTTATCATCTTCTTGTTCTGTCATATTAGCCAGTGTGATAGGTGTGATGTGGTATCTCAGAGTTGTTTTGATTTGCATTTCTCTAATCAATAGTGATTTAGAGCATTTTTTACATATGACTATAGATATCTTTAATTTCTTCCTCTGAAAATGGCCTGTTCATATCCTTTGACGGTTTATCAGTTGGGGAATGACTTGTATTCTTGTAAATTTGATTCAGTTCTCTCTATATTTTAGAAATGAGGCCTTTATCACAGACACTAGCTGCAAAAACTCTTTCCTAGTTTTCTGCTTCCTTCCTAATCTTGGTTGCATTGGGTTTGGTTGTGCAAAAACTTTTCAGTTTAATCAAAATTATCCATTTTGTACTTCATAATGCTTTCTATCTCTTCTTTAGACAAAAATTCTTCCCTTCTCCATAAATCTGATAAATACATTATTCCTTGATCCACTAATTTTTTATAGTATCACTCTTTGTACCTACATCATTTACCCATTTGTAATTTATTCTTGTGTATGGTGTCAGGCATTGGTCTATGCCTAGTTTTTGCCACACTATTATCCAGTTTTCCCAGTAGTTTTTGTCAAACAGTAAGTTCTTATCCCAGAAGCTGGGGTCCTTGGGTTTATCAAATAGTAGATTGCTATATTCATTGTCTATTGTGATTTGAGTACCTAGCATACTCCACTTGTCTACCCTTCTGTTTCTTAGCTAGTACCAAGTGGTTTTGATAATTGTTGCTTTATAATAAAATTTGAGATCTGGTAGAGCTAGGCCACCTTCCCTAGCATTTCTTTTCATTAGTTCCCTTGACATTCTGGACCTTTTGTCTTTCAGATGAATTTTGATATTATCTTTTCCAGTTCTAGAAAATAATTATCTGATAGTTTAATTGGTATGACACTAAATAAGTAAATTAATTTGGGTAAAATTGCCATTTTTATTATATTGACTTGGGCTACCCACAAGCAACTGATGTTTTCTCCCTTACTTAGATCTGACTTTATTTGTGGGAGAAGTGTCTTATAATTCTGTCCATATAGTCCCTGGATTTGTTTTGGTAGGAAGATTCCCAAATATTTTATAACATATACCCTAACTTTAAATGGGATTTCTTTTTCTATCTCTTGCTATTGGACTTTGTTAGTAATATATAGAAATGCAGAAGATTTGTGTGGGTCTATTTTGTAACCTGTAACTTTGCCAAAGTCGTTTGTTATTTCAAGTAGTTTTTCACTTGAATCTCTGGGATTCTCTAAGTATATCATCACATCATCTGCAGAGTGATAACTTAGTTTCCCCTTTGTGTATTCTAATTCCTTCAATTTCTTTATATTCTCTAATTGCTACAGCTAACATATCTAATACCATATTGAATAATAGTGGTGATAATAGACATCCTTGTTTCACCCCTGATCTTACTGGAAATGCATCCAGCTTATCTCCACTGCATGTAATGCTAGCTGAAAGTTTTAGGCAGATACTGCTTATTATTTTATGGAAAGTTCCATTTATTCCTATGCTTTCCAGTGGGAGATAGGAATGGGTGTTGTATTTTGTCAAAAACTTTTTCTGCATCTATTGAGATAATCATGTGGTTTCCATTAGGTTTGTTGTTGATATGATCAATAATGCTAATAGTTTTCCTAATATTGAACCAGACCTGTATTCCTGGTATGAATCCTGCCTGATCATAATGTATTATCCTTGTGATAAGTTGCTGTATTCTTTTTGCTAAAATCTTATTTAAAATTTTTGCATCTATATTCATTAGAGAAATTGGTCTATAATTTCTGTTTTGGCTCTTCCTGGTTTAGGTATCAAAACCATATTTTTATCATAAAAAGAATTTAGAAGGACTCCGTCCCCAATTTTCCCAAATAGTATATATAGTATTGGAATTAACTGTTCTTTAAATGTTTGATAGAATTCACTTGTAAATCCATCTGACCCTGGAGACTTTTTCCTAGGGAATTCATTCATGGCTTGTTCAATTTCTTTTTCTGAAGATGGGGTTGTTTAAGTGTTCAACTTCATCTTCTGTTAATCTGGACAATTTATATTTTTTAAAATAATAATCCATCTCATTTAGATTGTCAAATTTATGGTCATAAAGCTGGGCAAAGTAATTTCTAATTATTGTTTTAAATTCCTCCTCATTGGAGGTGAGTTCACCCTTTTCATTTTTGATATTGATAATTTGGTTTTCTTCTTTCTTTTTTTTACTCAAATTGACCAAAAGTTTATCAATTTTGTTGGTTTTTTCATAAAACCAACTCTTAGTTTTATTTATTACTTCAATAGTTTTCTCAATTTTAATTTTATTAATATCTCCTTTGGTTTTCAGTATTTCTAATTTGGTATTTACTTGGGGATTTTCAATATGTTCTTTTTCTTGCTTTTTCAGCTGCATGCCCAATTCATTGATCTCCTCTTTTTCTATTTTATTCATGTAGGCATTCAAAGATATAAAGCTTTCCCTAAGACCTGTTTCTGCAGTATCCCATAAGATTTGGTAGGTTGCCTAATTATTGTCATTCTCTTGAATGAAGTTGTTGGTTGTTTCTATGATTTGTTGTTTAACCCACTCCTTCTTTAGAATTAGATTATTTATTTTCCAATTAATTTTTGGTCTTTCTTTCCATGTCCTTTTATTACATATACATTTTATTGCATTATGATGTTAGAAGGATGCATTGACTATCTCTACCTTTCTGCACTAGATTGTGAGGTTTTTATGCCCAAGTATGTGGTCAATTTTTGTATATGTGCCATGTACCACTGAGAAAACATTGTATTCTTTTCTATCCCCATTCAATTTTCTCCAGAGATCTAGCATATCTACCTTGTCCAGAGTTTTATTCACCTCCTTAACTTTTTTCTTGCTTATTTTAAAATAAGATTTATCAAGTTCAGAGAGGGAGAGGTTGAGGTCCCCTACTAGTATAGTTTTGTTGTCTATTTCTTCCTGTAACTTCCTTAGCTTCTCCTCTAAGAATCTGGATGCTATACCACTTGGAACATATATGTTTAGTAATGATATTGCTTCATTGTCTATGGTGCCACTTAACGGGATATTGTTTCCTTCCTTATCTCTTTTGATTAGATCTATTTCTGCTTCTGTTTTCAGATTGGTGTAATTTAAAAGACCAGTCTTATGTTGCTCTGAATGCTGGACTGGATAAGGAGAGAGAATGGAGGTAGGATGACCTAAAAGAAGGCTATTTAAAGCATAGATGGATGGTATAAAATTACATGTATGATTTTGTGAAGAAAGGCAGTGTTGCTTAGTGGATAGAGAGTTTAAGAATAGGGTAAACTTAGATTTAAATACCTTCTAGGTTCAGTCATTCACATTGGCTGTATGACTCTGGAGAAGACACTTAACCTCTCCATGTGCCAAGAAACACCCTGATACTATATGTAGAAGAGCAGGTACCAATCTACCTTGAAAGAGGTAATTTCCTCATTTTGATTTACATAAATTAGTGAAATGATAGTTCTGATGAGAAACAATATTAATTTTTAAAAATAAATTAAACTTTTTAAATAAAATTTTTAAAATAATTGCAATTTTGTACATATATAGATATCTTTTTCACTGTGCATCTATTTGTCTCTCTTCCCCATTGAATCCCATCCCTGCCCAGGATAGGTTTATTTGTTTTATTACTATAAGCATGCTTTAGTTCCTCTGATAGATAGTAAAGGAGTTATATGAAGGTCTTATATGACCCTTCAGAGCCTCTGATCAAAATCCTGCAACTCTAGCTACCTGACACCTGCTGACTCCATGTGTGGCCAAGTCAAGAGAGAGGAGTGGGAGGCATACAATGAACTGGGGAAAGTGGTTAAGGAGGGAGATCTTTCTCACTCCCTCATGCTCCCTCAGCTGTTGGAGCTAAAGTCTACCTGAAACATAGTTGGCAATCCTCCTTGCAGGTGTCAGGCTTCCAGATAGAACATGCATAGTCAATTATTCTGGCCACCCCTGAGAAATACAGACACACACACACACACACACACACACACACACAATGCCACACTTGTTCCCTTCTTCTGTCCTCACAGATGATGCAGAAATGCATCCCTCTCTCCCTCCAGCCCATTCTCAATTCTCCTTCATTTATTCTTTGGGCTGCACACAGTCTGACCTCCTTGTTAGAGTTCATTACTAGCTATCTTAAAAATCTATGATTTAAATTCTACCCTGAGTTCACATGCTGGATATCTTACAATCTATGATTTAAGTTCTTTCCTGGGTTTCACTCCCTTTGGCTTTTTTGCCATCACCCATCTGGTGAATGTTTCTACTTTGCATTTCTCACAGGAGGGAGTTTGTGCAGGTTGAATGATTCACCTCTGACACTGAGTCCATTGCAGGATCATAGAGGATCAAAATGCAAAAGGAATTCAAAGATCACCTAGTCTAATTCCTATATCTTATAAATGAAGAAACAGAGGTTCAGCAAACTCAAAAGATTTCTCCAAAGTCTTTAAAGAAAATTGTCATTCTTCCAATAGGACTGGGCTAAGGAAAAATTGTGAAGGAGGTGAAATGTGCCTAAGGATTCCCTAATCTCTCTTTGATCCTGCTCACAGACAACTCCAGGTAGCCCAGGGTCTTTCATCTCTTTCCTTCTTCCTTCCTATTAAACTCCATTTCAGGAAAGATTCTGACATGTTACTAAGTTGATCAATGACCTCTCTGTGTAGCATTTGCTTTTCGAGACTTCTCTCTGGACTAAAAAGGCTTTGTGCCTTGCTAAGGGGATTTCAGGCCTCAGTGATCTAGAGACTGGATCAGATAATGGGGCTTTCCCCCATTGCCACTGAGATCACACCGCATGAGTGACTTCCTATCTAGCCTAATTACAAGATGGCTTCCAGCTCTGTGACGACTCTTGGGAAAAGAGGGAATTTCCTCTTGGGCAATGGTGTGATTTGCTGTTGCTTGGGCTCACTCCTAATCTAACACACTTTCCATTATGCCTCCATTGCCCCTATGGTTTTTGTCTTTTGCTAGTTAGAAATTGAGTAGCTAGTGGATCTTCAAAGCTAGGTAGATGAGAAGCAATGTGAGTTTGCACAGAGTCCTGGACCAGGAAGTAGAAGATCTGGTTCTCATCTGCCACTAACCAGCTCTATGGACTTATCTTGGCTGCAAAGCCCCTTTGGGCTCAGTTTCTTTTTCAGTAAAATGAAAGATTTAGACTACCTGATCTTGAAGGTCTTTTCTAACTTGAACATTTTAAGTAAGATGAGGTTATGAAGTCACAGGTATTGTGTAATATTCCACCAGGAGGCTATGAGATGTGAAATTGAGAAAAAAAGTTCATAAATGTCCATCTCTGCCTCAGAGCACTATTCCTCAGCTGGATTGCTCAGTAGATAGAGGGTTGGACCTATCGTCATGAAGTTTGTTTCTGTTGTTCAGTTGTGTGTCTTACTCTTCTTGACTACATTGGGGCTTTTCTTAGCAAAGATACTGGAATAGGTTGGCATTTTTTTCTCCAGCTTATTTTCCAGAAGAGGTAACAGAGGCAAACAGGGTTAAGTGACCTGCCAAGATTTCTATAACTAGTATCTGAGGTCAGATTTGAACTTATGAAGATAAAAGTCTTCCTAATTCCAGGGCTGGCACTCTATCCACTGGATCACCTAGTTTCACCTAGGTAATAGCAATCTGAGTTTGAATGTAGTTTAGTTACTTGGCCTCTGTCTACCTCAATTTCCTCAGTTATAAAATGGAGATATTAATATCACCAGGTTGCTGTGAGGGTCAAAGGAGATATTTGTAAAGAATTTAGTACAACACTAGGAACATAGTAGGTATTTAATCAATGTTTCTTTCCTTCACTTATGACTCTTCCCCTATCAAAAACAAACACTTTACTTTGTTGGTTTTTTTAAAAAAACACATTCCACATTCAAAGCCTTCCCTTGTTTTCCTGGGCTATGAAAGCTTTGAAAAACTATTTCATGAGAGTAAGAAAAATGTTTTCCTCCATGTCTTCTTTCCCCAACTATACTATGTATCCTTCAACTTCCCATCTCTCTCATTAGCAGTGCAAAAGTCGAAGTCTTGAAGTTAGAATTGAAAATAGTTTGTTTTGTTGTGTATTTTTTTTAAAAGAGAAAAAAAACCTATGTATAGGGTTTAAATATTGAAGTTCATAAACCAGAACACTTGTGGTCTTCTGGCTCCTTTCTCTTCTATCTGCATTAGGTGGGGGCAGACTAAGAGAAAGCCAGGTGTGTGTTCTCCCTGGCTATTGGAGTGAATATACACAATGAAATGACAGCCCTATATAGGATGCAAAGCTTCCTCCAAATCCTTGACTTCTTGGAAAGAATCTGAGATTATCCACGTAAGAAACGTTGAGGAGACACATATGATCTCTCTCATCTGCTTAAAAAAAAACTATCATCAGTCAAATTAACTGCATCTAGTATTTACACTATGGGTTTATTGGGATTTTTTTTTTTTTTTGCTTTTAAGGGGGTGAGGTGGGAGGAGAAGGAAAAGATTTCCAAGTCATAGATTTAGACATAGAAAAGCACTTGAATGATCCTGAAAGAGCCCAGATGTGCAATATATCTATCACCTGTTCCATTGCACATATTAATACCTCCAAACTTATTTGGGCTTTCCAGGTTTGCTTTGAAGACTTCCTAGCTTTTTCATGACTCTTTGATGATAGATAAAGGAAATCCAACGTATAAAGGAAATACATTGTTTAAGCAGTATAGTACAATAGAAAGAGGTCTAGATTCAGAATCCGAAGACCCAGATTAGAGTCCCAGTACTAGTAACTGTGTGATCCTAGGTCACTTTTATGACTTCAGTTTCCTCATTCTCATTTCTCTTTCTTTATCTGGAATTTTAATAGTTATACTGCATATATCACAGCATTATTTAAGGAGATATGGGATATGAAATGCTTTGTAACCATGAAACTATGTAAGATCCAGGAGGGCAGAGACTATGCCTTAGTAGGCCAATTATATGGTGCATTGCTTCATATAGGGCATACATAAATAATTAATTGTTTATTATATTACTTTTGTTAATATATTAAAATATAACAAATAATTATATGTAGTATGGAAATAATATATACAATAAATAATATAATAAAATTAATATTATTTTAAACAAGAATTAATGTAAATATCCATGTTTTACTAGCATTAATAATAATACTACTATTCTTTTCTCCTTTGCCAACTACTCTTCCACTCCATTCCTATACGGCCATGAATGCTGAAAGACATGGACTTTTTGTAAGCCCCATAATAGCTACTATTATGTTCTTTTTTAAAAAAAAAAATATTTATTTATTTTTAGTTTTCAGCATTTATTTCCACAATATTTTGAGTTCCAAATTTTCTCCCCATCTTTCCTCTTCCCTACTCCAAGACACTGTGAATTTGGATTACAACTTCCTATAATCTGCCCTGTCTTCTGTCTCATCCATCCCTTTCCTTATCACTATCTTCTCCCTTTTCTTGTAGGGCAAGATAGATTTCTCTACCCCATTACCTGTATTTCTTATTTCCCAGTTGCATACAAAAACAATTCTCAGCATTCATTTCTAAATCTTTGAGTTCCAACCTCTCTTCCTTTGTCCCTCCTCACACATCCCCACTGTGAAAGCAAGTAATTCAATATAGGCTATACATGTGTAGTTATGCAAAAGACTTCCATAAGATTCATGATGTGAAAGATTAACTATATTTCCCTATATCCTATCCTGTCCTCCATTTATTCTGTGCTCTCTTTTGTCCTTGTCCCTCTCCAAAAGTGTTTACTTCTAATTACTCCCTCCTCCCATTTGGCCTCTCTTCTATCATCCCCCTCCACAACCCATTTATCCCCTTCTCCCCTACTTTCCTGTAGTGTAAGACAGATATTCATACCAAATTTAGTGTATATTGTTCTCTCCTTAAGTCAAATGTGTAGAGTAGGCTTCATTTTTCCCTCTCATTTTTCTCCTCCATTGAAAAACTTTTTCTTGCATCTTTTATGAGAGATAATTTGCCCCGTCCATTTCTCCCTTTCTCCTCCCAAAATATTCCTCCCTCACCCCTTAATTTAATTTTTTAAAATATTATCCCTTCCTATTCAACTCACCTTGTGCCTTCTGTCTATATGTATATAATTTCTCCAACTAACCAAATACTGAGAAAAGTCTCAAAAGTTGTAGACAGTTCAACTTTAGTTAATCCCTTATGATTTCTCTTTCCTGTTTACCTTTTCATGCTTTTCTTGATTCTTCTGTTTGAAAGTCCAATTTTCTTTTCAGCTCTGGTCTTTTCATCAAGAATGCTTGAAAGTTCTCTATTTCATTGAATGACCATTTTTTCCCCTGAAGTACTATACTTAGTTTTGCTGGGTAGGTGATTCTTGGTTTTAATTCTAGTTCCTTTGACTTCTGGAATATCATATTCCAAACCCTGTGATTCCTTAACGTAGAAGTTGCTAGATCTTGTGAATCCTGAATGTATTTCCATAATACTTGAATTGTTTCTTTCTGGCTGCTTGCAATATTTTCTCCTTGATGTAGGAACCATGGAATCTGGCTGTAATATTCCTAGTTTTTCTTTTTGGATCTCTTTCAGGAGGTGATCAGTGAATTCTTTCAATATTTATTTTGGCTCCTGGTTCTAGAAAATCAGGGCTGTTTTCCTTAATGATGTCATGAAAGATGATTTCTAGCCTCTTTTTTTGATCATGGCTTTCAGGTAGTCTCATAATTTTTAAATTGTCTCTCCTGGATCTATTTTCCAGGTCAGTTATTTTTCCAATGAGATATGTCACATTGTCTTCAATTTTTTCATTCTTTTGATTTTGCTTAGTAATTTCTTGGTTTCTCATAAAGTTATTAGCTTCCATCTGCTCTGTTCTAATTTTTAAAGAACTATTTTCTTCAGTGAGCTTTTGAACCTCCTTTTCCATTTGCTTATTTCTGCTTTTTAAAGGATTTTTCTCCTCATTGGTTTTTTGGACCTCTCTTGACATTTACGTTAGTCTATTTTTAAAGGTGTTATTTTCTTCAGCATTTTTTGGGTCTCCTTTAGCAAGTTATTGACTCACTTTTCATGATTTTCTTTCATCGCTCTCATTTCTCTTCCCAATTTTTTCTCCACTTTTCTTACTTGATTTTTCAAAATCTCTTCTGAGCTCTTCCATGGCCTGAGACCATTGCAAATTTATTTTGGAAGTTTTACATGAAGAATCCTTGATTTTGATGTCTTCCTCTAATGATATGCTTTATTCTTCCTCATCTGAAAGGATGGAGGAAAATACCTGTTCTCTAAGAAAGTAACCTTCTACAGTATTATTTTTTTTTCCCCTTTTTTGGGCATTTTCTCAGTCAGTTACTTGACTTTTGAGTCCTTTGTCAAGTGGAGGGTATACTCTAAGGACTTGTAAGTTCTCAGTTCCTCCAAGGTGGCACAATCAAGGGAGAGGAGTTTACTCCTCTCCTGGCCTGTGCTCTGATCTGAGAGCAACCACAAGCTTTTCTGCGCAGGATCTGTGAGTAGGGCTCCCTCTCCACAATCACCTCCAGTTCCACCAGGCCAGTGCTCCTCCTCACCCTAGGACTACCACTCAGCTTGGAGATTCAGATCAGTTGCTTGGTTCCCCCAGGGTCTTTAGGCCGAGGGCTCCAAAAATGTATGCTGCAGCTGCCTAGGGCTGGGGCTAGAGCTGGACCCTACTCCCTTCTCATCTAGTGAAAGAGTTTTCTTATTGTCCTTTGAAGCTGTCTCTGGTGTTTGTGGGTTGAAGAATCTGGGAACTGCAGCTGCTACTCAGGATTCTACCTCCTGAATCCTGCTCCGGTACTGTCCCTGCTGCATTGTGTGGCCAAGGCTGAGCAGTGCCGCTCTGTACCTGGTGTGATAGAACTTTCCTGTTGGCCTTCCAGGCTGCCTTGGGTTGGAAATCTCTTTCACTCTGTCATTTTGTGACTTTTGCTGCTCTAGAATTTGTTTACAGTCATATTTACAAGTATTTTATGGGCTTTTGGGGGAGAGCTACAGCAGGTCTAGCCTTCTACTCTTCCGTCTTGGCTCTGCCCCTCTACTTTTATCTTCTTAATCTGGGTTGCTGCAACCCTCAAACTCAACAGGTTTATGCTCCCATTAAGTTGTCTGAAGTCTTTGGTTTGGTTGAGATATAGCAAAGGCAAAGCTTTGATAGGGGCATATCACATCAATTCAAGTATGAAATTGAATCCCTTACACTTTAATCTCCTTCCCATGGCCCTTCTCCAGTTTCAGAATTAGAATTAGTGAAATACAAGGTAGGCTCTCCAAACTCTCCATTTCACATGATTGTACACTTAGATGGAAATTTTCTGACAGAAGGAATCTCCAACCACTTATACCTGCATATGGAGCAAAGATACCATTGAAACTATATTGGCAGCCAAGTTGGTTAGTGTATGATGTGAAACCCCCAAATTTTAGCCAAGAATAACAACACAAGGGAATCAATGAGATGGTGCTTTCTATAAAGCTCCTACTGGTCTTGTCTTTCAAACCTACTTCTAGCTCTCTTGCTCCCCCTTACCCCCAAGTCCTTTTCAGTATCTATTTTAGAATCCCAGAAGATTGTAGCAATACAGTAGAGAGAGTTCCAAACTCATCATCACTAGTCCTAGGGGCTTAACTATATAACTTACTAGTTATTTCTAGGGGAAGGAAATAAGCATTTATATAGCATCTAATATATGCCTGGCACACTACTAAGTGCTTTATTATAAATATCGCATTTGAGACTCATAACAACCCCTGAGAGGTAAATGCGATTGTTACTTCAATTTTACAGCTGAGTAAGCTGAGGGAGATCAGGTAGAGAGAAGTGAATTGCCTTGCCCAAGATCACACAGCCAGTAAGTGGCAGGGGCTGTATTTGAACTCAGGTCTTTCTGACTCTAGGTCTAGAACTCTATCCATCAGCTGCCTTTGACCTTGAGTCCTGTCATTTGCCTCTTATCCTTTCCATCTCACAAGGAAGTTATAAAGCTAAAATGAGATGACAGATTTTGTGAAAACCAGTTAAAAACCTTAGGAATGCTAGGTGATGTTTTAATTCAAAAAGTCATCAGATGTATGTATTTCCTTGCCAGGCATGTATATAAGTTTTTTCTTCAATGTAACAGTTGTGCTAGGTTTTTTAATGCCTGCAGTTTTACTGGTGAGTTTTATAAAGCTTTTTCTGTAGATAGTTTGACATCTTGGGAACAAACTTCACAAAGGCAATTCTGTTACTTTCCCAGGAAGTAAGTTGATAATTATTTATTCATTTCCTCACTTGATCAAGGATTTATTAAGCATCTGCTATGTGCTGGCCAATGTACAGGGTGGTAGGGAAGCACATGGACAAATTAGACAGATCCTGTCTTCAATGAACTTACATTTTAATAATAACAGTATTAAAAACAAGAACTAACATTTACATAGCATTTACTATGTGCCAAACCCTGCGCCAAGTGCATTGCAATTATTCTGTCATTTAATCCTCACAACAGCTCTAGGAGGTAGGTGCTGTTACTATCTTCATTTTACAGATGGGGAAACTGAGACAAACAGAAGTTAAGTTACTTGCCCAGGGTCGTGCAACTAGTAAGTTTCTGAACTCAGACCGTCCTGACTTCAGGGCCAGTACTCTGGTCATTGGACTACCTATCTGCCAAAAATAATGCCAACAACAGTAATAAATATTCCTGTAACTTTTTAAAATTTCCAATGTACTTTTGTCTAAGGTGAGCAGTGTTAAGTGGCAGATGAGAAAATTGAGGCCCAAGGTCAAACAGCTTACACGTGCCTGGCTGAGACTCAAAATCTTCCTTTTCTCTAAAGATCAGTATTCCAAAATGAGTGAGTCAAGTCAGAATAGAAAGGACAAGTTTATGGGATAAGGCAAGTGGTGGAAGTCTAACTTTCTGGTATAAATCATCCAGTAATGCAGAGAGTTGAATGAATTAAACCAATCCTGAGCATTCTGCATACCAGATTGGGAACTAATTAGTTACTATAGCTGTGGAATCCCATTCCTAAGAATGCCAGACATGTAGAACTTGGGAGCCTAGACAACAACATCACCCTCCCCCATTTCCCTCACATAAAGATCTAAACTCCAATGATTCTGTTTCCCGCACAATGGTCAACAAAAGGCTGTCTCAGAGGTCAAGACATTCATTTTCTTCCCACCTCCCTCCTCTATAGAGTCCAAGGACTGACCACTTGCTGAGTATAGTTTCAACTGTCTTTGTAGCCTGATAAGTGTAGGTGAGTCTAGAGTGTCTGCATGTGTAGACCAGGTTATAGATCAAGGACAATTAACCCTCTGTGATGGCATGGTTTCTGACTTCTTGAATAGCAGATTCTTCACATATACTTAATAAAAAATAAAAGAAGAGACAGACAGAGAGACAAAGACAGAGGGAGTAAGGGGAAAGGAGAATAAAAGAGAGAGAAAGAGAGAGAGAGAGACAGAGAGAGAGAGAGACAGAGAGACAGAGAGAGAGAGAGAGAGAGAGAGAGAGAGAGAGAGAGAAAGGCAGACAGAGAGAAACAAAGAGAAACAGAGAATAGGCTCCTACTAAACTGTTATTACTTTAAATTGGTGAAAATAACTTTGTATACAGGAAAAATCAATTCCATGGACAAAATAGAAAACATGAAGATTATGCTTCTGAAAAGTGAGGAAGTTGAAGCAATTCATTTTGAAGGTTCCTTCCCACTTTGACATTCTATAATTTTTTGATTCTGAATCAACTATTTCTAGGGTACCTATTAATAACACTTAGCTTATATCATATGAGGATCATATCAGTTGAAGGAATCAGGAACTTTCATCTGGAAAAGAGAAAACTCAAAGGGGATGTGATAGTGATAGCTGTCATTAATTATTTAAAGGACTCTTCCATTGTTGGAAGGATTAGACTTGTTCAGCTGAACCCCAGAGAACCAAATCAGGTGCAATAGGTAAAAAGTGTAAAGAAGCCAGTTCAGAAAAACAAACAAATGAAAACCTTTTAATAATGAAGATTGTCCCAAAGAAGAACTTGTCCTAAGAAACAGTGCTTTCTGTCTCCGAAAGAGGGCTTCAAGCAGAGTGAATGATGGTTGTCAGTTATATTATGTGGAGATTGCTTCCATGGATAGACTGGACTTAATGGCTGCTGGATTTCCTTCCAACTTTCAAATGCTATGATTCTCTTAATGGAATATCAAAGGATATAAGAAGGGAACTTCCTCAAGAATAAGGGAGCAAGATTTCTCAGGTTACTTATTCCACATGACCAGTCCTCTACTCTGCCTCAGCCACACACAGATAGGAGTCATACCTGTAATCTTTCCATCACCCCAAAAGTGTGGCACTTCCATGTTCATGAACTCCGGAATTCCCTTATATTATCACAATCTGTTGTTATTCCACCTCTACCTCTTCTGTGGAACCCTGTTCTTCATCCTCAGCATGACCTCCAATCCCTCTATCCCTCAGTTCTTTTTTAAGCCATCACCCTTCCCTATCTTGACCCCTTGGTGAATCCATTCAGCTCTACATTGTTCTCTTCAACTTTGTCCTTTGTCCCTTCATTCTACTGCTGATCAAGCCTCAGCCTTGTATTGATCCTACCATCTTCTGCCTTTGCTCCCACTCACATGCTGCTGAACAAAGAGAGGGAAAATTATGAAATTGTGCTAAGTGGGTTGGCTAAAACTTTGTGTTACATTAGCTCAACTGGGCACTCACTGTGGCAAGGTATTCCTTTGATACTTCATTAATTGCTTCACTGTCCCACTCACCACAGTGACTTTTCTAAATTTTTTCGAATCTCCCAGGCTGAAATCCCTCCCCCACTCTCTCAGTTGAGAATCTTGCCTCATATTTCACTGAAACAACTGAGACCATTCACCCGAATCTCTTCTTCCCTCTTCCTTATCTCACATCATTCAGATGCCTTCCGCCACTCTCTCCTCTTTCATTCCTATCTCACATAAAGAGCTAGTCCTTCTCCTTGCTAAGGCAAACCCTTCTACATTCACAAATGATCCTATTTTTCTGTATTTTCCATCAGATTGCCTTTATGTAACTAGATGGCTCAAGTGATCTCCCGTGATGGGCCTGGAGTCAGGAAACCCTGAGTTCCAATATGACCTCTACTCAGGCAAAGGGTAACTTAACCTCTCATTGCTTGTTTCCTCAACTATAAAATGAAGCTAATAGTAACATCTACTTATCAGGGGTTCTTTAAGAATTAAATGAGACAATATCCATAAAGCACTTAGCATAGTGCTACATAAATCACTATTCCCTTCTCTTACCACACTCTTTGCCAGTCATAAACAATTGATATAATCGGAGCTTATATGCTCTACATTTTCTAGTCAATTGTGCAACCACAAAGATGTGGTCTGTTACAGAATATTGTTTGCAGAGTTCAACTTGCTCTCTCCTTATACCTTCATCAAAGGTGCCTTTGATGCTTTGTTGTTGGGCAATCTTTCAGTCAAGTCCAGGTCCTTGTGACTCCATGGACTTGTCCAGGGGGTTTTCTTGGCAAAGATACTAGAGTGGGTTGCCATTTCCTTCTCCAGTGTGTTTCTTTTTTTACAGATTGAGGAACAGAGACAAATAGGGATTAAGTGACTTGCCCAGGGTCACACAGTTATTAAGTTATTAAGGTTATTTGAACTCAGATCTTCCATACTCTAGGCCCAGTGCTTTATTTACTGCACCTTGGATGTATGTGTACATTATAATTGGTAAAGTAGAAACATAGGGTGATTGTTATTAATAGTATCCCAGTTTCCCATTTTTGACAACAATAAAGCCATTTTTTCCCATTCATTTCAGTCTTTCCATATTTCAGAAACCCTAAGAATTGACCCCTTAATACTCTTACATGATCTTACTCCATTATGAGAAAAGTGCTTTGTAATCTTTAAGTCAATACATAAAAGTGAGGCTGTTTCCTTAGGATTGTGTGTGCTGTTTCCCCAGGATTTAGGATTAATCCATTTTCTTGTCCTTGTATGGAAGTAATTTTTCAGTTCATGAGTAAGCCTAGGTATCTTCATTTTAGACCATACATTTCATTCTTCCATCTAGAACGTGCTAGTTAAGGCAGAATTCTGCAGCTCCATAGACTCTGTAGGCTCCCTTGTATTCAAGCTGGTTAGGGAGACAATCCAAACCACAAGCCGGTGTGACCAGGGCACCATTTTCCATTCCTCCCTCATCCTCAGTGCATATTTCTTGATGAGAATGACCGCAATGAATGTCAGAGCTCTAGGAAATCAAACTGAGATGGTTTTCTAATAAATGTTCTGACCCAGCGGTGCCAGGAGGATCAGGTATCAGAAACTGGCCTGTTTTTCACCAGCCTATGTAATAAATAATGATGGATGGCTCCCCAAAGGGTCACGAGTTCATTTCACTTGCAGACAGTAATACTCTGTACTAACACAGGACCAGCTCTTCAGGGGAATTCAGAAGTGCTATGCTGTACTTTCTTAGAAGAAGGGGTGCTGCTGTTTGGAAGTTTTATGCTGCCCACTGGAAACTTTAAAGTGCTATAAAACTTTTAGCATCTACTATTATTATTTCTTTGCTAAATTCCTCCTCCAATGTTATATTGTGGCATGGAGGTGATCTTGGGTTCTCAAAGGCTAGGTAAGACAGTCAGTCAATAAATGTTAAGTGCCTGCTATGTGCCAGACACTGTGCTAAGTGTTGGGGATACAATGTAAGGCAAAAGTCAGAATCCATCCTCAAGGAGCTCACAGTCTAGAGAAGGAGACAACAAACAAAAAGCTATAAATGCAAAAAAAAAACCCCATATAATCAGGCTACATATAGAATAAATAGACAATAATCAATGGAGAGAAGGAACTAGAATTAAGGGAGATCAAGAAAAAAGCTTCTTATAGAAGGTAGAATTTTCACTGTGATTTCAAGAAAGCTAGAGAAGTTAAGAGGTACATGCATGGGGGACAAAATGCTCAGTCAGGAGATAGAGTACCTTGTTCAAGGAACAGCAAAGAGACAAGTGTCATTGGATCACTGAGAACACAGAGAGAATTTCAGATGTAAGAAGATTAGAAAAGGAGGATTGGGGATTGGGGATGGGAAAGGAGCAGGTTTGGTTTTGACTGCCCAACTGAGGATTTTATATTTGATCTCAATAGATGATGGGAAATCATAGGCATTTATTGAATAAGAAAGTGATATGGTCAGACCTGAGCTTTAGGAAAAATCGCTTTGGCTAGGTGGAAGATGACTGGAAGAGAGAGTTGTGGCAGGCAGACTTACCACTACTTAAACAGAGGAAAAGCTCTGTTAGGTCCTACCAAATTGGTGAGGTTTTGAGGAGGGAACCAGTGAGGGACTGCATATTGTGGAAGCACTAATCTATCAAAATCTGTATAGGTTCATCACCAGGTTGGTTTCAGCATGATTAATTTTTTAGCCTCAGCAACTACCAATAGCATTTTTCTCTAAATATTTTTCTTTTTTTAAATGACCCAAGTATGTGCAAATATTTTGATGCAAAAATATGAGATTGTAAACTTCCTTTCATGTCTCTATACTATTCTGATCTTCCTTGTATTCTGTTCTGTGTATTTTAAAATATTTCACTGAAACTTTTCTTTCATTTATTTTCTTTTTTTTTGGAAGGGGGGATTATTCTATCATTACTTGATAATTCCTCCTTCCAGATATTTTCCCTATTTTCTTTTATTAATCTGTCCTCACTGTTTCTTCCCCATCATTTTTTTAAGTATGAAAAACAAATCCCTCAATATATAGTTGTATAATCTGGCAAAACAAATTCCCACATTGGTCATGTCTGAAAACATATGTCTCCTGCATTGTAAGTGCATCACCTCCCTGGCAGGAGGTGAGTGCCATGTTTCATATTCAACCTTTTGGACTCATGGTATATTACTGTGCTGATCAAATTCTAAAGTCTTTGCGAGTTATTTTTCTCCATATTATTGTAATAAATTGTTCTCATGAAGTTGTTGCCAAGTTCCTCTGAAAGTGTCCTTTTATGATATCTTATGGACAATTATATTCCATTAGATTCATATACCACAATTTGTCTAGTTGTTTCCCAATATGAGGACCATCCCTTAGTTTTCAATTTTTGGCCAACATGAAAAGAGCTGTTATACTTTTTAAAATTTTTATTTTCAGTTCCAAATTCTTTCTTTCCCTTCACTCCTTCCCCACTCGCTGAGAAGGCAAGAAATGGAATATCTCTTATACATATGAAGTCATGCAAAACGTATTTCCACACTGGCCATGTTGCAGAAGGGAAGATAAAAACAAACAAGAAAAACAAAGTAAAAGAAAATGTGCTTCAATCTGCATTCAGAGTCCATGTTCTCTGTCTGGAGGTAGATAGTCAGCATGAGTCTTTTGAAATTGTCATGGACCATTGTATTGATCAGAGTAGCTAAAGCTAAGTCCTTCACAGTTGATTGTCTTTGCAATATTGTTGTGTTCTCCTACTTCTGTTCCCTTGATCTTGCATCAGCTCATATTACCCTTCCTAGGTTTGTTTGAAATCATCCACCTTGTCATTTCTTATAGAACAATAATATTCCATTACAATCATATATGAGAACTTGTTCAACTATTGCCCAATTGATGGGTATCCTCTCAGTTTCCAATTCTTTGCCACCACAAAAAGGACAATATTTTTGTACACACAGAGCCTTTTTCTTTCATTTCTTTGGAAATATTGACCTACAAGTGATTTTGCAGTACCAAAAGTACACAGTTTAGTAACTTTTTAGTATAGCTCCAAATTAGCCACAGCCACTCTGTTATAGATGAGTTATGCCCTGCATTGGGAGGAGATAGAGCCTTTATTGACAAAATAACAAATCTTTGAAGTATCGAAATATTGCTATTTTCACAGTTTCAAAACTTAAGAAAGGCCTTTGGCATATTAGCTGGACCCCCTTATAGTGAAGTTACAAGAGGATTTTGAATAAGAATTAAACAGGATGGACCGAATGGAAATCCTGCAGTCTGTATCATTGAAGGAGATGTCCATATCAGTGAGATCATAGTTACATTTGAGTATTTAAAACTATTCAGTGCTTTGTGAGAGATGGTGTTATAGGAAAAGTCCTGGAATTGTGTTTGGAGGACTTGACTTTAGATTCTGACTCTGTCACTTACTAGCTGTGTAATGGGCAAGTCACTTTTATCTCTAATTTTCAGTTTCCTCATCTGCAAAATGGAAACTACAATATTCAAATCATACACTGCTCAGAATTGTTGGAAGGAAAGCACTTAGGACGTTATAAAGTGCCATGCAAATTTAAGCTATTCTGATAATGACAACCATTAAGGTTGCTTAACCTGGAAAGAAAAGATCTATAGGGACATGATTTGTTGCTCAGTTGTTTCCAACTTTTCATCACTCCATTGACCATACTATCCATAAGTCTTTCTTGGCAAGGATACTGGAATGATTTGCCATTTACTTCTCCTTGGATTAAGGCAAACAGAGATTAAATGACTTGCCCAGGGTCACACAGCTAGTAAGAGTCAAATTTGAACTCAGGTTTTCCTGACCCCAGACCCACCCAGCATTCCATCCACTGAGCCTCATAGCTTCCTTGAATATTTAGAGGACTGTTAAAGGGATTTGATGAATCCTAAAGACCTACAGAAGGTGGAAGGAGCAGCACTTGAGAAAGGTTCAAGGGAATAAGTTTACCACCAAGCTGAGCCATTTAGCAGTCGAACAAGTTGCTTCAAAAAGCATGGTACTCCTGCTAATTGGAAGTGTGGAAGACTCGAAATGATTCAAAAATGTTGGTGAAGACTTGCAGGGGACAATCTTAGAGGCCTTTTCCAATTCTAAAAATCTACAATTCTGTGACTGGAGCTGATGCTGGGAATGGATGAGGAGTCAAGAGAGACTAAACTACCAATATGGGCCTTTATACATTGTTCCATTCCAGTCACTTAAAACACAAGACGATCTATTTTCCTCTAATATAAACTTAACTCTTTCAACTAAAATGGAGACCATTTCTTTGTTGAATTCAGCCACAGATTCAGCATTCTCCTTCCTGGATAAATGTGAACCATGAACTCTAGCACATGAGATAACTCATCATTATGACCCTTCCTGTTTCTATGCATGAAAGACAGATTAGTAATGAAAAAATATATATATCCCAGGCCCATTTTCAATTATAAACAGATTTAGGAAGGCTTGGTTGGGAGGGGGAGGGAATGTGCAGATTCTTTGCTGCCTTACCAACTCCTGCAATTGATTCTTTTATCTCCTTTAGGATGCCCCACATCCCATCATGCCACACCACACTGGCTAAATAAACCCCTTAAATCTACCTTTTGTGTGACTCTAATCCTTTTATTTCCTAAATCTTATTTAATCCAAAGAGCCTCCTTTCATCTCTTTAACTGTCCATTGGGTCACTCCTACATCCCATCAACAGCCCCTGAAAATCCTGGATGGAGTTAAAAGGCTTTTCAGGGTTTCCCTTATTCTCATTAGATTCTCCTCTAACTAGGTAACACCTGCTGAATGCCATATTGAAGCCATCCCCCGTGAAAGCAGCTTAAACCCCACCCCGGCTTTGGTGCAGTGCAGTGCTATCTATTGCTAGGGGGAAAACCCCTTTCCTGTCCTTCCCCTCCCCAGCAACTCAGAGAGCACCAAGCAAAGGATGAGCCCCAGGCTTTGCCCACCCAGTTTACAGTGTTCAAGGGAAGAGAAAGATCAGTCAGGTTTTGCCTTAAACAACAGGCTATGAGAAAATCAAAGTCCATTTTAATGAAAGGCAACAGAACACTGTCCAGCTAACTTTTTTGTCTTCTTAAGTGGAAATAATGAGATGATCTCAGTGCCCAGGGGAAGAAAGAACTAATAAAAATTAATTCACTGGCTAAAAGAAAGAAATGAATGAATCTAACTAATTCAATTCAATTCAGTTCAGTTCAAATCAATTCACAGCAACTACAGGGTTGAAAGGAACCTCAGAGGTCAGCTAGGGCAACCTGTATCTGAAAAAAAATCCTTTCTCAATATCCCTGGCAAGTGGCCATCCAAGCTCCACTTGAAACCTCTGGTGAGAGGCAATGTCCTGAGGCAGCCCTTCTGCTTGTAAGCAGCTCTGACTGTTCAGTTTAATTCAATACAACATTACAGAATCTTAAATGCAAAGAGACTATGGAGTCCAAATTGGACTTCTTTGGTAATTTGATGAAGCACACGAACTTCTTCGAGAAAGGTTTTTAAAAGTGTAACATAAAAATATAAGTTCTTCCTTCCTTTCTTTTTCTTTCTTTCTCTTCCTTTCTTTTTCTTTCTCTTTCTTTCTCGCTTGATTGTTGAAAAAAAATTTAAGAATTATTTTTTGAAAATGAAAGCATTTGTCAAGCACTTACTTTGTGCCAGGGACTATGCTAACGGCTGAAGATAAACGTACAACAAAGCCAGACAATTCCTATCTCAAGAATTTACCTTCTAAGAGAAGATTATACATAAAAAGGAACTAGACAGACAGTTTGGGGGAGTAATGGCAGTATGATTTGAGAATGACAACTGAGAAGCAACGTCAAGGCCTGATTATGGATAATGCAAGGTGAAAATTTACCTCATAGAACTGAAAGCAAAGTCTTGGGTAAGATATGAGATGGTTGAGTACGATGATTAAAATGCTGGTAAATTGGTCTGGAAATGATTGCCTGTGTTGTTGTTTTTGTTGCTGTTTTAAAGTTGTCTGAGCCTCTGGGTCCATAGTTATCCTTCTCTACAAAATCGTCTACCAGTTGGCCTGGCAGGGAAGTACCTTTGCTTGAAGTTATCCACTTTCTGATTGCTTCTCCAATGACAACTCAGGCTCCAGTTTTCCCTTGTCAGACACTCGAGTCCTTGTTTACTCACTGCCATGATGTTCTAAGAAATTGATGAGAAATTTAGTTTACGTAGGCCATATTCTTATCCTGCAGATTCCATAGAACATCTGGACCTTCTGAAAGATGAGAGGATTCAAAGTCAGAGAAGAGTTTTCACAATAGCAAGCTTCCATTCCCCCCAGTAACATTCAACCTATCCTTCACAAATCCCACTTTTCAGGGGATGTTATAGAGCAGTAATGTCAAACTCCAAAAGGAAAGAGGGCCACTAAACCATACCTAAGCATCCCTAAGCACATATTGAATTAGAAAACCACATATTAACATTTTCTATGTTTTATTGCAGTTTAGTTTATTGTTAAATATTTTCTTATTACACAATAAATAACATTAACATAACAATAAATGAAATTACAATAAAACATTTCAGATGCTACTGCTTCCTTAATTACCTTCTCTCTCTACCTACCCCCAAGCCAAAGTGACCTCTCCCTCATTTGAACTCTTACTGAAATATCCTATATACTTATCTTCCCCTTGTGGATCACTGCCTTGTCATGTGAAGGGGTTTGCATAGTTAATGAAACCATGAGCTATGTTGTACAGGGTTACCCAAGATGCATAGGTTCTGACAAAAGGTGACCCACTGGAAAAGGAAATAGCAAACCACTCCAGCACCTTTGCCAAGAAAACTCCATGTTTAGTAGTAGTATATGATAAAAGATATGATACTGGAGGATCAGTCCCTCAGGTCAGAAGGCATCCAACATGCTACTGTGAAGTTACTACAAATCACTACAAGAAACTACAAGTACTACAAATACCTCTAGTATTAATGAAGAGGCTGAGCCAAAGTTGAAAGCAGTATAGGGGTATAATCTTAAAAGTGGCAAAATAATATATGTTTGAATCCAAGGCAAAACAATCAGTTTCACAGTAACATAAGTCTGTTCTCTAAACACAGATGCTGAAGAGTTCAAAGTTGTTCAGTTCTATGAAGATCTACAACATCTTTTAGAAATAATGTCAAAAGAAGGGAGGAGCCAAGATGGCAGAGTAGAAAGACACACTTAGGCTAGCTCCGAAACCGCAGCCTATAAAATATCTGTAAAGAAGAACTCCTAACAAATTCTGGACCGGTGGAAGCCACAGAACAACAGAGTGGAGGAGATTTCTGTTCCAGAAAGACCTGAAAAACCCTCACCAAAGGTCCGTAGCACATGGGACCAGAGCGGAACCCAGCCCTACCTTGGCCACGCAACCATGGGAGGAACAGATCCGAGCAGGCTTCAAGGATGGAATCTCCAGCAGCCACGGGGTTTCCTCCACCCACAGGAACTATAGGTCAGGGGGAGACACCTCTGGGCTGTCTGAGAGGGGAGTGGGGTGTCTCCATAACTCAGGCCCCCTCGGGAGGCAACAGCAGAGGCAGAAGGGGGCCAGAGGCTCCTGGAGAAGGAAGGAGCTTAGCAGGAGCTCCATTACAGAATTTCTCTGCATAAACCCCCTGAGGGAACTGAGCCTGGGAGGTGGCCCTGCCCCCACCTGAGAACCTGATTTAATCTTACCCTGAATAGCAACCAGGGCTGCCGCCAAAAGCCCTGAGGTTGGGGAGTAGCATTTGAATCTCAGACCCCAAGCACTAGCTGGATGGATCTAGGTGGGGGTGGAGAGGAATCTCAGAAGTCAAGTAACTGGCTGGGAAAATGTCCAGACAAGGAAAAAAAATAAGACCATAGAAAGTTACTTTCTTGGTGAACAGATGTTATCTCCTTTC
>CM053773.1:65117764-65151517 GCA_028658325.1 Potorous gilbertii
CCCAAAGGGAATGGGTGGGGAGGGAGGGATGGGGAGAAGTTGGAATTCAAAGTTTAAAGAAAAACTGTTGAGTATTGTTCCTGCTACTAGGAAATAAGAAATACAGGTAATGGGGAATAGAAAGTTATCTGGCTCTACAGGACAAAAGAAAAGATGGGGTAAGGGAAGGGAGGGATGAAAGAAGAGAGGGCAGATTGGTGATATGGGTAATTAGAATGCTCAATGTATTGAAGAGGAGGGAGAGGACAAATGGGGAGAAAATTTGGAACCCAAAATTTTGTGAAAATGAATGTAAAAATTAAATAAATAAATTTATTTAATAAAAAAAAAGAAATAACATCAAAAAAAGATGTCACATTGGAATGCTAAAGTAAGAAATCAAAAGATAATTGGAATAACCGGCAAGTTTGGTTTTGAAATACAAAATTAAGCAGGACAAAGACTAATAAAGTTTTATCAAGATAACTTGCTGGTCATAGTAAACACTCTATTTCAACGACTCAAAATGTGGTATTACGTGTGGGCATCACCAGATGGTCAATATAGAAATCAGATTGATTATATACTTTGCAGCCAAAAATGGAAAAGTTCTATGCATTCAATTAAAATGAAACCTGGGGCTGACTGTGGATCAGATTGTGAGCTTCTTATTGGAAAATCAGATTTAAATTAAAGAAAGTAGGGAACACTATCACACTGTATTAATATGACCTAAATAATGCCCCTTATGAATAAGAAGTCGAAGTGATAAATAGATTTAGGGAAGTGATGAATAGATTTAAGGAATTTGATCTGGTAGAATGCCTGAAAAACTATGGACAGAGGTTTGCAATTGTATAGGAGGAAGCAACAAAAAACATTCCAAAGAAAAAGAAGAGCAAGAAAACAAAATAGCTATATAATGAAGCTTAATAAATCACTAAAGAATGAAGGAAATGAGAGGGAAAGGAGAAAGGGAAAAATATCCTCAAATGAATGCAGAAATCCAGAGAATTAAATGAACAATGAGAAGAAATGGAAGAAAGCAATACAATGGGAAAGATGAGATCTCCAAGAAAATTAGAGTTATCCAGGGAACTAAACATTTCCTGCAAAAAGGGGCAGAATAAAAGACAAAAAATGGTAGGGACTTAAAAGAAGCAGAACAGATTGAGAACAGGTATCAAAAATTCACAAAAGAACCATACAAGAAAGATGTTAACATCATCATAACCATGTTGGTGTGGTTACTGATCCAGATATCCTGGAGAATGAAGTCAAGTGGGCCATTGATAACCATAAAGCTAGAGGAGGTGATGAAATTCCAGATGAGCTATTTAAAATCTTAAAAGATGATGCTATTAAAGTGTACTCCATATGCCTACAAACTTGGAAAACTCAATAGTGACCATTGGATTGGAAAATACCAGTTTACATCCCAATCCTAAAGAAGGGCATAGACAAAGAATGTTCAAATTACTGAAGAACTGTACTTGTTTCCAATGCCAACAAGGTTATGCTTAAGATTCTATAAGCAAGGTTCCAATAGTATGTGTACCTAGAATCATCAGAAGAGCAGGCTGATTTTCAACGAGGCAGAGGAATGAAAGACCAAATTGCCAACATTTACTGTGATTATGGAGAAAGCAAGGGAGTTCCAGAAAAACATCTACTTTTGCTTCATTAATTACACTAATGCCTTTGACTGTGTGAAGGGCAACAAAATGTAGCAAGTCCTCAAGGAGAAGGGAGTACCAGATCATCTTACTTGTCTCCTAAGGAACCTGTATGCCATCCAAGAAACAGTAGTTAGAACTAAACATGGAACAACTAATTGGTTTAAGATTGGAAAAGGAATACAACAAGTCTGTATGTTGTCACCTTATTTATTTAACTTATATGCAGAGTACATCATGTGAATTGCCAGGATGGACTAATAAAAAACTGGAATTCAGGTTGCCTGGAAAAACATCAACAACCTCAGATATGTAGATGATACAACTCTGATGGCAAAATGTGAAGAAGAATTAAGAAGCCTCTTGATGAGAGTGAAAGAGAAGAGGGTAAAAGCTGGCTTGAAGTTTAACATCCAAAAAACTAAGATCTTAGAAACTGGTGCCATCTCTTCCTGGCAAATAAAGGAAGAAGAAATGGAAACAGTGTCAGATTTTATATTCTTGGGATTAAAGATCACTGCACATGACAACTAAAGTCATGAAATTAAAAGAGCCTTGCTCTTTGGAGGGAAAGCTATGTGAAATCTGAGCAGTATACTAAAAAGCAGAGATATCCACTTGCTGACGAATGTCTGTATAGTTAAAGCTATGGTTTTTCCGGTGGTTGTTCTTCATGCTCAAAGAGGACCAAAATGAGATTATTACCATAAGGTCAAGGTACAGTGTGTCCAACTATGGCTGATCACACCAATATGAGCTCAGAAGGCTCAACGACAGGTTACCTGTAAATGGTCCATATGATTATTTGGAGCGGATATGTCTCTAAATTCACACAGCTTCTTTTGAGCTACTGCAATTCTGCTTTACTCATAGAGTGCAATGACTTCTTTGAGGTGAGCACACCAGGCTGGGTAGTCCTGCGCCAGTTTCTAGTATGTCTCACAACTGATTCCAAAATTCTTCAGAGAGACTTTGAGAGTGTCCTTGTATAGCTTTTTCTGACTTCTGTGTAAGCATATGTCTTGTGTGAGTTCTCCATAAAATAGACTTTTAGGCAAGCATACATTTGGCATTTGAACAATGTGGCCAGCCCATTGGAACTATGCTCTATCATAGAGTTTGAATACTTGGCAGTTAAACTCCAGAAAGGACCACAGTGTCTGGTACCTTATCTTGCTAGATGATCTTCAGAATCTTCGTAAGACAATTCAAGTGGAAGCAATTCAGTTTCCTGACATGGTGCTAGTATACTGACAAGGATTCATAAGCATGCAACAATGAGGCCAGCACAATGGCTCTGGAGACCTTCAGTCTGATAGACAGTCACAGGGGTATGGAACTTGCAGTCTCTAGTCCACATATGACCTTCTTGGTTCTTAGGGCAGCCTTTTGACTGCATCTAAGTTTTACAGAACAAATCTTTTTTTATTAAAGGATTTGCTCTATGAAGTTTAGATTCAGTCAAGGGGCCACACTTGAGGATTTAGAGGAACACATGTGGCCTGGAGGTAGCAGGTTCCCCACCCCTGGTTTAACACTTTACCTCTCCCACACTTTCCTTCAGAGCTTCCAGAACACTGAACTAACTCTGACAATGTATGTGCCAACCTCATTATCAATGCCTACCTGGAAAGTATACTGTCAAGTTAAGTGAACCTATCCACAGCATTTAGAATTTCTCCATTTGCCATAACTGATGGTTCCACATATGAATGGTGTGGCACTGGCCGGTGGAGCATCTGTGTTTTCTTGGTGTTAACTGTCAGGCCAAAATTAGCACAAGTAGCAGAGAATCAACCCATACCCTGGTGTTTTAGGCTATTTTCACCCCAGTAGCAATGTAGTAACTGTTTTTTTCAGTAGCAATTATGACTGTGAGAGTTGAATTGTAAGGAAAGCTAAGCACTACAGAACCTATGCTTTCAAATTATGGTTCTGAAGAAGACTTTTGAGAGTATTTTGAACAGCAAGGAGATCAAATCAGTGAATACTTCAAGAAATTAATTCACTCGAAGGTCAAATATTGAATCTGAAGTTTAATACTTTGGCCACATAGTGAGAAACAGGACTCACAAGAAAAGTCCCTGGTGTTGGGAAAGATTGAAGGAAAAAGGGGAAAAGGATGGCAGAAGATGAGATGGATAGATAGTGTCATGGAAGCAATGAATATGAGCTTGGACAAACTTTGGGAGATAATAGAGGATTAATGAGACTGGTGTGCTTTATGGTCCATGGGGTCATGAAGACTCTGACACAACTGAATGACTGAACAACAAAAAAATTTACTTATCTTATTCTTATATATTTCCTGATCTGTGATTTCATTTGGGTAAGGTACTTCCTAGAGACAGAAGCTTCCTCTACTGATACAGGTTAACACCCCCTGTGAAATTGATATCTTCAAAGAACTACTTGGATCATTGAGAGGTTAGGTTACTTGTTCAGGGTGTACTATGAGGTGCACACTTATAGCTAATTTATATATACATGACAGAAACACTAATTAGACTTAGACTTCTCAGTACATGTAATCAGACTTTATTAATCCATAAGTTAGAATGCTACAAACCATTGTCTCCTCTGAGAACAAACTAGAGAATTGAATCTCAGAAGTCCCTATGATCTTCTTTCATGTCAGAGTCATGACAAAGACTTCTACTATGCCAGTCAGGGCCCAACCCTCTCTCCTTCAGAAATAGGCTTCTGACATGTCCCTGTCAATCAGTCAATCAACACTGCCTTTGATCAAAGGCTGCTAGAGTCTCAAGTTCGGAGAACTTAAGAGTCAGTTCCAGCTGCAGTTAATGACTAGGGCCAATGGTGGATTTCTTATAGTTCTAGCTAAAGGTGTTTCTAAATTGATGACATAATTTGATTAGTAATTTATTACATAAACTTGATAAAGTTGTTTATAATATTTTTATTGATGGTCTGACCTATTAGAAGGTCCACATATACTCATTGGTTACTTCAGAATACATATGTTATTTGTTACATAATGCTGCATACATCTGTATCTTACAGAAAAATAACTGACTCAAAATTGCTGGCTTAAAACAAAATAGCATCAGTTATGCTCAGTTGACAAATTTATTCCTACTATGTATTCTTACTACCAACAGTCACGCTAACGCTATGTGTCAGAGGCAAGATTTGGAACTTGGTCATTCTGTTAGGTCAGTTCACTATTGTACCACACTATCTCTCCTCCTCATGTATCTTCCTTGAATACATTCTGATCATCACTTCTTAATTATAAATGCCCTGAAGACAGGGACCACCTTATTTATTTACATGACTTTAATCACTCTCCCATAGCCTCAAAGAGGGTGTCACACGTATATTTCTATATAAGAGAAAATCAACATTCCTCTTTCCGACCTTGCTATTTTTATCAGCAATGTCATTGTATAATCAGCCTTATGTATTACAATCCTTAGAGTTCTTGGGTATGGTCTTTCTTTCTTCTCCCATAAAGTTCTTTCTGTTCTCCCACTGCTATCTAACAACTACCCACTCCTCTTTCTAGTACCAATACCTGGTTTATCACTACTGCACTGGTGCAAAACCCTCTGAATAGGTATTCCCTCTCCTATTCAATCTGCCTTCACAGATTCTCACCTTCACACTCACAATCACGATCATGCCTTAACTAGGATAACCATTCCCATTCCTAGCTAGATCTGGCCTGTGTTCCCAAATCCTCAGTACTTCCTGGTTGTCTGTAGATTCAAGTCCACACTTCTTTGACTTGTATTTAAGGGGAGAATCAGAGGAGGCCAAAGACAAATTTTTTTCTCTTTCATAGCTTTGTCTATACTTTAACAATCTGGGTTTTCATTTCCTCATCTATAAAATGGGTATGTATGTTCGGGATGTGTGTGTGTAATTTTCGGTAATCTCTAAGATCCCTTCAGACAGCAATCCCATAATTTTATTTGTGACCAAGGGGACATAAAGAAGGGAATGATGGTTAGGTCAAAAGGTTGAGGAAAGGGAGTGAGGAGAGAGTCATTTGTGGTGGGATAAGGGTCCTCAAGGAAGAAGCGTATGAGAGAGCAAGGAGGAGGGGGTTCAGGGCATGATTTGCCTTCTTCATTTTTGCTGGTGAAGTATATGTGTGTATGTGAGTGTTTATAGTGAATTATACCTGGATAAGGATAATTGTGATTTGAGTGGAGAGAAGGAAATAGATATGACAGATGTAGAGAGAGAGAATCAATATTAAGAAGCCAATTGGATATGGGAGATTAGGGTAATTACTTGTTAGGTTGTAAACTTGAGTGACTAGAAGAGTGGTGGTAAGCTCTGTACTCTGTATAATGAATGCATGTGCACGTACATGTAAATGGGTGTTTTCCATATGGTTTGAAGTTCCAGAATTCATAATTTTCACCCGCTGCCAGGCAGTCAAATTGTTCAGAGACTGCGGGAGTGGAAATGGTCATTGTTTGATGTCCCCTCCTCACACTTAGGGAGGGCCTCAGTGCCCCATCACACCAGGGATTATTGACCTCAAGAACTTTAACTTGGAGTCCATGAAAACAAGCCAAGATATGAACTTGAACTGGGAAAAAGTAATGTCCTTCCCACTCCCTTTCTTTCCTTCTCTACTCTCCCTCTCTCTGCCCCACTATATGTTCTTCACCTCACACAAAGGCAACTTCAAAGGTTTCCCATACTCAAGGCCCTAAGGTTCTCCATCTGGAAGCTGAAAATTTCAGGAAGGCAGAGTTGTCCAAAGTTTCATAAATCTCATCAGTTCCTGGGTGAGTTTTTATTTTCATCCAAATCAAAAACACAAGTTTATAGACACCTATCTGAAAGGGGCTAATCCTAAAATTGTTCCTTGATCCATACTGGCTTTTCTTCTGTTTCTACTAATCATCTGTATAAATCTACCCAGTTTCCTAAGGATTAGGCTGGGTAAAATATGACTAGAAGGTGTATCCAACAAGGTCACTGGAATCTAGAAGCACACCCTTCAACAAAAGCCTACATTTATATAGCTCATAGCTATGATAGGTGGTGTAGTAGATAGAATGCTGGGCCTGAAGTCATGAAAACCTGAGTTCAAATTTGACTTTAGAGGCTTACTAGTTGTGTGACCCTGAGCAAGTCATTTATCTCTGTTTGCTTCAGTTTCTTCATCTGTTAAATGAGCTGAAAAAGGAAATGGCAAATTATTCCAGCATCTTTGTCAAAAGTAGGCCTGCAAAATATCACTGCCAGGGTGCCACTTGCAGCCCACCAAAGGATTTCCGGTGGTCCATGAAAATATAAATCCCTCAGCAAAACTATGTGAAATTTCCTTAGGGAAGACCTGCACATCATAGGGCAGCCTGAGCCAGGATTCTGGACCGCCAGGAAAAATGTAGAGAATGTAAACCAGGCCTGCACAACATCTGACCCATGGGCAGCGTTGGTGAACTGAAAGCAGCCCATGGGCCATATGTTGTACAAGCCTAGCCAAAAGAGTCACAAGGAGTAGACCATGACTAAAAAAATTACTGAGCAACCAAGTATATTTCATATTTACATAATTCTTTGGGCTTTATAGAGCACAGAGGCCTTGCACATACATAAGACCACTTGCCATCTGCATAATGTATAAGAAATGAGGTAACCATAGGACACATTTAGAGTTAGAAGGGCTCTTAGAAGCTATCTAATCCAACCTTTGAATTTTACAGAAAAGGAAAGCGAAGCCCAAGTAGTTGAAATGCTTTGCCCAAGGTTATCATCTTTCTTGATCCTGACAAAAATCTAGTAAGAGACAGGTATTGATTTAGATTTTTTATTCCTCATTTCCTAGATGAAGAAAGGAAGGTTTAGACAAGTTAAATACCTTGTCCAAATCCTTGCTCTGATGGAACCTGGAATCAAGTCCAGATCTTCTGCTTCCAAGCTCAATGTGCTTTCCACTATATTGCTTTTTGTGGAGAGCATGGCCCCCTATGTAATGGAGAAAGGAATAAACATTTATTAAGTATATTAATGCCAGGCACTGTGTAAAGCATTTTACAAATATTATTTGATCCTTACAACAACACAAGCATGATCCCCATGGTATAGTTGAAGAAACTAAGGTAGTCAGACATGACTTGTCCAGGGTCACATAACTACTTAATGTCCGAGACCAGATTTGAGCTCACGTCTTCCTGACTCTAAGACCAGCACTCTATCCACTGGGTCCCCCAGCTGGGTCAGTATTCTGAGAAGTCCATCTCTAGCAAAGTATCTATTTTATCTACATCATCATCATCATTGTTGTTGTCACAAGGAAGAATTTATGTTTCTTTAAAGCTACTGTATTTATTGTGCCTTATAGAATTTTTAAAAATCATTGTATGAACCCATAATTTAATTATTATAGGGAAATTCCATGTGAAAAAGCTTTTTCTAACAATGTCAATCTGAATTGTTCTGTGTTTTGGAATCTTAGTTCTCTGGGGTCACTTAGCTAGAATGTAACAGGAGTGTGAGATTTGAACTGAGGTTTTCTTGACTATGAATCTGGTTTTTTATTTTCCATACCTTATTGTCTATTGATGTTCCCAAATTAGGAACTTAATGATATTAATTTAATTGGAGTTGGTTTGGATTAGCTGACTCCTGAGGTCCCTTCCAACTCTGAGGTCCTTAAAGCTCTAAGGCATTATATGAATATGAGTTTTGCATTAAGCACTTAGAAAAACCTTGTATTAAACTGGATTTTTACTCATTTATTCCAGCATTGTCTACACAGAAAGTATGTTTGGAGTTACTGTCTCTCCTAAGCTTCCTCCCACTTCTGCAATATGATTTACCCAATCCAATACCATCATCACTGCTGAAGAAAAGTAAAATACTTAGAGAGTTAGAAGATGTATATTTTTTATGCTAAATAAGAACCTTTTAATGTCCTCCCCCAAATTCTATTTGTATCCCCAAACAGCACTACTACATTCAAAACACAGGTATAAAATACTATACTGCTGACTGAGCATTAGGTCATAGCTGGTCTTTATGAGGACTTGACAATCATAGATTTTCATACAGGTGGGCTCTTTTTCCATGTAACATCCTGTGATAAAATCCCAGGACTAAGGAGCAGAAAAGAAAATTGAGTCAGAAACAAGACAGCAAGCAAATGGGTTATAAAGGGTGTTCAGGGAAGACCAGAACCGGTGTGAGGGCTGCCAAACCCTTTTTGAGGACTGCTTTCCACTTCTGGTATTAACTGACCCTCCCAACTCTCACCCATGACTCCTAAAAGTTGTAGCATGCAAAGCAACCACCCTACTTAGGCAGATGGGCTAAACCAGGTTGAGGGTACCCGAGAGGTCTCAAACCTCTTGGTGGGTTGAGGGGGTGTCTACCCCAAGCATGTGAAGACTTATTCTGATGGAATTGGTATATGAGAGCAATTTGTTTCAAATGACATGAAGGCAGCTGATTCATGAACTATGGAGTTCTTAGAGCTTGGTTAGACATCAAAGACACCAAGGCCATCCACTGCATCTCAAGCCATCACCAGTCATCTTGACTCTGTCTTGCCACCGGACCATGATGACTCTAGGAGATTGAGGCTGATGACTTCGTGCAGCTCTGCCTCACTTAAATCCAATTTATGCATGAGTCAGAAGACATCAGAAGGCATCACCCATACCATCAAAAGACATGCACTGTGCCAAATGCTGGGATACAGATACAAGCAAAAAAAGAGTCTTTGGGCTTAATGGAGGAAAAACAACACATAGAAGGGAACTGGAGTAGGGGTCAGGGTGGGGAGGAACAGATGGGAAAACATGGTGGAGAAGTCTAGAGAGTCAGAATCGGAGTCAGAAGAAGAATGAAGGACAGTTAGCTTGGGCCCTTCCTCATAATGCAGGCTTTTGGAGGAAATTATCAGTGAGAGCAGGGGGCTCCAGAAGCAGAGGAATGTTCCAGGGTAAGAAGACCTCAGGAGATGAGGAAATTTCCAGAGTGAGAAGCCAGCTGAGGCACAGTATTAAAGTCAGAAGTGAAGCTAGGCAAGGTACTTAGAGTTGAATCCCTTTTTCGCAAAGGATGCCTGTCTCCTAATCAGAATTATTGAGACTACTCTAGAAGGCAGTGGGTCATGTTTAGTGGCATGTGAAACAGTATGTATTTCTGCCACCTTCTGAGAGTTCAGAGAGGAGAACAGAATAGCCGTGCATGTCCCACAGTTCCTGGCAACTGCCCACTCACCCACCCAGCTGGCTTTGCAGATGGAACTGTGAACCCTGTGCCTAAAGGAAGAAACAACAAAGAAAATGCCAAGTACACAAGGCCCATCATGCCAGGAGAACCTGGGGCACTTGTTTTGTTCCATAGGAAACAATAAAACAGTTCCAGTTATTTGGAAACCTTAATCAATGGTCCCAGTTGATAGTGTGCGAGCAGCTCATGTATTTTCTCATAGAAGATGTGCCAATGAAAGGGGGAAGGGATGCTTTGACATTCCCAGTAAGTTTTTCTCCCTGATGAAATGGGATTTCTCTGTATCACTCCCATCTGTGTCTCTTGATCCTCTACAGAAAAGAAAGGTAGGCTGGGGGAAAGGGGGGAGAGGAAAGGATTTGGTCCAGACACCAGGAAGCTGCTGGGGCACACTGAGCATTCTTTGAAAGGTCTGACACACATACCCTTCATCTCATAGAGGCTGGATTGTCCTGGATGTTGTCCCAGCTTCTTGCAATCAGGATTTATCTTTTGCTCCTATGCTCCTCCTATTTTTTCCCCTCCAAGCATATTATACCAGGTGTCACTTTGCACAACACACACACATTATTTGCAAAACATATGTAGTGTCAGAAATCTCCTAGCCCCCCGCCTCCCAAGTGTAGATGTGGTTGAAATCTGATATGCTGTCAAGGCTGGAGCCAGGACAAGTTGTAGCCAAACAAGTGTAGTACTGGCATCTAGGAAACATACAGAACAAACTACACAAAGCCAAGTAGAAATGACAAAGTTCTTACATGAGGATCTGAATCACTCAAAAAGAGTAGGTGTATAGTATATATTTGGGGAATTAAATTGGTTAACATATATATAGAGGAAAGGAAGATTCTGGTAACTAGACTGTGGAGCTTGGAATTATGAAGATCTGAATTCAAATCCTGTCTTTAACATCAGCTATTGGGACCATGGGCAAGTTTCTGAGCATTAGTTTTCTCATCTGTAAAAGAGGGGATAGGGAATGGAATTCTGATGCCATTGATATAGAGAACTCCCAAGTGAGGAAACTCCCTTCATCAATTTATGTTGGCCCCTTGTCTACAATTTATAGTTTTAGAAAGTTGCCTAAAGCGCTAAGAGCTGACTAGGATCATACAACCAGGATGTGTCAGAGGTAGGACTTCATTTAAGTCTTCCTAGCTATCTACTTTCTTCTATCCATTATGCCCCTATATGCCTCTCACTGTACTTACCTTGCAGGATTGTTTTGAAGCTAAAGTAATGAAATCTATGTCTAATGGGGGTTAACAGGTGGGATAATGAGCCAGTTGTGATAGCTCATGTACGTTTTGGTTTTGCATGCAAGGTTCTGGCCATCTGGGAATAATAAAACAACCTCAAGTGGTCCCTTGGTCTTCTTCCATGATGAATGTAGAGAGTACCAGTGAGCCAGGAAGAGCCCCTGGACTCAGTAGACCCTAAAAGGAGTGGTTGACTCTCTCTCCAGAACATAAGGCACCTCTCTCTGTCTCTGCCTGTCTTTCCTTTTCTCTCTCCTCTCTTCTTTCTCTTCTTTTCTCTTTCGCTTCCTTCTCTTTTCTCTCTCTCCTCTTTCTCCCTCTCTCTGTTCTCTGTTGTTTTTCTCTTTCCTCCCCACTTTCTCCATCCCTTTTCCTCTTCTTTCTTCTTCTCTCCTCTCCTTTTCCCCTTCTTCCTCTCTCCTTCCCCTTCTTCTTCTTTCTATATCTATCTGTCTCTTCTCATGAGGCTCTTATGCACCTTAGCAGAAATGATAGGTGACTTTTCCAATATTGTCCTTAAATCAGGGGCTTAGCTAGGCCAGCTTGAACCTGGGCCTCAGGTTCTCTTTGCTTTGTGTTTTCTTCCCTGAACAGGTGAATGAATAGCAACCCTGAGATGGACATTACTTGTCTTGGAGTCAACCCTGTGAATTGGAGAGGTTGGGCCCTTTGCTTCTGGATACCTCACTTGTTGCTGACCACATTATGGGAGGTGCCCCGTTCAGGTATTACTGGAAGAGATGATCATCACTAGCAGGAAGAATCCAACCCCTAGCTTGGCTTGGCCCAAGATAAACACCTTGAGAGAGGTAGTGGAGATCTCAGCTGAAGGTGAAATGTTGATTCAGTGGTATCACTAAATGCCTTATATTTTGATGTCCGACCTTTAGAGAAAGTATAACAGTAGGTACAAGTTACATGTTCCAGGCCTTGTCTATTTCTGGGAATCTTTAGTGTTTTAAACATTTCTTTGGTATAATTACTTGTTCTTTACCCAATTTACATTGTACATTGAGTCTTTTCTCTTCCTCCCCTTTTTGGGAGACCCTAGCAAAATGAACCTTTAAGGGATTGTTCCTGGGCCTCCCGAGTTGGAGCTTAAAGAGCCAGAGAGTTCAAGAAAAAGAGCCTGATCCCTCTGTTTGGGGGCTAATGGTCTGCATTCACAGGTCCAGAGCTAGGAGCTCCTTTACAAGGAGAGGGCGAGCAGGCTAGTCCTTCTGGGCCCAGTCGGGTTTCTGTGTTGTTATATAGACTTTAAAGAGTGATAGAAACACCAGCAATTATATTGTTTCCAGTCACCAACTTCCTGTGATTTCTCCTTCAAATTGTTTCTCTCATTTATCCCTTTCTCCCCATTCACACTGTGGAGTCTTATCACTTCAAGTCTTCCTTCAACCCTCCAGGGAAACATCTCAAACTCATTGATTAATTGCACATAATTGAGTCCATGTATCCCTCTTCATCCAAATTTTCACTCTAGACACCATCTTTCCTTCCCTTACTTCCTCTCTATCCTTCTCTGCCTTTCTTTTAATATTTATAAAACACTCCATTTTGAATATCAAAGTAGTGTTAAGCATTTTCATGAACTCACAGAACTTTAGATGAGGAGGAGACATTGGAGATCACGTGCTCAAAGGGTTCTTAACTTGGGGTCCATGAACTTGTTTTTGAAAAACATTGAGAGTTATATTCCAATATAGTTGGTTTTCTTTGTAATCCTCTGCATTTTGTGCATTTAAAGCATTATTCTGAGAAGGGGTCCATGGTTCATCTTCTTAAACCTTACAGTTTATGCATTCTCTTCTCCAGATTTCTTCTTTTAAAATTAAAATATCTTTTGAGGGGGAATTAAGCTAAGCATGCTAGACTTTCAACAGATCACTCCCTGGTCAAGAATCTAGAATAACCTGTATTGCCTCACTTAAAATCTAAACTTGTATTCTCAGTCATCCAGGTTCACATTGCTTCTCTAATAACCCAATCCCCATTTATTTCCCAAAACAAGGTCTCTCTTCCATTTAAGTAGATTGTAAGTGGGGCAAAGGAGAAATTCAGATGAAATTATCAAGGAAAATCTAAAGAAGGGAACATTTATATCTATAGTTTCTGAAATACCTTGCAAATTATAGTATGTGATCAATAAGTATGTGTTTATTTATCAATTAGGGTAGAAAGTCAATCACTGGTAAGTGGATATTTGTTACTACCTGGGGTCATTTAAAGCATTTCCTCAGGGCTTTAATAGGCATCTTTGCATATAACAAGTTGTGCTTGACTGAGAGATCTATTTCAACAATTTTCACAATTTTTAATGGTGTAAAGAAACCAAGTACTACCCAACCACTTCAACAGGAAGAGAAATAGTGGTACAAACTAGTTTCACCAAAAACATCATTCTTTCCATATATACAGACTCAGCATTAGAAACAGAACTAGGTATCATTAATCCAACCCTTTCATTTTACAGATGGCACCCTGAAACCCATGATGCCAAAACAGCAGAGCTGGAATTTGAATCCAGGTCTTTTGACTTCAAAGTCAGTTCTCATCTTTTTACTCCAGACCTTGCCTATGCTTACCTATTAATAGTTTGTCCATCAATTAATTCAGCAGCTTCCAAAAAGAACCAGGATACAGAGATTGTTCAACAAGCCGACACGAACTCTTTGATTTTTACAAGCAGGTAAAGAAACCAACATGGAACTGAGATTACATGATATACATTATACTTTCTGCTTTTCCACAAAGAAAGGAATTCAAGGTCCCTGTGGATATATAGTTGGCTTCAAATCCAGGAAGATCTTGGTTCAAGACCTGTCTCTGACACATATAGCTCATATAGCTGTCCAACCCTACCTACGCAATTTATAATATCTCGATGCTCTAGGCAACATGATAAGAATATAAGTTGCAAAGAAAGTGCCAACCAGCATTGGTAGAAGGAGTTTCTTTACCTAGAAGTTTCCTATACCAATTTCTATGCCTATATCTAGTCAATGCAATCTTTTCAAAATCAGTATTTCCCCCCTGAAGATAGATGGTAGCAAATCATGGAAGATGATGACCACCAAAGAATCAAAATTATATGTGCTGAGCAAAGGAATGGATAGATGACTGGTGGGTCAAAGTAGACTATAGCCTATTATCAACAACATCCTGCCTACAAAATGTCTAAAATATACTAAATGACTAAAAGGATGTGAAATAGGGGGATGATATATGGATAGCACAAGTTTTATACTATTATCTACAAATGTTTGATGGGAAGATCCACCATAGAGGATTTATAGAAGGGCATGGACAAGAATTGCACAATATAAAATGGCAAGGTTATGTTGTAATCTATTCCAGTGGAGTAAGTAGCCATATTCATAAGATTTCACACGTATTAAAGTATTGAAACTAAACCACACAATCCATGCTGCCTGTGTATCCATATACTAAAACTCTATGTACCATCTATAGTGTCTAACAAAGTTAGTTTCCTACTTATGTTAGATTTTTAATTACTTTGTATAATGTAAAGGGTACTCACTGAATGATGAAATAGAGGAACTAGATTCTGATCTTGCCTCTGTCATTGACTAATGATCCATCCTTGGATAAGTCACTTTTTCTTTGGGTCTGTCTTTTTTCATCTGAACAACATGGAGTAGGCCAGAATATCCCTAAGGTCCCTATTAGCTATGAAATTCCAACGTTCTATGTAAACATAACTGACATGAAAATATTACTTATGTTAGAGGAAAATTTACCTAGCAATAGCAATCAGTCAATTAGAGTTTTTTGTTAGCTTTTTTCTTAATTTTGCATGTACCATTCATTTGTTCATTAGTTATATATTAGCATCTACTATATTATGTACTAGGCTTTGTGCTAGGTGCTAGGAATAAAAAGTTTTTTTTTAAAAGATAAAAATAAAGCAGTTCCTAGGAAAAAACATATATATATATATATATATATATATATATATATATATATATACACAGATATACACTTATGTATATGTATATATGTGCATATGTATATGTAAGTGTATATATATATATATATCTCCATACACACACATGATTAAATGAACATATAAAATAAATGCAAAGTCATTTCATGGAATGAGAGTTCACCAACAAGGGGAGATCAGGAACAACCATAAAAGTGGTGCTTGACTTTAACTTTGAAAGAGTATAGGGATTCACCTCCCCCAATTTTAGTTGTCTAGTCAAATTTAAGTTGTTGTTATACATTAGTCAATTTTCCAAATCCAAAAATCAACTTACACTTGGATTTTCACACCACAATCTACATTTCAATATTTAGCTCAACAAAAAGTGCAATAAAATAAAACATAAACTGAGAAACTTGGTCACTATAATCTGGAAAGGCAGAATGTAAAGTTTTTCATTTTAATCAGTTCACTTCCCAAGGAACAAGCACTCTTCAAGATCAACTATTTTTAATGGAAAGTAATTATATGCTTATTTCTCCCAAGTCAAGGTTGATCTTTTATAAGAAATGTAAAACCAAATGCAAAAGGCATCCATTTCAAATGAAAAGCAAAAAGGAACAAAAACAACAACTGTGTAAATATGTTAGGACATTTTCATTCCAAGTTTGACAGCACATTTACTCAGTATAAAGTACACACCGAATTCAGCTTCAAACTTGACTTGCCTACCTGTTACTGACAAAGGAATTTGAGATCTTAGGTTGTCTTCAGTTCAAAGTGGACTGTTGATCTCATGGGAACCAAAGCTGATTCATTTTTGTGCATAGTGGAATGTGAAAACTTAAGGGAAGCAGGGACCCTAAAGTTCAATATTTACCAGGAAAACTACCTGATAAAAAAAAAAAGATGCTTCCATCCAAAGCTTACATATATTGCAAGTCAATTTGCTATTTTTAAAGTGTGAAGGCACCCATTCAGAACAATTTATTCCTGGAAAATTTTAGAAAACCAAATGTACTTGGATGCATCTAGCAAAAACTCATGCAGCACGACCATCTGAAGAAATGCAAGTCTCAGATAGAGCTGAAGGATGTAAAACATGATCCCATGGAGAAGCTGGATCTCATCTCTAACATAGAATGGGAATGGCATTTGACTGATGGTAGAAATCACCTGTCAAATTGGGAAGGGGGCAAAATTTGTCTTTGTCCTCAGAGCAATCCGTAGAATATGGAATGCAGGACTACCCTCAGTGGGTAGCCTGGTGGACCCTGCTTTGGAGAGTCAATCAAGGAGAACTGAAGAGCTAGTGTGCTGCTGGGGTGGGCATAAATATGTGGGGAAAGGCACAGCAGCTTTCTGAGATAATTTGCTCAGGTTCAGCTCTAAGGTGATACAGGATGAGTTAAAATATGTGATCGTCTTTATGTGAAATCAGAAGGGAAAGCAGGTAAAATTTCTTCTAAACTCAAATCTAGCTTATTTTTGTTTGAATTTTTTGGGTGCATGGGGTAGAAGGCGAGGGTGTAAGTGATGTACATCCTAAGAAAAGTTCATTACATTAAAATATTTGTAAATATAACATAAATGTAAGCATGCTGAATGATTTAACCACATATACTGTACATTCAAGTGATAATGCCACATTTTACTAGACCAGTGATTTCTCCAAAATGTATGTTATAAAATGTAGCATGCTATACTATTATAAATAAAAGAAAATTAATAAATAATTTTGCTTAATACACATTTTACTTGCTTGACATATGTAGCAGGTATAATATGTATAAAATAAATAAATTAAATAAATTAAAGTTGCTTATTATATATGGGTACTTACTCCAAAACCTGTCAGACCTTGAAGAAAACTCATAGAAAACATCTACTGTAACCGAAGAGACATAGAGCATGAGTGAGGTGCCCAGCTTTTTGATAGCATTGCCAATTTGATGTTTGAGTTCTGGGATCCCTTATAGCAAATATTCTGTGGTTCTTATGAAGCTATTAATAAAAAATTCTTCATAATCAGAACTATTTTATGAAATACTTGCCAAACATCTTCATTCCTTTTCAGACTCAATGTTGTTCTTGCCTTTATAACATAAAGGTGAACTCCATCAAAATAAAAAAAAAAATAAAATGATGTATTTTATTGGAAAAGAAACTCAGACACAGTCATGAAGCAACTTCCAAACTATAATGATGCTCAGTCCACCAGGGCTTCAGTCAAGAATAGACTCTCCAGCCCAGGCCCTAACCACAGGACTGCTCTGCTAGTCTCTGACAATGTCCGCAGGGAGTAGAAGGAAAAAAACTCTAAAGAGCAAATCTACTCAGGGTCCTTCCCACAGATGACGTCACCATGTATAAAAATCTCTATGTGTGATGTCATGCAAGGACATAGGATTGAGTCAAAGGACTGGTGTTGAAAGCAGGTTTCTGCTCCTTATTCCCTGTCTAGCCTTGGATAAGTCACTTCTTCAGGAAATGTCATTGTCTATAAAATAAATAGATTTGATGATCTCTGTGCCTCCTGTTTTAAATCCTACTATTCTAATGGTAACTTGAGTTAGAAGTAGATTTTGTGTAAAAGTCTATATGTGTGTATATAGAGGCATCTATCTATGTCTATTATTTCTGTGTCTGTATCTCTGGCTATGTTTGTGCCTATGTCTATGTCTGTGTCTATGTCATTTATCTGTAGGTAGGTAGTGGACACAGTTCTGGGATTGGAATTAGATAGACCCAGGTTCAAATATGGGCATCTAGGTAGTTCAGTGGATAGAGTACCCAGCCTGAAGTCAGGAAGACATCTGCCTGAGTTCAAATCTGATCTCAGACACTACTAGCTGTGAGCCTGGACAAATCAATAAACCCTGTTTGCCTCAGTTTTTTCATCTGTAAAATGAGCTAGAGAAGGAAGTGGCAAACTGCTTCAGTATCTTTGCCTAGAAAACCCCAAATGGAATCATGAAGACTGGGACACACACGACTAAAATTTATGAGCAACAATCGAAAATTCAAATCCAGCCTCAGACATTTAGTAGCTGTGTGACGCTGGGCAGTTCCCTTGACCTTTCTCAGCTTCAGGTTTTTTATCTAGAAAATCAGAAAAAAAGTTACTTCATTGGGTTGTGAGAATCAAGTGAGATAACATATGTAAAAGTGTTAAAGTCTATTTAAATCCTAGTTATTATTTCAATGTATTTTTATAAGCATTCCAGTGATACGAGAAGGATGCTCTGAATAGTATTTAGGAAGTGATTATATTAAGTCTGACTCACTGAAGACCACATAGCGATGATTGCTGGGTTGCCAGTAGAGAAAAGAAAACACACACACACACACACACACACACACACACACACACACACACACAAAAGGAGAGCGTGTTAGGGGAGGTGAGAAAATCAGATTTAGCAGAGGGAGAATGAGATTCTCCCCGGTCCTACTCATTACCAAGTGAATATGTTTACCCCTCTTTATGCACTTTAGGTCATTCTGATGCTAGGGGCAACGGCATGATTCAGGCGCTCGTCTGGGCAGCTTGGCAGAGGTCTGCAGAATTTCCCTGGGAGCACTCAGGCTCTGCCAGTTCACACAGTGAGCTCTGCAGCTCAATCACAGCACTGTCTGCTTTGATGGAGTCTTTCTATATGCATGTGGAGCAGCCTCACACAAGAGGACCTTAGAAGAGAAGTTGGCCATTAGCCCTGCTGTGGCTAAAATTATTTGAAAGAGGTGGTAAAGGGAAGGAAGGAGGGAAGAAGAGAGAGAAAGACACAGAGATAGAGACAGAAAGACAGAGACAAAGAGACAGAGAGAGAGACACAGAGACAGAGAGAAGCAGAGACAAAGAGACAGACACACAGAGAGAAACACAGAGAGAGAATGAAGGGGGAGGGGCAGGGCCAGAGGGATAGAGACTGAGAGATAGACAGATGAGATAGAGAAAGACAGAGACACACAGAGAGACAGAAAGAAACAGAGACAGACAGAGAAAGACAGAGAGAGAGGCAGAGATACACGGAGAGAAAGACACAAAAAGAGAGACACAGAAAGAGACAGAGAGACACAGAGATAAGCAGGGCCAGAGGAACAGAGACAGAAATACAAAGACAGACAGATGAGACAGAGGCAGAGAGAGGAAAGATATTGTTTTAAAAAGTTAATATGTGCATATAACATTTGTCCTAGAGTCAGGAGGACCTGAGTTTAAATTTGACCTTAGACACTCATAGCTGTGTGACCCTGAGCAAGTCACTTAACCTTGATTGTCTCAAAAAAGTAATTGCTATAAGGTGAACTGTTGTACTTCTTTCTTTTTTTATTTCGTCCTCTTTCCTCCCTTTCTTCCTTTATACAGCACCTGGCACATAGTAGGCACATAGTAAATACTGGTTGATTGACTTTTTTCTATCTTCTTTTTTTTCCTTCCTTTCTCCCATATTAAAGGTTCAGTTAAATAGGACCTTTTAACTCCAAACTTCAGGGAAAGGTTGTCTTCAAATTCCTTCTAAGGTGAAAGAGAAAGCCCGGGTTGCCCCAGAGTGCCTAGAGTCGGAAAGCATGCACTCCTTCCATGAAAGGCCCCCAGAGACCTGCTCCTACAGCAGTCTGAATTCAGTGGGCTTTTTAAAATAATAAGAGAGTGGCTGAAAGAGGCATTCGGCATCAAGAGGAGGAAGCCTGGGCCTTCAAGTTAGAATTCATGAACTCCAAACCATTTGGGCAAGCCAAATTTTCCTCATCTGTAAAATGGAGATGATATTTGTAACGTAGGGGATCTCAGCCTGGGATCCTCAAAGATTTTTATGTATATTTTCATTACTATATTTCAATATAACTGGTTTATTTTATAATCCTATGCATTTAAGGACATTCTTTTTATTGGAGTCCACAGGCTTCACCCAGACTGCCCAAGGTATCCACGACACAACAAAGATTAAGAACTGGAGGCAGATAGGTGGTGGAGAGAATACCAGCCCCAGAGTCAGGAGGACCTGAGTTCAAATATGACCTCACACAGTTACTAGCTGTGTGATCCTGGGCAAGTCACTTAACCCTAATTGCCTCCAAAGGAAAAAAAAAAGTTAAAAATTCTGCTTTAATGTCTATCCTACAGATTTAGGAGAATCTCACAGCGTAATATATAAAGGACTAATTTCATCTGAAAGCAGTACATAAAAATTAGCTCTGATGATTAAGACATAGGCACATACTAGCTCATGTGTCCATAGGCACATCACTTAACTTCTCAATGCCTCAAGAAGTCCTCTGAGATTAGAATTCACGGATGAAATGTTATCTGCATTGGTGGAGAGGGTTTCCATACTAGGAGTTCTCTGTGTCAATGAAATCATAGACCCTGGCAAAAATAGCTTAATAGAGAAAGAAACTAAGGGTTTAAGAGGTTAAGTCACTTGCCCATAGTGTCATAGCTAGTAGGTGTTAGTCAGGATTCACATCAGGATCTTCTGATTTTAAGTTTAGGGCTTTTCCCAATATATCTTGCTGAGGCTGTTGTAGTAATATAATTTATGTAGGGAAAATTTGTAGTTTGATAGTTCAATTCTTCATGAAAACACTTTGGGAGGATTTCTTGGCAAGGATATTGAAGTAGTTTGCCTTTTCCTTCTCCAGCTCATTTTACATATGAAAAAACTGAGGCAAAGAGGGTTAAGGAACTTGCCCAGGGTCACAGCTAATACGTGTCTGAGGAGGGATTTGAACTCAAGTCTTCCTGACTCGAGGCCTGGCCTTAAATCTTCTATACCACCTAGCTATCCCCATGGGAGAAAAACACCCAAGTCAATTTATGATCTCAGTGATTCCAGTTTCCTATAAGGATGCAAAATATAACATACTGATGCCTGCTTAGGCCTTACTGACTCTGGGGCCAGCCCTCAACCCACTACAGAAGACAAATGCTTCCCCTATCCATTATTAATAATAATATTTACATAGTGCTTTAAGTTTTGCAAAGCACCATACTAATATTATCTTATTTGAACCTTGCAATAACCCTGAGGTCATTTTACAAATGGGGAAACTGAAGCACATAGAAGCAAAGATGCTTGCCCAGAGTCGTTAGAAAGTATCTGAGGCTGAATTTGAATGCAGGTCTTCTTGATTCCAGTGCTTTATCCACTGTGTCACTCCACTGCCTTATTTTATACCTGAAGAGTCATCATAATTTACATTTATATGATATCTTAAGGCTCACAAAGCACTTTCCATAAAACAACTCTGTGATAAAGGCAATGTAAATATTATTATACAAATGAGGAAATTAAAGTTTAGACAGGAGGACTGATTTGTCCATTGTCACAAAACAGTAAGTGGAGATGGTATTGGAATACAAGTGTCTTGGCCAAAGAGTGGTCCTTTTTTCATTATACCATTGAGCTACTGCTAATATTTCTAATAATTGCTTCAGTGAATATTTCTAACAATCAGGCATTGTTCTGTTTAGATATGCTTTTTTGCTCTGAATTTTAATCATATTACTCCCTTGCATTTATTTGGTATTCCCTGAAGATTTTTATAGTTCTTAGTATAGGGCAACACTTTGTAGCATGGAGTTTTTTTCTTCCCTAGATGCTCCTGGATCTCCCAAGGATAGAGGGAATGCAGATAGAGAAGTTGGTCAGGAAGTATAGGGAGAGGGTGCTGATGGGGAAGTTCATGTCTTGAACCCCAGGAAGGGAGGAAACTTACCAGCAGCTTCTAGGCCTTTCTCTTTGAAGTTCACTGGTATTTTAAACGCTATATTGGGAATGTAGGGGAAAGGATCGCTAGAAGTTATCATATCCTGAACTACCCCATTATGTTCTGAAATGATCAGGCCCGTCATGATTTACTGGTTTAGGACATCTACTCTAATAAATTCTATAGCACATTTTACATGAGGACCAAAAATTGCAAAATGTTTTCTAGCATTGCAGATTCATCCATCCATAGAGGGTCAGCTATAAATGCATGAGTTATTCTCTAAAGAAAATGAGGAGGCTGCTCCAGTGTCTGAGAGCCCAGAGTCTATCGATTCTCAGACCTGAGCTGTGGTGGAGAGTGACAGTGGAATTGAGTCCATGTTTGCCAGCAGGCCTCAGTATTGACCTCGGGGCTTTCCCACCATGGGGGCTGAGGAGAAGTTTGGTTCCCTGGTTCATGGAGCTCTCGCTTTCTCAGTAAGAGCTGCCAATCAGGGTGTCAATTAGTGACAGCTATGGCAGGGTGAGTTGTGCTAAAGATACCGTCTTGCAGCACACACCAGGAACCTGGCTGAACCCTATTTCATTTCCTACATATGCTTATTCTCAGAAGCCAGCACCTTTTCATAATGGCTTTGGATTAAGATTAACTCAGACCAGGCTTGAATTGGTGACCCTGAGGTGAAAGACCCTGAGCCCTTTTGAATTCTCTAGGCCTTATTATTTTCTAGATTTCACGAAACTTTGGAGATTGAGATTTAGTCTCTGCCGTAAAGCTTTCTCTTCTTAAAAAGCAATTATTTTCTTTTGACTGCACATCCTCAAAGAACAGATTTAAATTATAAAACTAGTAAAAAATATTTAACCAGAGAATTAACATCCTATATTAAGTTAATTAAATTTTTTAAAAATAACTTTTACCTGGGTATAGCAACCATGTTTTTGGGAAGATACACATCAACATTTTGTATTTAGCAGATAACATGTTTTATCTAGCATGACTCATAAAATCAGAAAGACAGAAGTGACCTTTAAGATAAAGTAGTTCAACTAATTCAATTTAGTTCCATCGACATTTATTAAATACCTACTGTGCTCAGAATCCGTCAAGTGTGAAATATTTCTGCCCAACAAAAAGCAATGCACCAATAAGCTGTTTCTGGTTGGGCCAATAGCTACCCTCTTCCCCAAGGCCTTTACATTGATAGAGAGCTTTAGAGATTAGTGTTTTCCCCTGTGTGAACACCCCTAATAAGTGTTAGAGTTGAGACTTAAAAATAGTTAAGTCCAATAACAATGTATTTGTCACTACAGCACCCAGACTCCCCTCATAATTTATGTGGATTCCTAAAAATATAATTTAAAGGACTTTAAATTGAGAAAGAAAGGAAAGGGAAAAAATTACCCACAGATACCCATCATTTCCAATTAGAAGTAGTAATAAGAACAACTTGTGTTGATATAAGACTTTAAATCTGGAAAGCAACATAGTATAGAAATTTGTTATATATTAATATATCATGTAAATGTTATATGTAATTATATTTTATATATTATGTATTAAAAATACATTTTATGCAGTATTATTTTTCTAAGCATGTTATACATATAATGATACGTGATATATAACATATTTTGATATAATTGAATTATGTAGTATTATGTAGTTTTAACATATAGTATCATGCATGGTAGTCTCTACATGTTATAAAGTGCTTCTATATACTTTGCACTCCACAACAATACTGTGAGATAAAAGCAGTAGATATTATTATGGTGCTTAGGATACTGTTCCCACTGAAAATGTTTGTCTTTGACTCCTTATTATCTTCAATTTCACTAAATTACAAAAAAGGCACAGTATTCATTAGGCTTTGTAATTTTTTTTCCTGAGCAAAGTAACATTTGCTACCTGTCAATAAATGGATCATTGGATTGCCTAAAAAAACAAAACAAAACAAAAAAACTTGTGTGACTGTACCTACTGTTGATAATGATTACGTTAAAGATGTTTTAGGATTAGATTATATCTAAGTGATCTATGAAAGATAAGGGGAATTGAAATTAAAATTGATCCTGTATCATTCATTTATTGAACCTATTTGCATTAGGCTTTGTGATGGAGAAGGAAAGGTAAGCTATATTTATTTTGCTATGCAAACAAGATCTTAGCAGTAGGGAGTGTAGCATGGGATGAAATTCCACGAGGGAAGTCAGGAGAAATGAGAAGAAGAACCTCAAGTAGAATAGGGCAGCTGGGAGGTACCAACATCTGCGGGGGGGGAGTGGAGGATATTCCATTTCTTCCCTAGTGAATGGGCACTGCTTCCTCTGTGTTGTGTATCAAAGACTGACACTGCTGGGTCTAGTTCTGTGTAATCATCTGTTATTACACACCATTATGGGGGGAAGAAGAGGAAGGCACTTTGAAGGTGATGAGCTATGATCACTGGCTACAGAATTCAGAAGAGGAATGGGATGGGATTGAATAGTACTTTTCCTTCCACAATACACCATCTCCCCTCAACTGCTTGCTTTCTTCTACCTTCCCCTGTCTCTGAAACACATTTCTCCAACTGTCTTTCTCCATACTCTCATCCCAATCCATCTTGGCTCCATGCTTTCCAAATCTATACCCTCACCTGCCTTGAGGAACTCTCTTCTGTTGGCAGTGAAATCTCCATCTTGGATTTTTTGCTGTTATACCCCTTCATCTATTGGTGCTTATAGTTTTCTTCTGAAGACAAAAGATTCCTTGGAACCACCCTAAGACTAGCTTCTCCTTCTCTTATACCACTGACATAAGGGGCCAGCACGAGGAATGTATAGATACCCAGGTCTTTGTGGTTGTACCCTCCTAGCCACTCTTGCTCTTCTCCAATAAATTCAGTACATGTTTCAGTCTTCTTTCCCACCCCAACCACTGTCCTCTTCACAAACCCAAACATCTCTCTCTGTCCAATCAGCACTCATACCAGCCTAAGGAGCAGAATTCCTAGTAATTTTTCTGATAGGAAACTCTTAAGAAGAAAATTCTGAGAGGAACAATTCTGAGGAGTAGGAGGAGCAAGAAAAATCTCTCTAGAAACTGATGCTATGGATTGATATGATGAACTCAATAAATAGCTTAGATTTAAAAAAAATAAATATGACTAAATCAGGATGCTTTCACCCTTACCTCTAACAAATTTATGTAGTACTTTGTGTAGCCTTGGATAATGTCTAGCTCTAGGTTCCAGACAACCATGTGGAAGTTTGGGGGCCTGCTTCTGGTCATGTTTGACTCATCACTTTCAATAGGAAATGATGTAAGTATGTGGCCACCTTTTTCTCTTTTGTATTTATTCTTTCTTTTTTCTTGGGTGAACATGTATCTAATGGAGGGACATATCGACTACTGGTGAGTGACCTTGTAAGTTCCAAAAAGTCCATAGAGCCTGGGAATGTAGAATGCTTCTTCAACAGAGAGATAGACCATCAATGAGAGGACTGGAATGATCCTGTGTGATTTACCAACAGACAACACCTGGAGTGGTTAGGACAATGGCAGGCCAAAGTGAAGTGTAAAATAACTAATTACCTGGAAGTAGGTTCTGGTAAGGCTTATATCTTCAGCTCTGAGCTGATTGTCACTGTAGTTATGTGTTAAATGACTGAATTATTTTATAATTTTTCAGTTAATGAGTGTTGATACTTTCTATGTTTAGTATTTCTTTATGCATAGTAACAAAACACCTATCCCATAACTGATTCATAGAGTACACTAGGTATCTACTCTCCCCTCCTCTTGAAGAACAACTTAGATTTGTGATCCTTTACTTTTACTATAATTAGCCTCATCCCCAGGGTGGGGACTTATTAATGAGACTACGGATTCTAAAACAGAGAGTGTAACACCCTTAATTAAAGATCAACATTTCCCAGAACTGAACCTGGTCCACAAACCACAATGGTTAGGTACAGAACTGGGAGAGGGCGAAGTGCCCAGATTAGCTGAGAGGCATCTCAGGGCTCGATAAAGAAAACTAAAATGTGAAGCAGGTAATTGAATTTGGAGACAAAGTGGAGCAGGGTCTTGGTAAAATTAAGCTGGGTTTTCTAAAGTTCAGAATGAACTAAGGCTGGTCTGGAAGGAAAAGGACAATAGAAAGGGTAGGACTTAATTTTTTTTAAGTTATATTGGGGAAAGAGGATAGAAGAAAGGTTAGAAATTCTGCTTGGGGCAAATGAAAGAATGAAAACATGATGGAGAGCAGGTCTAGGTTTCCCCGCTTCCCTTCAGTGAAAAGATCATCCTCCTCTGCTGAGAAAAGACAATACAAGTTTAGCACCATTACTTTCTCTCCATTACCTGTTACCATCATGAAGAGATAGGAAAAAAAAGCCATTTATTAAGTACTTACTATTCTACATGCATGGAGGCAGCTAGGTGACTGAGTGGCTGGGCTTGGAGTCAGGAAGACATGAGTTCAAATCCAGCCTCAGATACTCACTAGCTGTGTGATCCTGGGCAAGTAGTAACCTCTGTCTTAATCCAGTGGAGAAGGAAATGACAAACCATTGTAGTATCTTTGCCAAGAAAATCCCATATAAGGTCACAAAAGAGTCTGATATGACTGAAAGATTGAATAACAAATGCTATGGGATTACGAATACACAGGCCTTTAAATATCTCTGCCTTCAAGGAGTTTACATTCAGAGGTGATAATCTTGCTGTACTCTATCCTTATCAAACCATAACCAGTATATCATGTTCAGTTCATAAAAGGAGCAATGCTTATAAAACTGGAGAAAATCCAGAGAAGGACAATTATTACAGTGGAGAACCTGGGGGCAGGGGTATGCTGGCATGTGTTTTAACAACTGGCTCTCTAAAAGGAAAAAAATGTATGCAGGGCACGAATTTAGTCGACATTATTAATAGTTTCTGTTCACTTTATTAAGTCTACACAATCAAAAACTCAATAAATCAAGTCCTATTTGTAGCCTCCACTGATATCCAAGGTGTAAATGCTCACACTGAAAATTTCACAATCCTGTCTCACCAGCCAGTTTAAGCTGGTTCCTGCACACCCTTTGAAGGTAATGTCACCTGAAAGAATTGCGGATGTTTATGCTGGAGAAGGGAAGACTTGGGGGAGGGGGAAACAATATGATCACTATTTTCAAGTATTTGAAATGCTTTTTGTGTGTAAGAGAAGTAACAATTATTGTATTTGGTCCCAAAGGGAAGAACAAGAAAGATAAAACAGAAATGGCAAAGAAACAAATTTAGACCATGTCAGGAAAAAATTTTTTCCCAACAATTGGGGTTATATTATCTAACAATGATGCTGTAGGAAGATAGGTCTCCATTCTTTCACAATAAATCCCAAAGAGATTAAACAATATAAATATTTTTAAACGATGAAATATAGGGGAAAATATACAATTTTATATCTTTCCCAACTGTGGCTAGGAAATGAATTCGTAACTACTATGGCATGTAGATTATCACAAAGGGCATGTAAAAAAGTAGAAAAAAATTGAGTCTATAGAAGGAAAAGCTTTTCGTACAAATGCGATCAAAACAGCTAAAATAGAAACAGAACACTGGTTGGGGAAAACTCTGACTTTAAATCTCTCTGAAAAAGTCTAACTTCTGGTCTCTCAATGAACAATAGATTTGTGCAATGAGATATTCCCTCACATACATGAGCATATGGAGAAAGGAGAAATACAAATCATTAGCCATCTGAAAAATTATTCAAAATCACTAATAATCAGAAAAATGCAAGATAAACAATACAGCTCTGAGGTATTTCCTCACACCCATAAAATCAGCAAAGGTGGTAAAAGAAATGGAAAATGTGGATGTTAGAGGGGATTCAGGATGACAGGATGCTAATTCAAGACTGGAGCTAATTCAAGACTGTGGCAACTTGGTCCAAATGATGAGACAGCATGCCTACAATGTTGCAGAGGAAAGCAACATTAAAAATCAACAAAACTTGCCACATACAATGACCCATATTCATACCAGATTTTTAAAGACCAAGTACATATCCTTCCTTTTTTCTTAATAAATTATAAAAGTGGAAAATGGAATAAATTGTCAATTGTAATAATCTTTTAAATTGGTTTTACTTTACCTGTTTTCAATGAAATGTATTTTGTGGGAGTTTCGTGTGTTTGTGGGGATGTTTTGTTCATGTCAAAATGTATCAATAAAAATGTTTTAAGAGACTAGAAGCAAAAATAAGATTAAATGTCATAAATAACTAGGACTCCTCCAGTTCCTCATTTAGTTCACACAGCTCCAAAACAGTAGGTCCTTCTGATCTTGGAATTTCTCAGTATCCTGACCCCACCAGTATCATTAACCTACTCAACCTTACCTTTTGCTTTGATCAAAAACTTTAATCGCACTTTTCCTTTAGTGACCCCTTTCATTACTATAGCAATTAAATGGCTGAAGCAGACTCATCTTTCCAACATCTGGATGATATTATCACCTTCTTTCTTATTCTTCAAAATCTGGGTCCTAGAATGACCTAGAAATCTAGCATGGATTCCTTGGAATGGTATCTGTGATAGAAAGGGGAAAAAATTGGAAAAGTGCCCAGGGATGGGCAATAGGACAAATGTCTGGATTCAAGTCCCTATTCCGTCACTAATTCTGGGACCTTATCCAAATCACATCGCCTCTCTTGGCCTTGGTTTCCTTGTCTGCAACACAATAAGGTTAGTCTAAATCATAGATTCTTAGCCTGGAGTTTGCGGACTTTGAACAGTATATATTCTAATAACTATATTTCAATATAGTTGATTTCCTTTCTAACCCTACCTATTTTATGCACTTAAAAACAATATTTTGAGAAGGGCTTCACTAGGCTGCCAAGGCTAATGCCAGCACAATTCCTGACACAAAACTGATAAGAATCTGCAATCCATGCGATCGCTAAGGTCCTTTCCAGCTCTAAAATATGATGAATCTAAAAATCATCAGATTAGGAGTTGTTAGCATGATGACTGTTCAGTTACCTCCAAAGTTATTTTATATTTTCATTCACATCCAATTCTTCATAATCCATTTGGGACTTTCTTGGCAAAAATTTTGGTTTGCCAAAGATAAATGGTTTGCCATTTCCTTCTGCAGCTCATTTTACTGATGAAGAAACTGAGGCAAACAGGGTTTAGTGAGTTGCCCAGGTTGTACAGCTAATACATGTCTGAGACCAGAACTGAGGAAGATGAGTCTTTCTGAATTCATGGTGGGCACTCTATGCACTGCATCCCCTAGCTGCCCCACCAAAGTTCTATTTCATCCTTTAAATTTTTTTTAAAATGGATGCCTGTGTCTGGAAGCCTTAAAATCATTGGGGAGCCCTACTATTTAAACAGAGAGATCAGTCTCCCAAGTAGTACTTTCCTTCTACTTCCGTGAGTCAGTTAGAAACACCTCCAAGATACCACCCAGACTCGTTTCTATACTAACTCATTAACATTTTGAAAAGGCCCCTGGGGACCTCAGATCCAGCTTCCAAGCTGTGTCAAGCAAAACGACCTATGGCAAAGATCAAAATATTGCTCAGCCAAGCAGCCCCCAAGTCCCCAAGCTTTAGAGAGAGGCCTGCCGTGCTGCTCCAGTTTCATTGCAGTTGGTTAATTCTTCATCATCCGGGTGGCATTTTCTCTTTCTTGTTATTGTGGATTTTGGCTTCCCTGTTGCAGTTGTATGGCCTTGCCCAGTCTGACATGAGCTGCTTGAGAATGTAAGGGGTGGGGGAAGGAGACTGATTTAAGGAGGAAAGTAAATATTACACCAGCAAGAAAAAGTCAAAGAGGCATTGTCTTCCAGAGAATTTTGACAGACAAATGGAGGATCCCAATCAAAGCCCTTTCAAAATATGGATGCCTGGGGAAGACGGTAGCTGTCCCAGTACTCTCAAAATCCAAACCAGTTCACTCCTTGAAATATAGGCGAACTCTATCACACCTGTAACCCCTCCTCCCCAAAAACCTCCCAGCAATTTTCTGCAAGGAATATTCAAAACCAAAATAATTGTTAGCCCTACACTATTGAATATCAGAGCTTGAAGAGACTCAGAAATCATTTCTACCTAACTCCCTCATTTTGCAAAGTAGGAAACTAAAATTCTAGGGAAATAAATATGCCCTAGGTTGAGAGAGTTGAATCCCCAAGCTAGATCTCTTGGTTCTCAGATTAGACAGACCCTTGTCAGAAGCCAGTCGACCACATTACATTGCCTCCCTAACCCCTTTTAATTTAACTGTATTGCTATGGCTTTCTTTTTGCCACCTCACCAACTTTCTTCAACGCCTAACATTGCAATTGTGTCAAATATGGATCGAGTAAAAAGAAGGCCCCCCCCCCCGCCAATATATATACACTTCTGCAAAACAGCAGTAGTAGCAACATAAATACTATGTTTTAATAGAAGAGTGATTCTTTCATTTAACCCCTAGAGCTTTCAGTTACTATGGGGCAAGGTGACTCAGGCACCCATTGGGGCCAGTAAATAATTGAACAGAAAACTGTAACAGGATTGGGGAATCTGCAGCCTCGAGGCCTTGTGTGATGTTATAGGTCCTTGGATGCGGCTTTTTGACTGAGTCCAAGTTTTATAGAGCAAATCCTTTTATTAAGGGGATTTGTTCTGTGAATGAAAGTTAGCCTCAGTCAAAGGGCCACCCTTGAGGACCTAGAGTGTCTTATGTGGCCTAAGGGCCCACGGATTCCCCACCCTTGGAGGATGTTTCACACATCATGATTAGAGGTAAATTTTTCCTTGCTTCTTATGTGTGTGTTTGGGAGCAAGGGTTTATTCAAGCCTACAGGAGTAGGGTAGGTGGGTGGTTAGGAAACTGCTAATATAATTCACATGTACAAAAATAAAAAATAAATTTTAAGGTTCAATCTACTGCCAGTTTAAAGGGGTGTTGTGTATAGGTAGGTTGGAATCAGTCATTTAGAAATACCCCTATTCAACAGCACAGAGCAATAGGTGACCTGAACTATTCTGTATCAACAGAACAGATAGAAGGAAATCTCAGAAGGCATTTCTACTCCTCTAATAAAAATAACAACTCACATAGATGTGGTGCTTTAAGGGCTTACAAAGCACTTTCCCCCCAACATCTATGAGAGGCAAATAGTACAAATGTGATTGCAGTTCAGAAAACTGAGGCCCAGAGAGGTTAAGGGCCTCACTGTGGTTCATACAGCTAGTACAGAAAACTCATACTTACCTTTTACTTTAAGGTTGACAGAGCGATTTCCTTTTAAGAGTTCTGTGAAGTAGGGAGGACAAGTCTTAATGAATTTATTTTTTAAAAAAGAAATTAAGACTTAAGGAGACAAAAATTTGTTTATGGCCAAACAGTCAGGATTCGAACCCAGATCTCTGAGTTGGGGATCCAGAACTCTCTGTGATATAGTGTAAACTATAGGATGCCATTAAAACAAAACAAAAAATGCCTAACCAGGAGGGGTGAAAGGATCACAGACCAGGATGCTGGACTTAGGAACGCTGGCATTGCATCTATGGCCTTAGCAAGTTTCTGAGCTGTGCTTTATTTCACTTGGGTCACTTAAGCTTTAATGAAAAAATACTCCCAGCATATGGTCAGCATTCAGTAAGTATTTGCTAATATTAATGACTTATGTATCCCCAAAGCCCCTTCATAGCAAATCCAGCCAGAGCCAAAACCTGCACTGAGCCAAAGACATTCAATGCCCTGGCAGGAAACTAACAAGATTTGGTACAATTTGCACATAGCAAAAACCCCCGCTAACATCCCAACCTAAGAACCCCAGATCTCCCCAGAGCAGGCACCCATCCCCAAGGTCCTCCCTCCTCAGCTTGCCTTGCTGGAGGGTTTCCATTCTATTTCTTTGTTTAATGGTGGAGTACAACTCTCCTGGTCTTTCACAAGATAAACAGCCTTCTAACTTTGTTCTCCTTTGGAGAGCATAAACAAAGGGACCCTTCAGGTCCTCAATGGAAGATAAACACAGATTCATAAAAGAAATAAACTCAGAGGCTGCCCTGAGGAACAAAATGAGAAAAATAAAAGGCCGGGGAACTTTCCAGGGTCCATCCACATCTGCAAGGATGTTAATAGCCCTCCTGGAGGGCCATCTCCCAAACTTCCTCTTTGAAGAAAATGGGAGCCTCACCTGCTTCCAGGCCTGGTTTTTACAATGCCCAAGTGTTTACAGTGAGGCTGTTTGTGAATCACTGGCCTAGCTGGTGCCTGGGAATGTGGGAATCTCCTCCTATTCTTTCTCTGTCCCTCCCTACCCCATCATGCAGTCTATAATCACTTACTGACACTCATTTTGACCCTTCTAAAGCACTCAGTCGACTCCCTCGTTTGAGCCCCATAAGAATCCCCTGAGGAAGGATTGGTATGACCTTTAACCTTTTATAGGACCCAGTAAAAGTCACATTTTCACCATTTTCCAGGTTAGGAAATGAAGAATCACAGCCAGTTGATTTGAACACCCTGTGTAATAAGTAACACAAATATTTTATCCTGATTTAGTTTTTTCATTTTCTTCAGATAGATCAATCAGTAAACTTTGGTTAAACCAAACACTATGTGATTTCATTGGTGTAGGGAACTCCCAGTGAAGAAATTCCATTTATCATTTATGGAGGTCCCATAACTTTTCAATTGGTAGTTTTAGAGAATTACCTGGAACAGCAGAAATGAACTGATTTGGCCAGCATCACAAAGCGAGTATGAGTCAGAAGTGACTTGACTTCAGGTTTTTTCTATTTTCTATTTCTATTCTAAGGCTAGCTTACTTTCTCTTGTTCTACCCATTCTTTTCCCATTTTACAGATAAGAAATAATAGGGAACTCACATTGCTACTGCATTTCTAAGGTTTATCCATGCTTTTCTCACAGTAATTCTACAAGTTAGGTAGCACTGGAATGTATTAGGGTGTACTTCTTACCAGCTCCTGAGATGATTGTTAAATTTTCAGTGTGAGCTTTTATAGGTTGGAAATCTGCAAGTACTACAAATCAGGGCTTTACTCATTGTTTTGCTGATTGTCGAGACCTAAGAAAATGATACAGAAATAGCTAATGTAGATTAAAATTAAAAGTTTCTTGTGTACATTTTTTTTCAGATAATCCGTTGTTAAACTTTTATACGCACACTTCTGTGTACTGGTAGTATCCTCATTTTACACATACATTACATTAGAGGAAGCTAGGAAGTGCAGTAGATGGAGCACCTGACCTGGAGTCAGGAAGACCTGTGCTCAGATACTTAATCAAATACTTATTAGTCGAGTGAGCATGAGCAAGTCTGTCTGCCTCATTTTCTTTTTTTTTTTAAATATAAATTTATTTAACTCTTTACATTCACTTTCACAAAATTTTGGGTTCCAAATTTTCTCCCCACTTGTCCCCTCCCCACACCCCAATACAATGAGCATTCTAATTACCCATATCATCAATCTGCCCACTCTTCTTTCATCCCTCCCTTCCCTTACCCCATCTTCTCTTTTGTGCTGTAGGGCCAGATAACTTTCTATTCACCATTACCTGCATTTCTTATTTCCTAGTAGCAAGAACAATACTCAACAGTTGCTCCTAAAACTTTAAGTTCCAACTTCTCCCCATCCCTCCCTCCCCACCCATTCCCTTTGGGAAGGCAGGCAATTCAATATAGGCCATATCTGTGTAGTTTTGCAAATGACTTCCATAATAGTCATGTTGTGTAAGACTAATTATATTTCCCTCCATCCTATCCTGCTCCCCACTGTTTCTATCCTCTCTTTTGATCCTGTCCCTCCCCAAGTGTTGACTTCAAGTTGCTCCCTCCTCCCATGGCCCTCCCTTCCATCATCCCCCCCGCAACCTGCTTGTCTCCTTCTCCCCCACTTTCCTGTATTGTAAGATAGGTTTTCATACCAAAATGAGTG
>CM053773.1:65152017-65183536 GCA_028658325.1 Potorous gilbertii
TGGAAAAAGAGGTGCAAAAGCTCATTGAAGAAAATAGTTCTCTCAAAATTAGAATGGAACAGATGGAGGCCAATGACTTTCTGAGAAACCAAGAAATCACAAAACAAAACCAAAAGAATGAAAAAACGGAAGAGAATGTGAAATAAGAACACTTGTAAAGCATGGAGACTTTCTATTGCTTATCTATTAAGAAGTGCAATGTGGACAGTGAAAAGTGACCTGGCTCTGGAATTAATGGACATGAGTTCAAATTCTATTTCTGATGCTGGCTACCTGTGTGATCTTGGGTAAGTCACTGGCCCTCAGTTTCCTCATCCATAAAATGGAGGGGTTGGACTAGATGACCTCTAAGATCTTTCCAAGTCCTAAAGTTATGATTCTTGGTGTAGCTACATGACCAGCATATCATTTTTTTCTCAGATGATATCCTCTATTCTGTTTTTCTTGCATAATTCCTGTTCTTGCCCAACATATATCTCTCGACTTCATTGACCCTCTCAGTAATCCTCAATTGTATGCCCTTTTTTGGAGACTATAGAAATGCATAACTCATAGCTATACAACAATGCCAGGGGGGAAATCGTACTGAAGAGTTGGACCTTTGTTCCAGGGAGAAGTTTAGAGTTCTTAATAGAAATTTGGAATTTTGGTCTATCTTTCTGATCCTGCTCTTCTGAGCCCAATTTACTGCCAGTTTTCTATCTATCCAAGATAGATGTACTGATGGATGAGCCCTATTAATTGTCCATTCAGTTAAATACTATAGTCTGGATAATAGGCATTCTTCATTGACTTGTTTTATTTTTCTTTCATGGATAGCTCATCCCATTCTTTTGTGTACTTGTAGATCTCATGAAGGGGCTCTTCGTCCCAGGATTGTCATAATTAGCACAATTTTATCTACAAGTAGGATCATCAGGAAAACTTATTCGCTAATGGAAATCCCTCTTTAAGTTGGATTCTGTGCTGCATCTTCCATATGACAGTGGTGAACAGGTTTGTGAACATGTCTCATTTTATGCTTCACTTATTATTAATGACAGAAGATTGAAGCTGTCAATAACTATATGAAATGTACCCATCACAATAATTAAGAGAAACTCAACATAACTCTGGGGTTCTATCTCACACCTATTAGATTAGCAAAGTTGACAAAAATGGAAAATGAGAAATGTTGGAGGAGCAGAGCTCTGAGTTGGTTGATCCATTCTGGAAATCAATTTTGATTCATCTATTCCAGAAAACAGTTTAGAACTTCCCCTTCCAAATAACTAAGTTGTGCATACCCTTTGACCCAGCACTAAGATGACTTGGCCTATACCCCAATGAGATCAAAGAAAGAGGAAAAGGATCAGCCTCCCTATGGAGATACGATGGACTGAGGTTATAGACGGAGATATTTAGTTTGGGCACATAGCCTATATGGGAATTTGTTTTGCTCAACAGGAAATATTTATAACATTGACTTCATTCTTCTTTTATTTTTCAAGTGGGAGGGATTATTTGTTCATTGAGAAAAAAAGAATTTCCTAAATGGGGATTTGACTAACAAGGATATTTCTGTTATATTTCTTTCTTTTTTTTTTTTTTGGTAATTCAAAGCAATTTTTCATATGATTTGTTATACTTTGTAAATATTTTGGGAATGTTTTTTCATTTTTACTTATCTATTGGGGGATGAATTTGGGAGATTTCATTATAATGTAAAATTATATATGTATTTATATGTACAGAGAGAGATCCAGGCATATATTTGTTAAGTTGTCTAGATAGCTTGCATATCAAACATTTATCAGTAGTTTTTTTTTTTGTATACTGTCTTTATTTTACTTTAGAAATGTTTTATACACCAGAAAAGTGACATGGATAAATATGACAGAGTGCTACCATAGGAGACACTGTGACTTAGATGTTATACTTTTTTCCCAATTGATTCCAGTGTTCCTGGACCTACCATGTCTATGACTCTGGTTTGCTCTGGCCTTCAGTTCTGCTTGTTCCTTATGACTATATTATAGATAGTTGTCCAGGTTATTCACTCGCTTGCCACATTAGGTCCCTGTTAGGTATCTGCCTGTGTACCATCCTTTTTTTTTTCTTTTTTAAAATTTATTTATTTAACTTTCAACATTCATTTTCACATGCATATGAGACCCCTTATTTTTTGAGTTTTTATTTCTTTGTGGACATATACATCCCAGTGGAATAAGTGCAGGGCCTATCTCATTTTTGTGTTTTTACCTTCAGTGCCTACAATAGTGTCAGGCACAAAACAGGCATTTAAACATGCCTATCACGTGGCAGGAAAAGTTGCCAGACACTGAGGTCCTTACCTGAACTAAACTGCCAAACATTAAATCTATGCTTCAGAGGGTGCCACTCCAATGGGTTGGCCAGGGTGTTTGAATGCAAAATATATGCTTGTCAAAAAGACTATTTTATGGAGGACTCTCATTGGACAGGCCATCACATCATAGTCAGAAGAAACAATACAAGGACACTCTCAAAGTCTCCCTCAAAAACTTTGGAATTGATTGTGTGACATGGGAGATGCTGGCATAGGATCGCTTAGCATGACGAGCTAACATCAGAGAAGGTGCTGTGCTCTATGAGCAAAGTGGATCTGAAACATCTCAAAGGAAATGTAAGATGCACAAATTTAGAGTATCCACCCCAAATGTTCGCATGGACCATATGTGCCCAATCTGTGGTAGAGCATTCTGAGTTTGTATCGGTCAGATCAGTTACAGTCAGACACATTGAAACTTGACTTTATCATAATGATGTCATTTTAGTCCCTTTGAGAATGAAGGATGACAACCAACCACTGAGCGATAGATCAACAGTCTTTATTGAGTGGATTTTTTTTTTAAATTCTCAAAAAACAACCAACAGTGGAATCTTTCTTTACTTACATCTTCCAGTCAATTGTTTCATGGTAATTACGGATAGTAAAACATTGTGAAATATTTCTTGCCAGTGCCTTCCTTTTCCTTTCTAATATCCTCCTTACCATTAACTTCATTTTGTGGATAGAATGCTTTTGTAAACATTTTAGATAGCGATTTAGACATGTGGGTTGATAGCTATTACTGTTTTCACTTGATCATTTTTTGGTAGTATTAGGAAAGCCTCAGACTTTTTTATGCCTTTGCTATCTTTCACTCCTTCAGATACTTTGAGATCAATTCCTCAGTAACCTCAAAACTGTGTTGACTCCAGTGTAGACCTCCTTCCATACTTGGGCTATCTTTGCTGCTCTTTGGGTCTTGTTTTCTTCAGGACCAATTTCAATGACAGAGTCCAGAATCCAATGGCCTCACTGTGCTTGATGATGAAGAGAATTTGTTATAAAAACCTTTGTAGATCTTTTGCATTTTTTTGGTCTTTTTTCTGTCCTTCCAGTTTTGTTATTAAGTGCCCTCAGAACAACTTTAGTTAGATCTCACCAAGCTCTTTAAAGCTTGCTTTTTCTTCCACTGTTGCTTGTTGATTTATAAAGGGACACTGCTCAGAGCCTTCCACCATTCTTCTCCATAAACTGTCATATGCAAATTTATATTCTAAACTTGAGTTGTGCTGGGCCATCATATCTCTCTTATTGAAAAGATCAATGTGCTGACTGGTTTTTAGGCTCTTTTGTTCTCTTTGTTATGTCAGCTGATTTACATCACTTTAACCTCTACAAAAAACTGTTATTATCAATATCTCTGTTTTTCCTCCAATGATTTCCCATGGAAGAAGAGGAAAGAGATATCAATAACTTGTTCAAATAAGTCAGATTAGAGTTGCTTTTATTATACATTAGATATCACTTTCTCATCATTCTTCTTCTACTTTTATATTAGATTTTTTCTCATTATATAACTAGTTTGGTAATGATTTCGTTTTTTCTGATATTTGCTACTTACTACGTCTAGTGCTTTGCAACTCTTTTCCTAAAGAAATATCCATAATTTATATATGAGACTTCTGCATAATCTGTGAAGCTTTGGCTCCCCTTATTCCTTACTTTTGAATCATATTTTATAACATTTTCACTATCCTTACTTGTGGCCACTCATATGTTGAAGTCACTGATTATCAAAAGTACATGTTGATTTATTTTGGAGAGTTCTACCAAATTCTTTGTGGAATTTCTGAACCTTTCAATAGATGTAGGCATAAAAGTTGCAATCATATTTTGGAAATACCTATTATGAGTGTTGTAACATAAAATGAATAAGTGACCTGTAAAATTATGTTTTAGTTCAATTCAAAAACCATTTTTATCAAGTTCCTACTATATGCCAATCACTGTGCTGGGAACCTTGTTGCCTCTGGATGTATGATAGAAGCTAAATCTACCAATGCCTTTATTTGCCTTTTCAAGTAAAACATGTGAGCCATTCTTTCCTTTAGGAACTTACTTTGTCTGCTTCTTTTATCTATAAAAATAATGTCAAGTTTGATATAACTCCATTCCTCTATGTCAACTCATTGGACTAAATGCTGAAGCCTGCCTCTTGCCCAACATGTACATGAATAGTAATAGCTACCATTTAAATAGCATTTCGAAGGTTGCAAAGCATTTTACATGCATATTGTTTCTGATCTTCACAAGAACCCTGTAAGGCAGGTGCTATTATTCTTATTATACAGCTGAAGAAACTGAGACTGAGAAAGGTTACATCATTTATCTAAGGCTGTACAATTGAATAAGTGTCTATGACAGGATTTGAACTGTCTTCTAGACTCCAAATCCAACACTCTACTGTGCTGCTTGGTGGCCAAGAACCTTATACTCAGAGTACCAACATCCAATTTAACATTTAGCCCTCTAGGTCTCCTTATTGGCTTACTCTGTCATTATTGTTTCTGAAAAAAGAAGGGAATCATCTAGGACTGGTAGCTGTTCCATATTTTTATCTGGTTTCTTGGGGCACCAAGGCCGAAGATTTCAACACTCTCTGGTCACAAGCTTTAAATAATTAGGATGATCCTTGGAAGCAAATAGAGCTTGTACCTATACACAAAGCCTTTGCTACATGGTAGAACCTCCCAGAGCTTAGACCCAGCTGACAAATCTTTGGACAAATCCATGTCATCTCTGTGCCACCATAAGGCATGATGGATAACAAAGAGTACTACTACTACTTCTACTGGTACTACTACCATTACTTTTATTATCAGAATATATGGCAAAAAAGTGAAGAAAATTGGTCTTACAAGTCATCTTTTTTTGTTCCCACAAGAAATACTTGACATCTGTAATTTACATAATAGACTACATGTATATGATCTCTTTATCATTCTCCTCCAATATACTATGTAAGATAGGTAAAGCAAACCTTGTTTTCCCCGCTATACAGGTGGGTTTAGATGACAACCTCTTTTGTAAAATACTATGATGAGAGAGAATCCTGGAAAAATGGTGCAGTAGGTCAGAAAATTTGAAGTACTCAAGATTTTCCTCCACTAAAGAGATAAAATAAGACTTCCAGGTGAACATAGAGAAGTAAAAATAGATAAAATTAAGGACAAAACAAGAGACCTCCTGGGATAATCAGGAAAGATGTGAAGAAAAATCCCAGGATACACTTTAGTCTCTGTGAAGAGGAAACACTTCTAGGCTAGGTTAGCTGAGTTGGGAGACTGTCTTTTGGGGGTGGGGTAGGTTAAGTAATAAGAGGGCAAGGTAGTGGATAGAAGTAAGGTAGAAGAGTCAGGAGGAATAGAAAATAAGAGATATATACAAACATAAAAATAAAGATCCTGAGTAGAATTTATTAGGAGAAATATATGTCTATTATATTGTATGTATATATGTATGTATGTATGTATGTGTGTGTATCTATGCTTAATAACCTTGGGGGTGGGGCAGAAGGAAAAGGAAAGAAAGAACAAAATAAAACATCTACATCAGAGAAAAAAAGAAAACTTACAGGGGAGCAAAGAAAGGATGGCCACTTTTCAACATAATGCAGAGTATTTATTATACAGACTTTCTAGATATGGAAATTTATTGTTACATATTTGAATCCTCTCATGCTGTGCACATGTCATGATTTTTCTCTTTTCTTATTTTCTATTTAACTTTATAATATATTTCTTTTTCTTTCTCTATTGTCACATTCAAATTTCAGTATTTAAGTCTAAAATTTTCTTTTAAATGAAGAAAAAAATCCCACAGATGATATTGGAAGATTCGCCAGTCAGTTAATAGACTATATTTAATTAAGTTCCTACTACGTGCCAAGCACTGAGCAAAGTGCTAAGGTTATAAAGAAGGCAAAAGAAAATCCTTACCCTGAAGTTCCCAATCTAAGGACAAAGGCAGCTTGCAAGCAGCTAAGTACAGACAAGCTATATACAGGACAAATAGGAAGTAATCAACAGAGGGAAGGCACTAGACTAATACTGGTAAAGGCTTCCTGTAGAGGATGTTATTTTAGCTCAGATTTGAAGGAAGCCAGGAGATAGAGATAAGGAAGAAAGAGAACATTCCAGGTATGGGAGACAGCCAGTAAAAATGTCTGGGTTTGGGAGACATTCACAGAACAACAAGGAGGCCAGAGTCACTGAACTGAGGAATATGTGGACTGAGAGGGCTGCTACGAAGTGTAAGAAGGCTGGAAAAGTAGGGGAAGTGCAGTTACATTATAAATGACTTTGAATGCCAAACATAGGATTATGAGCAGTATCCCTTCATAAATTATCAAGACTCAGTGGAAGAAAATTCCCCTCAGTGGAATTTCCACTCAGTGCAAGTCTCAAGAAAGCTTACTGAGAGACTCAACCAAGTGCAAAGGTAAGTATAAATCTCTCATACTCTGAAATCCAGCCAAATGTGAATTCTTTCTGTTCCTTATACATGACTCACTATCTCTCCCTTTTATGCCTTTACTCTGTGCCATCCCATAGATCTAGAATGCATCCTCTCTTTATCCCTGGCTCAAGACACATCTCAGGCATCATCTTCTGTGTGAAGCATTTCCTGATAGTGCCCTCCCTCTCAATCTGCCTTACATTTAACTGCTTTGTATCTATTTATTTTCATTCACTTTATATGCTATATATACTTTACATATGCATTTACATTTATTATATTACAATATAAAATATAAACATCATATGATATATTGTCATATATTTATATTTATAAAATATATATTTATATGTATACTTTATATATTTATATACTGTGTGTGTGTGTCTGTGTGTGTGTGTGTGTGTATTATGTACTTGTGGTTTTCTCCCACTGAGGAGATAAGCTCAGTGAATGTAGTGACCACCTCATTATTTGAACTCATATCTCAAGGTCCTACCCCAGTGCCTGGCACATAGTAGGTGCTTAATAAATGCTTATTGATTGATTATAAGGGCAACAAAAAACAAACAACTGAAAGAGATCTGAAAAGATTTTTCTTTTAACAAACTTTTCCTTCTCAATAACAGTGGAGTCAATTCATTTAGATTATCACTTCACCATCCTGGATGTGGAGGAGGTAGAAATGATAGAGAAGAAAACAAAAATGAGGGGAAAACAGCTGGACCAGAAAAAGGACATGGTGGAGTTCTCTGCTGGAGGGGACCCAGTTGTGAGGGTGCAAATAGATTGAGTTACAAGGTATTTGAAATATAGAAAGATGCTAAAAGAACAAAAAAATCTTGGACCTTACAGAAAGGTTTCCAAAAATCAAATGATTGTACTGACCCACGTATCTATTTCCAAATCAGTACAAAATCTTTATGAGAAAAAGGATAATAAGTATATATGTATTGAGGGCATCCTTTGTGAAGATATTAGGGCAGTTACATGGCTCAGTGGACAAGGTGCCAGGGCTAGAGTGAGTTCAGATCTGGCCCTAGATACTTCCTAGCTGTGTGACCCTGGGCAAGTCACTTAACCCTGTTTGCCTCAGTTTCCTCATCTGTAAAATGAGCTGGAGAAGGAAATGGCAAATCACTCCAGCATCTTTGCCAAGAAAACCCCAAATGGGGCCACAAAGAGTTGAACATGATTTCAAAAATGATGGAATTCATGAAGATATGAGACAATAATAGGCAGGCACTGGCAAGCAATGTTCCCCCAAAGGTCACATATTTACAGGAATATAGATTCACTTTGCTTACTTTTATTGAGAATTTTTAAAATCAATTTCTTTGGTAGAATAAAAAAGAAAAAATAGCTCTCATCCAACAAGACATGAAGGACCTTAAAAGAAGAAGCAGTAGAGCTGCCTTTGTAGGATGACAGCTTGATTATCCAGATCTATCAAGGCTCCATCACTAGTTACCCATTTGACTACGCAAACTTACATTTACTCTCTCCAAGACTCAGGCTACTGGAAAAAGTCCTGGATTTGGAGTCAGGGAACCTGGGTTCAAATCCTTACTCCACTACTTACTATCTGTTCCAGCTATGACCTGGACCAAATTATTTGATAAACATTGGTTCTTAGTTTTTGATCTGTAATATTATGGGGTTGGAATAGACAGCCTCTCCGACTCTAAAGTTATGAGCTTATGAAAGAAAGGAATAGGGTCTGGTATGGGGCTTCATCCACAACAAAGGTGAGAGACTCCCAAGAAGGAAGTCCTGTATGACCCTAGCACTCTCTCACTCCATCCCCAGCACAAGCCAGATTTCCAGCTGAACCTCTGCTTAGCAAACATACAGATATATGTGAGAAAGAATTCACAAGGGCAAGGAACCAGCGCAGCTGGGTCTCATCAGTTAGAACCAAGAGGCCAGAGGAAGGATCAGGTGAACATGCTCTCCAGCCAGGCTATAAAAGCCATCTGGATGGAGGGATGCTTGGCCTGCATTCTGCTAGAGAAGCTTTGCACAAGGAATGGTATTTATGACAAACCAAGAGAAATCCTTCTGTTTGACCTCTGTGGCAAATCCAGAAGAGTCCAACAAACCCTTCTGATGGTAACCTTGTCTGAGATGTATACTGTTATTCTAATCCTATATGCAGTTAAGCAATTCCAGATTTCTATAGGCTGCCCTCAAATGCCACAATCCTATACTACTGGAGCTAGGGGAGTAGGGAATCTTAGGGATCATTTAGGTCAACCCCTTCATTTTCCAGGTGGCAATATAGAAGCAGAAATGAAGGATAGTGATTTTTCCCAAGGTCATTCACTAGTTAGTGGTAAAACCAAACCGATAATCCTGATCTCCTGATGCTCAGTCTAGGAAAGGCTTTAAAAGTCACATGAGATTGTGTAATAGGGGAAGAAAGTAGAAGGGCATTATTACATCCAGGTGACTATCATTTGAAAGGAAGACCCCCACCCCCCAACCTGGAAATAAAAACAGTGTGGTACAATGAATGAGAAGCTGGGCCTGAAATCATTGTGCCAAACTGTCTGGTAATCTTGTTGTATCACCCTGGGCAAGTCACCCGAGGCTTGAGGCAACTCTCCAGGACTTATCTACTAAGTCATAGATGGGTTGCAATCTCCATTTTTTGGGGTGGTTCCACATGCTGCCAAAATTGTAGATCCTTTGCACATATTTGATTACTCACCTAGAAAACATTTAGTTTCAGCAAATATAATTTTATTTGGAGCACTAAAGAACATGAATCAAAAATGTGAATGAATGAAAAAAGAATATTCACTTTCTTTGTACCAACTGCAATGCTAACTAAATGTTGTTTCTTGATTAAATTAATTTTAAATTTAAATTTAATAAATTAAAACAAATAATTCATAATTGTTTATAAATAAATAATTTAAATTTAAAATAAAATTAAAATTAATTTATTAATTAAATTTAAGTGTTTTAATTTTAAAAATTTAAAATAAAACATTACTTGGCCTCAAAGAATTTATATTTTACTGGAGGAAAGGGTAAACAAAGGGAAATGGTGGTCAGGGAGAAGGGACTTTTGTCCAGAAAGTTACAGGGATAGTGAGTGGGACCTTGAGGGAGTAGATATACCTAATCCAAGAATATTTTAAAAATTGAGTAAAGAGTATATGATCAAGGCAAATGAGGAGGAAAGTAGGGAAGTAAGTCAAGAAAGGTGACCAGGGCTTTCCTAAAATAGTATTCTGCAAAAGGCCAGGACAGCAAGGCTCCTAGGGCAGAAGTTTCTCTAGAGTGGGAAGATAGACACAGGCAGTCACCAATCAGACATAACCAGGGCATTAACAATTGCAACTTTGCCCCACAATGCCAGAAGTGTACATGAGTCTCAGAATCCTCCTTCTGCAAGTAGGATCTACTGATCTTAGCAGAAAATTAGTGAAAATGATTATTTAAAATAAGATGCTTTCAGATGGTGAGCTTTCTTACCCCAGCAGTTATACCAGGGATGAGGAACCTGCAGCCTCAAGTAGACATGTGGCTCAATGGATTCTCAAGTGCAGCCCTTTGACTGAATCCAAACTTCACAGAATGAATCCTCTTAATAAAAGAATTTGTTCTGTAAAACTTGGACTCGATCAAAAGGCCGCATCCAAGGATGTGAAGTTTGGATTCAGTAGGAGATGGCACTTGAGGACCTGGAGGGCCATAGGTTCCCCACCCTGGCTTAGAGGAGGTCATCTGCCATGCTGCTTGCTCTGAGGTACATTGTTGAGGGTATAACCCAGGGATCCAGTATTACTAGTTATGTCTCTGATGGTAAAGGTTAAATTATTCTACTTCTGTGCCTTTAGGACGTAAATTTTATCTATAGAAATGATCCATCAACTCAGCGGAAATAGTCTTTACCTTTGTAGAATTTATGATCTAGCAGGAGATATGATATATACAAGAATAATTCTAATACAGGGCAGCTAGGTGGCACAGTGGATAGGGTACTGGGTCTGGAGTCAGGAGGACCTGAGTTCAAATTCAATGAACATTTAGCAGCTGTGTGACCCTGAGTAAGTCACTTCACTCTGTTTCCCTCAGTTTCATCATCTGTAAAAGGAGCAGGAGAAGGAAAAGGCAAACCATTCCAGTATCTTTGTCAAGAAAACCCCAAATGGGAGCCTAAAGAAGCTGATGTGGCTGGAACAACAGAACACTGGCCACAAATTATATTATAAAATGATACATGATAAGTACGTACTATCATATAAGGTTCAAGGGAGGAAAGACCATCATTGACTGCAGGAATCAGAGGATTTTGGAGCTACAAAGAATTTTAGACATCCCACCTTTCATTTATGGATGAAGAAACTTGGAACCTGAAGGGTAAAGGATTTGTTCAGACTCATTCAGTTGTCACTTTTTTTCAATTGTATCCAACGCTTCATGACCCCGTCTGGGGTTTTCTTGGCAGAGACACTGGAGTGGTTTGCTATTTCCTTCTCCAGCTCATTTTACAGATGAGGAAACTGAGGCAAAAAGGGTTAAAAGACTTATCCAGGGTCACTCAGCTAGTAAGGCCAGATCTGAATTCAGAAAGATGAGTCTTCCTGACTTCAGGCCTGACACCCTATTTACTGTACCACCTAGCTGTCCTGCACATGCTCACGCAGCTCACAAAAGTCAGAGGCGGGATCTAACAGAATCTAACTCCAGATCTTTATTTTTTTTTGCTCCAAAGTCCCTGGTTTTTGAATTCTACCTCCTCTGAAGAATGCCCTCAGGATGTAAGGCAGGTGAGGATATTCTACATGTAGGTGAGAAAGGATAGGTATGGGGACTTGCCAAGCCCAGTTTGCAAGTGAAGGCTAGAAGTATAAAGCAAAGATGGAAACGCAGTGTGGTGGTGGATTAGGGACAATCTTGAAAGAAAGGCATAATTTAATGGATTCTTATTTTCTCTAAATTCCTACACCACTCATTACCTCTATGCAGTGTGGCACTTATTAAGCAGGCCTTAATGTACCCTAGCTGGGGCTTCATACATGCTCTTGGCTTTCCAACTAGATTCTAAACTGCTTAGAATTAGGGATCTGATCCATGCTGGGTTTTTTCTCAAGCTGATTAGCTAGCACATGATAGCTTCTCAATAAATATTTTTTTTATTTGCTTGTTGCAAAGCTCACCTTGAAAAGAATCAAGTAGGTAGATACCTGAATCACTTTTCACATGGCTAGTCTTTAATATTCTGTATATGATTCTACATATCCCTGCTATCTTCCACATTAGAATGTGAATTCCTGTTTCATACGTTGTTTCTTGTATGGCTAGTGCCTAACACATAGCACTACTGTTTGTCCTTCATTTTTGTAGAGGACCAGTGACATCACTGGTGATGTCTTTACTTGTGAGTGAATTGAATTTAAGTGAGGCAGAGTTGTATAATGTCATCAGCCTCACTCTCTCTTCCTGAGTCATCCAAGTACTGTTTGCAAAAAAAGTCAGGATGCCTGATGGTGGCCTAGGATGCCAGGACGACCTTAGTATCCTTGATGTCTGATCAAGCTCTAAGCACTCCCCAGAGCCTGTTTCAGCCGCCTTCATGACTGCTGGAACAAATTGTTCCCATCTGCCCATTCTGCCAGGGAAAGTCTTCATAAGCTTGGGGTAGACATTCCCCAAACTCACCAACAGGTTTGAGGCCTGTTGGTTAACCTCAACCTGTGTTAGCATGTCTGCCCAAATGGTTTTACCAAGGTGTGGCCACTGTACATGCTATGGCTTATTGGGGCCACAGGTGAGAGTTGAATGAATCAAGTGGACACCAAAGGTGGCTGAGGAAGGGCTGGCAAGCCCTCACCCCAAAAGCCCCTGGCACATAATAGATGCTTAATAAATGCATGTTATTTGTTTAAAAAAACCCTCCAAAAAATTTTAAGCCCTTTCTAATGCTACTACTAGGACCACTGAGGATGATGATGATAAATAACTAACATTTATTTTATTAGGGTTTTCAAAGCACTTAGTGTAGCAATGCTCTGAATAAACGCACAGATGGTACGCTTGTCCAACTTGTAGATGACAGAAACCTGGGAAGTGGAGACAAATTTTCTGATGATAATTAGAATCTAAAAAATCCTGACAGGATAGAGCATTAAATGTAATCCAGTAAGGTGAAAGTTAATAGAGATAAATGTAAAGTCATGTTTTTGGGTCCAAATAATCAAAGTCATAAGTATGGTAAGGGAGTCACAGTAGACAACAGTTCTGAAGAGAATCTGGAGGTCTTAGTGTACTACAAGCTCATGTATTTCCATTTATCCTGTTTGTAGCTTGTTTACACATAGTTTTTTTTGGTTTTCTTTTTTTTTTTTTTTTTTTGCATTTTGCCTTAATTAGATACTGAGCTCCTGGAGAGCAAGGACCTTTACCTTTATATTCCCAGTGCATGGCACAGGGCCTGGCATGTGGTAGGGTACTTAATAGGTATTTATTGATTGATTATATATTATCTCATTTGATAACCCAAGGTAATTAAAACCCCCAACTCCAAAAGAATATAACCCTATGTTCCTATATAAGGAAATGTGTATAGCAACAATAGTAATTACATGGTATAATACGTTACATGCAATGTTATTTGATTCTCACGACAATTCGTTAGATAAGTGCTATTATCCTACAGATAGACCCTTGGAAAGAGTCCAACTTTCAACTGAGAGGTAACATATATTAGCAATAGACACGGTTTAGAACAAGAAGACTTGAGTTCAAATCTAAGCCCTGATCTTTATTAGCTACATGACCTTGGGCAAGTTATTTCCTTTCTCTGGGACCCATTTTACCTCATCTGTAAAATAAGGAATTGCACAAGATGGCCTATGAAATCTGCTTTAAATCTATAATTTTATAAGATCTTATCAGTTGGATTGGAGGTTATAATAGCTAGTTATGATGAGTGTAAGAAAAAAGTGTGAAGAAACTAGAGACCTGAGAGGAAGGAAGGGTGACAGATGGATAGACTGAGGGCATCAAAGAGAGCCAATCAACAAACGTTTATTAAGTACTTACTATGTGCTCTGTGAGTATCATCTACTTCAGAATTTTGTCCAGAACCCCAGATGCTGGTCAGGGTACTCCAACCCTGACACTGGTGGTGCAGGCCTGTCCGAAATATGCAAAATATGGCTTTTCCTTCTTCACCCCTGCCATCTCCCTTAAACCTCAACCATTTTAGAGGTGACAATGAATCTCCGTGAAAAGGTTCCTATGGACAGGCTAAGCAAACCATTAAGGAAATTTGATTTCCAGAAACATTCTCAATACTTAAAACATACAAACACACACACACACACACACACACACACACACACACTCCATTAGCTGAATATAATTCTTGTTTGTAGTTCTCCATTGTTTACTAGGACAGTGAGAATAGTTTGAAAAAGAAAAGAACCTGGCAAGAGGAACAAACAAAGCTATTAAAAAATAAATAGATTTTAAGAGATTTTATATTTATTCGACAACTGTAATGTGGCTAGAGGAGTTAAATTGGAGCAAAAGACAGCCTAAATGTAATAGGTTGAAGGTTTCTAAGGAATTATTTACCCTTTGACTTTATTTTATTATTTGTGTACAAACACACATATACACACACTGTGGAGCATCTGCTAAGCAAGGGTTTTTCTTCCAAATCTCTTCCAATCGTGCTGAACCTAATAAGTTTTCAAAGGAAAAATGACTTCCATTTCTGCATGTGGCCGGATTTGTTTATAGCTTTGCTTGCAAAAAAAAATCTGGAATTATTTATTGGCAATTTGCATGTTGCTAAATAACAGATGTTCTGCAAATGAAAATTTCTTTTGTAACTTAACAAAGAAAAAATAAAAGGAGAAAAAAGTTCAGTCTCAGATGTGAAGGAAATCTCATTCCTTGAAGCCTTTCTCCGGATCCTAGGATGCCCAGGGATCATACCTCTGTGGTCACATCAGCCTACCTAGATGCTCAAGTCAATATGCCTTTGTCCCAGATCTACCATAGAAGCAAACCCTTTTCCATGAACCCTAGGCTGGGAGAGGGAAAAGGAGAGGGAGGGTCCTTCCTTATGGTTCCCATGTGCAGGATTGTTTGCATTCATGTCATCCCTACTATCCATTGTAGCAGAAGAAAGTCTACCTAAAAATAATAAAACTGAGTGGAGCCCCTGGAGAGTAGCACTCACCTTACAGACATACAAAACTAATTGAAAACAAAAATATTTTATTTGCCCTCTGAACTTTGTACCTATTTTTCTTTACAATTGTATCTTCCCTGGTTTCATGGATGAGATTGTACCTTTGCTTTTCTCTTTAAAAATTTCTTTTCTGAGGGGAATGAAGTATGTTCAGGAGGAGGTAAGCAGAGTTCAATTAGATGCTTTTTGGTTACGAGTAATTAGTAATTCACTTGTTTTTTAGAAATCTTTTCTTTTTTATTCATTGGAAATTCTCTAACTGGCTCTGTCCTCTACATAAATTTGACAGGATTACTATTAACAAAATACTAATGACATTAGAGATAGTTTGGTCTAGCAGAAAGTGGGCTGGCCTCAGAATCAAGAAGGCCTAGGTTCTATTCCTGTCTCTGATACATAATTATTTTGTGATTCTGGGCAAGTCTCAAGGCTTCTTAATGATCCAGGGCAACTCGGTAAGACTGTAATTTCCACACAAAGTAATATTCCATTTTTAAAATGCTTTCTGACACAAATATTCCATTTGTAAAGTGCTCCTTGATGTATTAGCTAGAAAACTGGCTTCAGAGTCAACAGTCTCTCTCACACATACATCCTAACTGGGTGAATTTGGGCAAATCATTTAATCTCTCATTGTTCTAGGCAATTCTCTAAGAGCTCTGTATTAGGGATAAGGGAGTACTTGAGTTCAAATCCCAGCTATGTCATGCGATACCTTTGTGACATTGGAAAAACTCTTAAACCTCAATTCCTTGATCAGTAAAATGAAGAGGGTGAATTAGATGCCCTCTAATGTCCCTTCAAACTTTATAGCTAGAAATTACAATTAAGTTGGCCTAGTAGATAGAGTGCTGGACTTGGAATCAGAAAGAGCTGAGTTAAACTCTGGCTTTAGACATTTACTAGTTATATGAACCTGGGCAAGTCACTTCACCCTATTTGCCTCAGTTTCCTCATCTGTAAAATAGGCTGGAGAAGGAAATGGGTCTTTGTCCTCCAGTGTTTTTGCCAAACAAAACAAAACAAAAAACAAACAGAACCGTGAAGAGTCAGACATGACTACAAACAACTGAACAAGTTCTGAAACTCCAGAGAACAGGCTGACCTGTACATGTGTAAGATTCTTACCTATGCCAATGAAATCACAAGTCTAGTAAGAATGTGCTTTTTAAATTACTTCATTTTATCTTCACAGAAATTCTGCAAGATCAGTAGGGCAAGAGAAGATAGTTTTATTTGACATTTTACAGAGCAGTTGTGTGACTGTTTAAGCATCCACTTGGTGGCAAGATTGTCATCAGAAGACCCATCTTCTGACTTGAAGGTACTTTTTTCATGGTAGGAGCTATATATACTTGCTTATTACTCTGAGGGAGGATACTGACTTCTTTCTCTTTTCTCTCTGTGATTTCTTGGGGAGCGCTTTCCTAATTGGTCGCTTGCTGGCACAAATTAGCTTTACAGGTCAAGATAAGTAGATGAAATAATTTCTGAAAACAGGGTTAAGTGAAGTGGTAGGGGTCTAGTAGTTTCACCATCAAGCTGACAAACACCAACAGACCCTTTAGGCAGCAGGTGCTATGATTGGGAGCCTCTCACATATGGAACTTGGTTTGTGGACTTGGTTTTTCAGTTATAGTTTCAAATCACTGAACAATGACTATAGTCTTTATAAGCCCTAGGGGTCCTTATCCCAGCTCACACTCTCACTGGCAAGTCAGGTCCTCAAAGGAAACCAACTATTTCTTCTCAGAGTCCTAGGAGTAATCATAAAGGGTCAGACTGTCTCTCTGACGCAATTGTCTCAAGTCCCTATTTCAGCATGTTCTCAATACAAAGTACAAGTGAGAGTATCTCCCTTACATCATTAATTTATCCAGTGATTAGCAAACCAATATCACTAAACCAATTAGCATCAATTACCTTTTACAAAGGTATAATAGCTGAAAATGTATAGGAAGAACCCAAACTCAAAATATCCCACCTCTATCTCCCAGCTCCAAATCAGGAGGGTACACTCTATCCACCATACCTTGATGCCTGAAGACAGTGTGATCAAATTTAAAATAGTTTCTATCAAATATTGCCCTATCAAGTTCACTTCCAAATGTAGATGAATCACTCCCTTACTGAATGAATGAATGAATATAGTATTCAGAAAGATAACAAGCATTTATACATCACCTATTTTATGTCAGGCGTTGTGTGCTAATCACATTATAAATGTCATCTCTTTGATGCTTGTAACAATTCGGGGAGGTAGGTGTTATTATTATTCCAGTTTTGCAGATGAGGAAAGTGGGGGTAAATAGAAAAATAGAAGTTAAGTGACTTGCCCAGAGTCAGCTAATAAGTACCTGAGGCCTGATATGAACTCAGGTCTTCCTGACTCCAGATCTAGTATTTTCTACAATGGGTCATCTAGCTATCTCATTTTACTAAGCCTTTTCAGTTCAGTGTGACCCGATGTGGGATTTTCTTGGCAAAGATACTGGAATGATATTGTGGTAATTTAAATAGGAAAATCTTTCCCATTCATTAATAGGCCCATGTGCTTAAATCACATGGAAACCTAAGTCACATGTGGTGAGAGGAGCTTGCTAAATGAGTGGAACAGGAAGGGTGGAGCAGAGCTGGGAGAAAGTTGGTGAGAGCAGTTGGGGTAGAAGAGAGAGGACAGGCAGGCACAGCTAGGCTCATAAGTGTTTGTTGTGGGAAGACCCCAGCAAGTGGGGAGGGCTTGGGAATTGTTTTATCCCCTGCAGTAATAATGTATGTTGACTTCTTGGTTACTATGACAGATTTGGCTTTCTGGTGTTGGGATTTGACTTTTTTGTGTCTGAATAAATGCTTTTCTTCTGCCTTCTACGTGGAGAGTCTGTTATACCTTTCAATTCAGAACTATGCTGGCATATTCATAGTTGCCCTCGGTGCTATGAATATTGCCTTGGCGATACAAGTGGTTTGCCATTTCCTTCTTCTGCTCATTTTATGGATGAGAAACTGAGGCAATCAGGGTTAAGTGACTTGATTCAGGTCACACAACTAGTAAGTGTCTGGTCTTCTTGACTCCAAGCCGAGAGCTCTATCCCCTACACCAAACTACCCTATTATATGCTTACTTATTATTATATTATTATTTTATATTAATATTACTTATAGAAAGAATTATACCAAGCACCAAAGACAGAAAAAGAAAGGTAAGATGGTTTCTATTGTCAAGGGGCTCATATTCTAAGGAAGAGGCATAACATATAGAAAGTTTCTATTGCAAGGTAGATGAAAAGGTCCCATGATTTGGGGGGCACAGGAGCAAAGCAGATGGTTCAAGTAATACAACTTTAATAATATTAACTAATAAAATTAGCATAACAGGAGATCCAAGGGTGGGGGACCTGTGGCCTCAAGACCACATATGGTCCTCTAAGTCCTCAAGTGTGGCCCTTTGACTGAACAATTATTCTGTGAAGTTTGGATTTAGTCAAAGGGCCTGAAGCACCTAGATCACCACGTGTAGGCTCAAGGCTGAAGGCTCTCCACACCAGTATAGACACATCTTTGTACCTCATTTAATACATTAGCACCTTGTTGCCTCAGTTATCTGCTATTCTCATTAATAACATTAATACTGATGAAATTAGTTTCTGATACTGAAACATTTGACAGTGCCAAGAACTTGGGTGATGAGAACTCTCTTTTCTGGGTCTTCAGTAGCTGCGGCTGTAGTATCTGTAGGAGCAGTTTCTAGGATGCATCTCCATAGGTGGTGCTTCCCCAGGTGATGGCTGCAGGTACAAGGCTGGAACCATTAATATCCTCAGGGCTATTGGGTTCAGAGTCTGGATTGTCTCTATCAGGATGTCTATCAGGAGGGGGAGGATGGTCAAGGTGATGATGATGGCTTGACTTGCCTGTGATATTTTGCCTCCTGTCTTTTTCCTGCCTTGTTGCTTCAGTTAGCTTGCTTTACTTGCCTTGCCAGTGATAGTTGGTTGGCAGTTGGTGGGGATGGCTAACCCCTCCTCCACAAGAGTTGCCTGCTGATGATGGTTGCCGAGGATGAATTAGAAACAGGACCAGCAGTCTAGGAGGAGCTACCACACCTATGCCTTTCAACTACTTATGGCCTTTGGTCAGCAATTGTTAGTGATGGTCATGAAGAAGGTATGGCTACTCTTTACAATGATTTATCCCCTTCATGATGACTCTAGGGTCTTAGATAGAAACATGTCTGGTAGTTTCTTGTGTGTGTATGTGGGGAGGGGGGTGTAATTTATTGCTGTTTCCAAAGCTTTCTGGGTCCTGGGTTATCCCCATCAATGTTTATGGGATGATGGTGGTCAAGTTGCTGATGATAGTTTAACTTGCCTAATATATACTGCCTCTCTCTCTCTCTCTCTCTCTCTCTCTCTCTCTCTCTCTCTCTCTCTCTCTCTCTCTCTCTCTCCCCCATCCCCTTCCCCTTTCTGCTTCAACAGGACACAAGGCCTCACCTACTGTGAGGTTGTCTCCTGAAGGTTGCCCCTTGTGGCTTTACACTTACCTCTCTTAGCTTCCTCTCTGCAAATTATTTTTCAGATTCACAAAGCACCGGACTGAAGGAAAGAAGACACAAACAGGAGGTGACTCCATTCAGACACAGGCTTACCTGAGAGGCAATTTACTGCTTTCATGTTGATTTCAGAGAGACAATCCCAAGTCCCTTTCTTACCCAGAGGACCACAAGCAATTCATCCTCTCCATTCAAATTCAGCCAAAGAGGAAAGAGATCCAATTGCCACCATGAAATTCTGTTGCATTACATGCTCATTTTTGGCTCTGTAGCCCTTTCAAAAGCCTTTTCTCATCACACAGTAGGAAGACAGGAAACACATAAAATCTGGGAACAGAACCCTTCTATTACAAGTCATCACAACCTTCCAGAAGCTGGCTCACCAAACATCCATGTGGGAGATTGCCTCAGGCAAAACATTCTCCTAAATGAGTTTCTCTCTGGCCAGTCTCCTGTTATACTACAAGAGCAACTTCAGAAAATATCTAGCTAATTCTTATTAGGCTGATTTAGACAACTCAAGGATTTTCCATGACCTCTCCTTTTGTCTTCTTCCACCTTCTATAACTCAACTGAAACTGCTCTCTCCAAAAATCACTTCTGAACTGCCCAATCCAATGGCTTTTTCTTAGTTCTCAATCCTTCTTGATCTCTCTGTAGCATTTGACAATTTTGACCACCCTCTCTGGGTTTTCATGACACTGCTCTTCTTGGTTTTCCTTCTTTCTATATGATTATTCCTTCTCAGGCTCCTTTGCTATATCTTCATTTCTTTCCTTGAGGGCAAAACTATTATGAATCTTCTCTTTGGTCTCCAAATAGTTCTCAGTGACATCAGTCCCATCAATCACAGGCTATATCATCATCTACATGCAGGTGACTTCTCCAATTAACATATCTAGCTCTACCTGATTTATCTCCTGAGTTCTAGTTCCATACCACCTAGTCAATTTATCAAATCAAATTTTTTTTGTGTTTTTGTTCTTACTCTATCTTTTCAGTAAATATCCCTTGTAAAAAGTAATCGGTATTAATTGGTGTTAATTGGCTAAGTGCTATTGGGCAGCTAGTCCTTAGATTAATCAATAACATAGGAGAGATAATCTAACTTGCATTTGCTATCTGTTATGAACTAATCTTTCAAATCCTTCCCTTTCCAAATGCCCTTATGTCTGTCCAGGACGCCATCATTCCTTTCAGGCACCTAAACGTGCCAGCTTAAGAATCATCCTTGACTCCCTACTCTCCTTCAAACCACATATTCGATTAGTGACCAAATCTTATCAATTTAACTTCAACACCATCTCTTATAATTGTCTCTTCTCTCTTTATAGTTACCCCTTGAATGCAGACCTTCATCAAGTCTCATTTAGATTATTATAATAGCCTCTTGATTAGTTCCCCACCCCTAGCCTCTACCCTCTTCAATTCATTCTTCACACAGCTGCCAAAATGATATCTGTAAAGCAAAATTCAGCACCTCCCCTTCCCCTGATCAATAAACTCTAATGGTTGGTTCCCTACCAGCTCAAGGATCAAATATAACCTCCTCTCTTTGTCCTTCATAATCTCTCTGATCCTGACTTAATTTTCCTCTCTTTGTCTCTCTCTTTTCCTTTCTCTCTGTCTCTATCTCTTTTTTCTTTGTATCTCTGTCTCTGTAAGTCTCTGTCTATCCCTATTTCTGTCTGTCTCTGTCTCTCTGTCTCTTGTATGTCTGTCTCTGTGTGTGTCTCTCTGTTTCTGTCTCTCTGTCTCTGTTTCTCTTTCTCTCCTTGAACTGACTCCTTGAGAACTGATTGTGCAATTTACAATGTGAGCATTTATACCTCAGGAATCAGCAAATGCTGCAAATCAAGATTTGATTTATTGTTTTATTGATTAACTGAAGAAAGTAGTGCAGATTAAACTTAATGATGTGTCAAACAGACTTTTTTTTTAGCCTGAGAGCATTTACCAGTACAACCCTGGATACATCTTTCTATGAAAACCCTTGTTTCTTAGAATTGCACACCTCATTCTGTTAATCCAGTCTGAGACTTTGAGGAACAAGGATAGAGCCATACTCACCTTAAGCTAAGGATGAGGTTTATTAATCTCAGAAAAACTAAGGGGCACTCATTCACACAAAAGGGGCAAAAAGAGATCTGTATTTTCCTCATTGCCACCTTCTGATCTCATCTTGCTCTGTTTTGGGGAGATGAAGTTACATAGGTCACTCTTCCCAGGGGGTCATCAGCTTCACTCTCTCTTTCAGAGTCATCACAGTCCGCTGGCAGGACAGAGTCAAGACAACTGATGATGGTTCAAAATGCAGTGGATCACTTTGATGTCTTGGATGTCTAACCAAACTCTAAGTGCTTCACAGTGCCTGCTTCAGTCACTTTTGTGACCATTGGAACAAATTCCCATCTACCTATTCCACCAGAAGTTTTCACGTGGTTAGGGTCCTCATCCCCCAACTCACCAAAAGGTTTGAGAACTCTCAGTTACCCTCATCCTGACTAAGTCCATCTGCCTAACAGTTTACTAGGGTGTGACTACCGTGCAAGCTACAGCTTCTTGGAGTCACAGATGAGAGTTAATGGATCAGGTAGACACCAAAGGTGGAAAGCAGCCCTGAAAAGGGCTCAGTAGCCCTCACACCAGAGCTACTAGACTTCCCTGAACACATCCTATACCGCAGTCTTCAAGATGGGATGTTTCTGAAAGTGTAACCTAATCCTTAGGCATTCTTGTTGAAAAGACTAGAACTGAATAGAAAATTTGACGTTTAAATACAAGAATCAAAAGAAACATGAAAAGGCAAACAGGAAAGAGAAGACATAAGGAACTCCTTAAAGTTGAACTGTTTACATTGCTACATGGAAAGATATTTATAACTCATGAGACCTTTTTCAGTATTAGGATAGTTAGAGTGAATACACACATACACACACACATATATGTATGTAGGTATGTATGGATATCTATGTATGTGCATATTATATATGTATATATATATATATGTATATAGTGTGTGTGTGTTCATCCTTCATTGCTGAAGAAGATCATGCCATCAGAGAAATGATGACATGACTTGCACTTGACTTTGTTTTGAATGACAGAGGGCTGTGCAGGTCATGAGCCTCACTTCTCCTCCAGAGCCATCTGAATCCAGGGACCAGATATTCATCAGGATGACTGGAGATGATGCAGGATGAGGCAATTAGGGTTAAGTGATTTGCTCAAGGTCACACAGCTAGTGAGTGACAAGTGTCTGAGGTGAGATTGTCACAGGGCATAGGTCTTGGGTCCTCCTGACTCCTGCGCTGGTGCTCTATCCACTACACCGCCTGGCTTCCCCTGTGTATGTATATGTGTAGGTATGTGTGTAATGATCAGACAGTTGAATCTGTCTGTTGATTTATGACGTATGGATTGTTTATGTCATACAGTTGGAAGCCATGTCTGCTGATCTTTATTTCTCTGTGTTTTCTCTGAAATTCAGGGTGCTGACTTTTTCCCCTGAACTAAGTGAATGATACTCTTGATTATAGTGATTGTTGACCCCTCAAAAGTTGCCTTTCTTTTTAGAAATGCAGATCAAAGAGCCTGTGATAGCAGGCCCACCTCTGTGTGCTGGGGTGCTTTCTGTTAAACCTCCCTCCCTCCCAGAGACCTGGGAGTTAAACAGTAATCAGTACCTCACTGGTCTTAGAAAACAGAAGATTTAAATTTGATCTTGGAAATAGTAAACATTTTATTAGAAAAAGAATGAGACCCAATGCACATAAGTCATGTTTATTTAACTGAAAAATTATTCTCTTAAGGTATATAACAGACTTGCTAGAGAGAAAGATAATCAGATTTGCCTGACCTTTTGTGTAGGATACATTTCTCTAAAGAGAGCAAGTGTTGAATGCACCACAGGAGAAGAATGTGATTAGACCTGCTTCAGGCTTATGGGCACTGAGCTCCCAACCTAGAGTGTTTTTTGAAGACTGAGTATTTTATGACTATGAAAACACAACTTCCAAATCCCAGTAAGTGAACGGAAAGTTTGTTTTCAATAAACCAGCTTTAAGGTGATTAGTAAGATTCTATGTCTCCAAATGAAACAACTATTATTTTTTAAATGGACAATTCTCATTAGGGTACAATTAATTTTTCACACACTATTCAGCACTTAAGAACCGATTTAACAGATTTTGTGGCATAGATTTAGAACTTAGAGGCTGCTGCTTAGAGGTCACATCCTGTCACCCATTCTATTTATTGTGTAGCAATTGGGTTTAAGTACCTTGTCCAGTGTCTGAGGATGTATTTGAACTCAGGTCCTCCTAACTCCTAACTCCTAACTCCAGGGCTGGTGTTCTATCCACTGTGCCATATAGCAGCCCCCATCCACTCACATTAAAAATGAGGAAGCAAAAACCTGGAGTAGTGACTTGTCTAAGACACAAGGAACTGTGTAGAGTCCAGACTTGTATTCTCCTCCCTCAGACCCCTCCTTCTTTTATAGGGATCTATTGCTGAGAAAATAAAACATTTTCTGGGTGAACTTAGCTTTACTTCTATGTGCTTTTTTCCTTTTTAAATGCTAAAACAAACTTCTAGGCTTGATCTCCCTTGAGTTTCCAATTACAATAGATGTTTTTAATACCCTTTAACTGGAAAACTTTTTCCATCTTCTGTTAGTTCTTCCAAAAATAAAGAAAAAAAACTGATCAGTTTTTAACAAATATTATTGGCTTTAATAGGGAACCAAATATCCATGGAAGAAAAGTTTACAAATTAAGAGTACCATTCATCCCAGGTTTGAAATTCAAGGATGATATTTAAGATCCTGCTTAATAAAATCACATTATGTAGTGTCTTTTATTTCAGCGTTTCTTTCCAGTCTTCAGGGGTTCATCTGGGCTTTCTTTTAAGAAAATAAAATATTGATCTTTTAAAAAGTTTTATTTATATGTTTTGTTTTTACATTATAAACATTTACAGATTACTTCCACTTCATGAGAGGTCTCTTGTAATATAGTAAAATTTAAGTAAAACTAATAATACAGTGACCACATCTGAAAAGTAAAGATAGCATTTCAAATCTGTAGCATACCTCTATCTCTGTTTTTGAAAATGGGTGGACGTCTATTTTCTTTCCCTCTCACTCAATTTTCTCCCTACCCCCCCCCAACCCTAATGGGGGGGGGTTATTTTATTTTTTTATCATTCACTTCTGTAAGATTTTGAATTTCAAATGTTTTTCTCCCTTCTTCCATCCCCTTGAGACCCCACCCCAAGATGGCAAGCAATCTGATATAGGCTATACATGTACAATTATATTACACATATTTTGATATATGTCATGTTACAAAAAAAAGAATCAGAACCAAAGGGAAAAACCACAAGAAAGAAACAAAAAACAAAAAAACCCCAGTATATTTCAATCTATATTCAGATTTCATAGTTCTTTCTCTAGATGTGGATAACATTTTCCATCACGAATCTTTTGGAATTGTCTTAGATCATTGCATTGCTCAGAAGAACTAAAGTCTAACAAAGTCGGTCATCACACAATGTTGCTGTTAGTCTGGACAATGTTTTCCTGGTTCTGCTTACTTCACTCAATGTCAGTTCATGTATGTCTAGGAATGATTTCTTTTAACAGATATGCAGTCAAGCAAAGCAAATTCCCCCACTGGTGGTATGTAGAAATAAATACATCTTATTCTACAACCCAAATCTGTCACATCTCTGTCATGGACAGCATGTTTCTTCATCATCCTCTGGTGTCATGAATGGTCTTTGTACTGATCATAGCTCTTGCAACTTTAAAAGTTGTTTAATACTTTGGGTTATTTTTGTTATCCTATAAATTGTTCTTATTCTAGTCATTTCACTCACCAGCTTGTAAAAGTTCTCAAATCATTCGTTTCTATAATATTGATGACTTTCTGCTTTGGAGCTCACAGTTAGAAACTCTGTGGTGTGGGGAAGGATACAAAGACTGTATTCCTTCTATTGAAGTCTGCCCTGAGACCCGGGAGACTGCAGCTGAGTTGCTTCACCTGTCACAGCTGGGCACCAACCCCTTGACACAGAAGGCCCCAATGAAATGTAAGACACATTTCCTGCTTGCCCTGGGGTCCAATGAAAGCACAGCCAACGATCTTCCCCTGTAAGGGATGTTGGGTATCAGGCCATTCATTATAGCTGTGGGAAATGCAGCTGGGGGTTCACTCTAGGGAACTGGCCATGGACCACACAGTGAAAGAGGAAATCACATTCACTGCTGTTACCAGGACTGAAGAGAAATCGAGGCTGACGTTACAGTTTCAGCATGAATTAGCATGCATGTGGAGCAGCTTCTTGTTACCAGACATGAATGGCACTAGTGTAACGTATACCACAACAAACAGCTTCAGCACCTTGCAATTTGGCTCTATTTAAACAAAACAAAACAAAAAACCATCAAAACAGCCAAACGAAAACCTCAGCAATCCAGCATTCAGGAAGAGCACCCCTGAATGAGAAAGTACTGTGGTTGAGTGACTTCTTTTTTTTTCTTTTTCTTTTTTTCTCTTTTCTTCTTTTCACTCTCTTCTCTCTCCTCTTCCCCAGATTTTTAATTTAATTGGTGTATGGAACTCTTGGTGAGGAAACCTCACTCCTACTCCTTCCACTCCCTAAGTGTTCCACAATTTGTAGACTTAAAAGAATTGCTTGGGGCCACTCAAAGATTAATTAACCTGGCCCAAACCACAAAGCCATTATGAATCAAGGACGGAACTTGAACCAATACTTTCCTACATCAGAGACCATACTTTTTCCATGATTTGAAGATTCACTATGGTTCAATTCTCTGTCTCTGTCTGTCTGTCTGTCTGTCTCTCTCTCTCTCTCTCTCGCACACACACACACACACACACACACACACACACACACACACACACACACACACACACACAGAGTTGCCTAGTGGATACAGAGCTGGTCTCAGTCAGGTTAACTTGTCCCTGACTCAGACTGGCTAGGTGACCTTGGACGAGTCATTTACTTCTCCACCTCCCAAATTTCCATGGCTATAAATCAAAGATAAGGTACTAGTCCATGTTGGTAGAGGAAGTTCCAGTTCCCTATACTAATGAAATCCTAGATTGAATCCAAAATAAATAAACCATTCCCAAACATGTACTCCCAATTTAAAAGAAGAGGAAATTTAGTGCCACTAATCTCTTTTATAGGACTAACCTAATGTGCCAGAAGTCACTTATCTTTTGTGACTTGAAAGTTGTAAGAATACCCTACTCCCCATACATATCTTCATTCTGTAGCTTAGCACCTAAAATCTCATCATTCTAGATATTTTGGGGGTGGGAGTTTTATTAAGATTCCCCCATACCTTCCCTATCCTAAGCACCATAATTAATAAAGAAAATGGGAGCAAGCCCAGTGGATGCTGTTCAGAAAGGTACTAGACTGACTGTTGATATAGACAGGGGAGCAGCAGAAGTTGTCCTATTAAGAAACAGTCTAGGAGTGGCACCAGTACCTACATACCCTATACTACCACTCGTTCACAGAGAGGAGACACCAATCAAGAAAGGACAGTTTTCCACTTCTTCTGACCTCTCCCCATCAAGCACTGCTCTTATCCCCACACCAAAAAACACTGTCTCTTACTATGCTCTAATAGTCTATATTTTCTCTCCACCAAAGACAGCCTAAATCATTCACATTGCTACAAACCAGCAATCTACCTACTTCCCAGTATTCAGAAACCCCCTGGAAGAATTGCTTCTTTGGTGATGAGAACCATGGAAACTTTCCCTTGGACTGGAAATGTCTTTTCTCCAACCCATAGCAGCCCAGTCACCTGCTACTTGGTGGCTTTTATGTTTTCCAGAATCCCCTAGTAAAACACTACAATGATTTTTTAAACAGAAATAACATATTTATTTCCACTGTTCCTTCTGCCTCCTAGAAATATCTTAGCTATTTGTCTTAACTATTGAAATGGCATTTTGGTCATTTTGCTCAAGACTCCATGCAGTGTTTGGAAGGATAGTGGGAAATATCTGGTGTCTGGGTATTGCCTAGCCCTGAAAGCCTAACCATTCACAGTCAAAGTCACTGGATATGGTGTGATCATTGGTTCTCTGGTGATTGTTTTTAGTGGTGATACTTTTCTGGCAAAATAGGCTTTTCATTTCGTTGCATGCTTCTTACAGATCTTCAAGAACTCCTTCACATCCTCAGGAGACCCCAAAATCAGGGGCACTTTCTGATGTATTTCAGTAGGAACAATGTCTAGTACTGGCTCCTTTCCTGTGGTAGCCATTCCCCCAGCTCTTTCTATGATAAAGGCTAATGGGTTGCACTCATAGAGGAGCCTCAGCTTTCCTTGGGGGGACATTTCATTGGCTGGATACAGAAAGATTCCTCCATATACCAAAGTCCTGTGCACATCTGCAACCATGGAGCCCACATACCTTGCAATATAGGGAGCTGTATTGTCCTGAGGGTATTTCTTCTCCTGGAGGTACTCTAAGATGGCAGGCTCAAAGTCTCTGGTATAGCCTTCATTGATACTGTAAATGTTGCCTCTCGTCCTGATCTGGATATCCTTATTGACTAAAACGAATTCCCCAATATCTGGATCCAGCATAAAGCAATTGACCCCACAGTCCATGGCAATCACCATCACTGTAGCACTGCCATATAGAGCATATCCAGAAGCCACTGTGTTCCGACCAGGCTGTAGAGCATCATCCTGAGAAGGTTCACCAGTTGATGTCTTTCTGTAGATGCCAAAAATACTTCCAATGGACCCACGGCAGTCAACATTAGAAGCACCATCCAAAGGATCAAAACAGACTACATATTTCCCTCTTTTTTCTGGTTCTATTATTATGGCATGTGTGTTTTCTTGTGACACAAGGACACATGTGGCAAAGGATGACCTCAGCATGTTAATAATCAGCTCGTTAGAGAAGACATTCAGTTTCTTAACTTCTTCGTCCATCACATTTGTGGGATCGGCAATTCCATAGAGTTGGACTATTCCCGCTTTACGCACTGCACAGGATATGACTTTGATAGCCGTGCAGAGGCTAGTGAGCAGTTGACTCATCTCGTGTGTGCCTTTGGCTTTCTTGCTTTTCTCCAGCGCAAAGTCGGTCAAGGTGCTGACTTCCTCTCGGAAGGGACCCTGGTAATCCCTGGTCGGGTAACCCACGCGCATTGCCTAAGGCTAGGAGCTTAAAAAAGCTGAGAATTGGGAGCCGGGAGCTTGGAGACAGCAGTCAAGTCTGTCTGTGGTCAATTCCCTACGCTAGGATGGTGACTGTTGGGAAACAGCCAGTACCTCAAGGGCGCGGGCCCATCGGAATGCTACCTGACTGATCAATCACCTACACCTCGGTAAAAAATGAAGGGGGTGGGGGGAGCGGAGTGGGAGTGACTTGGAGAGGAGTAATAACTAGGAAGGAAGGAAAGGAAGCCAGAAACGAGCTACTTCGCAATTTAGTCTCTGGTACCGACCTTGACCTCTTAGAAGAGTGTAAATTCAAAGCCACTACCAGTTGGAGGATACCGTATTTTTCAATTAGGTTTAGTTTTGTTCTGCTTTTGCTGTGGGCTGCCGAAGCAGTTAGAAAAGCCAGCCTTTGGATGCAGAAGTACTTGGGTTCAAGTTCTGCCTCCGATGTATAATGGCTGTCAGGTAATCATGAAGCAATTAAAAAACATTGGACCAGGTACTGCCTTAAGCTCTGGAGAGACAATAAGGCAAAAAACTCGGCTGGAGTTAAAGTGAAAATAAGGAGTCTCTCAAAAATTATAAAGTACCCAAACTGAGAGAAGATCAAACAGATCTTAAATAACCCAGTCTCAGAGAAGGAAATAGAACTAGTTATAAATAAACTGCCGTGGCGGGGGAGGAGTTTGGGGGAGAGAGGAGATAGCTGGTCTTGATGGATTCATAGGAGAATTCTATCCTGCTGTAAATAACAATTAGAATCAATATACCCAAATTCTCAAAAAAAAAAAAAAACACGGGAGAATTGTTGGACAATATTATAACAAAAAAATTACAGAAAATCCTTTCACACATAACGATTCATACTAGAAATCATCCATCACAGGTAAGTTGGATTTATATCAGAATTATTTCAACATTAAGAAAATAATTAAGATAATTATTCATATTAAAAATAAGAACATCTCAAAGTCACATGATTACTTCCATAAATGCAGAAAAAGCCTTTGACAAAGTGTAATATTGATTTATGCTAAAAAAAAATCCCTACAAGGTATAGGCATAGAAGGATCTTTTTTTAGTATCATGAAAATATCTATATAAAACTGAAAACTATCATCATATACAACAACTAAAAACTTTCCCAATAAATACAAGAGTGAAGCAAGGAGGCCCACTCTGTCTATTACCATTTGTTATAGTTCTGGAAATGCTAGCAATAACAACAAAATGAGAGAGAAGTTCAAAGACATCAAGGCAAGTTAAAGAAAGCTAAAACTCTCCCTGTTTGTCAATAATATGATGACTGATTTAGAAAATCCTAGGGAATCAACAAACATGCTAATTGAGAAAATTCATATCTCCAGCAAAGTTGAAGCCTACAAAATAAACTCTCACAAATCTCTGTAAGAATGATAAGAAAATCCAAGAAGCAATAATATAAAGGGAAATCCTATTTCAAATAACTAAAAATGCATAAAATAGCTAGGAATCAAATAATAAAGTGCACAAAATACTTCTATAGATTTAATTCAAAATGTTCATTGAAGGAATAAAAGAAATAGCAATTTAGAGCAATAATATTCAAGGCTCATGACTGGACAGCAACAATATAATAAAAAAAAAAAAACAATACTACCAAAGTTGTTTTATAGTTTTAATGCTAAACTACCAAAGGAGTTCTTGACAGAATTCAATAAAATAATTTTTAAAATTCATTTGGAAAAATAAACAATAAAGACCAGGAATGGAGAGATTTCCCACCCCTGATATAGACTATCAAGAGAAATAATGAAAAGATGTAGGGATGAAGGGAAAATAGCCTTTAGAGATTTAAAACTACATTATAAAATCGTAGTCTTCAAAATGACCTGGTATAGATAAAAAATAGAGAGCTAGGGGCGGAGCCAAGATGGTGGAGTAGAAAGACTCACATATGCTAGCTCCAAACCCACAGCCCATGGATTTCCTCTGAAAAGAACTCCCAACAAATTCTGGAACAGTGGAAGCCACACAGCAACAGAGTGAAGGAGATTTCCATTCCAGAGAGCCCTGAAAAATCAATCCCAAAGGTCCATCGCGCACTGCGACGGGAGCGGAACCCTGCCCTGCCCTGGCCTCATGGCACTGAGAGGAGTGAGCAGATCCGAGCAGGCTTCAGGGACGGAATCTCCAGCAGCAGCGGAGGTGCCACCACCCATAGATGCACAGGTCAGTGAGAGAGGCTGAGAGGGGAGCGGGGTGTCTCCGAGACTCAGGCCCCCTCGGGAGGCAGCAACAGAGGAAGCAGCAGAGGCAGCAGGTGGCCAGGGGCTCCCTGAGCAGGCAGGAGCTCAGCAGGAGCACCATTACAAAAGGTCTCTGCATAAACCCCCTGAGGGAACTGAGCCTGGCAGGCGGTCCTGCCCCCACCTGAGCACCAGAAATTAAGCTCCCATCGAATAGCAGCCAGGCCTGCCACCAAAAGCCCTGAGGCTGGGGAGCAGCATTTGAATCTCAGACCCCAAGCACTAGCTCGGCAGACCTAGGCCAGGGGTGGAGAGGACTCTCAGAAGTCAAGTAACTGGCTGGGAAAATGCCCAGAAAAGGGAAAAAAAATAAGACCATAGAAGGTTATTTTCTTGATCAGATGATTCCGCCATTCCTCTCTGACGAAGAAGAAAACTGCTTACCATCAGGTAAAGACATAGGAGTCAAGAC